>OV884058.1:100545804-101145804 GCA_930367215.1 Pollenia angustigena
GGTAAGGGCTTTAAGCGTTTATCATGTAATATTTTGTAGATAGGGCCTTTTGATTTTTTGGTTAAAAAATCGCTAACTTTTGTCAAACTACTGAATTGTTTTTTTTAATAAATAAATGTCTTTAATTTTTTTATGTAAACTTCATTTTATTTTAAAGAAATGTAATATTTTCAGGTAAATTAATGTATAATTCATTCATTAAAATGATACAATTATTTAAGAAAATTTAGCATTTTTTTAGCAGTTTAAAATTTTATTTTTAGCATTGTCTTAATCCCCATTTAGCATCCAATTTTTTTGTAGTTGTGGTCACACTGATTATAACGAAACCTTGATGAAAATAATGTGTTTTCGTCTTGTTCTCTTGCTTTTGTTGTTTCTACACACAACAAGCAAATCGTTATCTAACTACTTGTGAGGTATTGTTGTAGTAGTCTACAATAAACTTTGATAAGTTTAATGAGATTCAAATGCTCACTTTGTAATCTTTATCTTTTTAAAAATTCATGTTCGAAAGTAATCCCAAGTATTATAAAGTCGATTTTACCCCGAATTAGAAAAAAAAAATTATTATGATTGATTTACTTACCCGTTTTACACCTTACAGAATGATTTGGTTTTTACTTCAGAAATCTTATGTACATATCTCACCAAAAATATAAACTAAATGAGAAGCATGAGTTCAAATTTACTTTTTAACCCGTCATGGTACACATAAGTTTGGCCAGACCTTTTTTAATGTGTAAAGAAAATCAAAATATGCGTAAGCCGGAGGGTTAAACACAACGAAAAGTTTAATCTTTTTTTTTACTAGATTTAAGAATTTTATAATCATTTCAAGAAATTCCGGGATTGATTTTCGAATGTAATCCCATTTAGGTTTGTTTTGAGTACATTTTAGTGTTATTCGTACTTGAATTTTTGAGTACGAGTCGTACTTAAAGCAAGTATAAAAAATGTAATGTATCCCGAGTGTTTTTCTTTCTGTATAGGAAAGTTCAAGAAGTCTTCTCTCCAGCAAAAAAAATTGCAAAATTATCTGTATCGGTTCAAAAGTTACAGATTTTTGGCCGATGAAAAACGATTTCAGCCACCGTACGTCCAGAACACACTTAGAAACTTTTAATTACAATGGAACTGTCGAAGCGACGCCTTATTCTTCATAAGGTCTTCAAATTTGCTGACGTTAACGGTCAAAATTATCTGTATCGGTTCAAAAGTTGCAGATTTTTGGCCGAGGAAAAACGATTTCAGCCACTGTACGTTTAGAACACACTTAGAAACTTTTAATTACAATGGAACTGTCGAAGCGACGCCTTATTCTTCATAAGGTCTTCAAATTTGCTGAGGTTAACGGTCTTCGGGTCAAATTTGACCCAAATAGAAAATTTCATATAAAAACTCACTTTTTTCAATTAAGTATGTTTGAAAAGTTGATATTTTATTTCTAGATTTATTCAGTATATTGGAGATGTATTTATTGTAAACATTTATTTCGAATACAAAAGTAAATTTAACATAAAGTGGTTGTATTTGTTTTGTGACATAATTGGCAATGACTTATTTGTGACATATTTTTGCCTTGGTTGCGGTTGAAGAAGAAGAGTGCTGTTTCTGTTCAGCTACTACATGCACTTTTGCGCACTTTTTCGTGAAAAATAGTCGTTGGGTAATTTTTTTGGCTGCTTGATATAGGGCGCGGCAAGACGAAAGCCTAAATTTTCTAAGAAATGATGACCTTTGGCAAAACAGTTTTCATTCTAGCTAGCTTTTAGTTGCCAACAGCTCTGTTCACAGAAAAAATTATTGCCGAATTATTTTCAAACAAACGCTTGTTTGAATTTTTTTTTAATATCTACAAATTTTTTTACTGATTCAATTAAAATTTTTGTTTGATTTTTATTTAACCAACAAAAATGTTGACAACCATTCAAAAATATAATACACGCGTTATTGGTTTCAAGTTTTCATAATTTTGTATGAAATATTTAACGCTTTTTAATGTTGTCGTCTTTTTGCATTTTTTTATTTGATCGTAAGCAACACTTCTTTATGTGAAATATAAGAACTACAACAAAAAACACATGCAGTCTATTTTTGGACGCTTTATAAAAGTACAACAGTAAGAAAGATGAAGAGGTTTGAAGTAAAAAAAAAAAAACAAAAAAATAGCAGGTAGAAAAACGCTTCACTCTTTTTAAACAACAACAACATTATAAGAAACAAAATAAATTTTTGGTTGGTTTCAAAGTTGGTTAAAAAAAAACAAAATCCCGTATTCAATTTTTTCAAACTGTTTGCTTAAATACATCAAACAAAAATATAATGATGACGAAAAACATATCGAGTCGGTCTGTCGCCGTTTTTGGGTTACATTTCTTCTTCATTAGCAAAGGAAAGGATACAGCAACAGTGAGTGATGACGAAAAACATTGTATGTTTTAAAAAAAGACTTCGTTCAAAAATTATTCCAACAAAAAAATGTGTCTCAAAGCCAGCCGGCCGCTCTGCTCTCTCTGCCATCATCTTCTAATACAGTGCCTGCTTGTGTGCGCATCATTGCTTGTGCAAAAACTTTTTTTTTGATTTTGAAATTTAGTATATGAATTTCAGTAAACTTTTTGTTTGATTCAGTTAAATTATTTGTTTGAAAAAATCAGTGTTTTTTTCAATAAACAAAATGCAAATAAATTGTTTGAATATGCGAATTTGTTTATTGGACCGATTTCAGACAAAAAATTGTTTGATTCTACAAATTTTTTGTTTGAATTGGAAAAATAATTTTTTCTGTGTTGGCAATTCAATCTTGTATTTATATATAGTTCCTGCTAAAGTTATTGGATTCTCTAGCAATTTTTGTCCCAATTTGTACGATGTAAAACAATTGTCTGCAGTCACATTGTGACATTCAAACCAACTGTCAAATCAAGAACTACAAGCATAAATTTGTTAATTTCAGGTAAAGCTCCTATTTATTTGCCTGTATACGGGGTATGAGATCAACCCATAGATTTCATAGCTCACGTTTTGGTGTGAGTATCCTTGTTGTCAAATCTTAGTACTCTCGAAAGATATTTGAATCTTTTTAACGGCATGATTGCTCTAAAAATAGGTTTTCCTTCCACAACATCCCACAAACTGCCTGTACTTTCATTATTTGATCTATACAATTCAGCTTACTAGAGAACCAGCTTACTAGAGAACCAATAAAAGCGAAATTTTGGTGTCGCCAACTTCAGCCCAATCAATACCAAATACACATTTACCCTCATTATAAGTAAACTTCAAAAAAACGCATGCCACAAGAGGTAAAAAAAATGACTGGAAATCTCTAACAAAAATTTAAGAATTTTGCTACAGGTCAAATATGACCCAAAGACCTTAAGTGCAAAATTTTTTACAAATATTTTTTTCGCCAATATTTTTTTCTGAAAACCTAACGTAGTTGTTGGCATTAAGCATTAAATAAAAGTCATAAAATATAAAAAATATAAGTCGCTCACTCTTAGAAAAAAATTAACTTTTATTTCAAAATGGGTCAGATTTGACCCGAAGACCTTATGAAGGTTAAAAAGAATGAAATTAAACATCGAGAAAATAGAGAGTATTAGAATGAACTTGTAGCAGCCCTAAGTTCCTTACATAAGTAAAAGGATTAAATTTATATAATTTCTAAAATAAAAAACACTTTCCTACGTTTTAAGATGTCTAAGATTTTTAATAAATTCTTCATATATTTAATTAATTTCTAAGGCTAAATTTAATATTTTAATCACCTCTTATTCTTCAAAATGATTTCGTCTTTTATTTTGATTAATACGAAAGGCCAAACCCAGATATTAATTACTGCCAAAAAAAGTTAATCGAATGTTCTTAGATTTCAAAACAGCTTTAAATATTAAAAAATTTAACATTTTGTATCAAGTTCTGCTATTTTCTTAGTCCTTTTTAAAGACATAAGACGCTGTTTTAACATCATTATTATTATAAATTTACTAAGAGAAGGCCAAGTAAAGCAGATATCAAGAAGAAAAAAACTAAGAAAACAAAATAAAAAAAGACGCAGTAACAAACAAGTAAGAAAAAAAAAAGAAAATAGTAGTAATAATAATAAATTTATGTTTTTCATATCAAATATATGAATGCTGACAGTTTCAAAAACCTTATAAATTTACAAACATACGCACAATACGATTGTTTCGCCCACCATTCATTCATAAGATACTCATACTGAAATCAAACTTAAATATCAGCAACCTAGAAAAGAAACTGAGGAGAAAAAAACGCACAGATAGCAAATTTGGCAGACAGACAGATGTAAAAGCTACAACTGTTAAATGCTACACCATTTGGCAAAGTTCTGAAAATTGTTAACTCCAACTGAATGATGCTTAAGGTTCTCTTCAGTAAATACCCTGCTTACAAGCAATTTAGAAAAAATAACAATAAACAATTTCAATTACAAAATTTGTGATATTAATTAAATTTTTACCAGTTAACAAATTAATAGTAGAATAATTCAATTCACAATTTTTAGTCTTGCAAAAATGCAAAGTTCTGCATTAGTTGACGTGAGCATATATTTTTACAACAAGTAAATAAATGCAGACGCAAAATCTTTTATTAGAGTTTATTTTCGATTGTCTGCTATTTTCTGAATTTTGATTTGTTTTATATTTTGCAGCATTCATTTTGATTAAATTAAAAAAATGTCCGTATAATTTTGGCTTGTTGGACAAAAAAAAATTTTACGGTTGATGATTACATTAATAGTTGCTCTTTTTGGTACTTTTCTAGATAAAATCGCTATATTTTATGAGATTGGTAACGCCATGCTATTGACGTAGGACATATGTTTTGTGCAAGAACTTGCACTGATATTTCGCAATTGCTCATGGGTCGTGCGAGGTGCGAGAGTCAGTGCGAAATTATTTTCTACATAGTTGTTGTTATTTTTCAAAAAAAACTTCGCATTTTCGCATTCTTGCAAGACTAAAAATGGTGATGTGAATATCTCTAGTATTAATTCAATATTTTGTTTAATTTACTTGATTAAATTTTTAAAATTGATTCTATTGATTAATGGCTTAATGGTTTAATTGAAAAAAATATTGGTGAAAGTTTTCTCTTTTACGTGGGCACTTCCAAGCTCGGCCTAACACCACACAGTGTCAAAGACAGTGGATGAACGCAATGCGCTCACTGTCGCCCCAAGTGTGATTGGTATATTACAGTGCACAGAAAGGTCGAAATTTTAAGTGTATGAATTCGGTAGAAACCAGTACACTTATATTTTGCTTTGGAACTGGGGCTATCTAAACTCCACTGCTAATATTCTTCTAATCAGCTTCTGCTGATAAGCAACAGCAGCTAGAGAGATCGGCCCAAAATCCGAAGTTCCCCACAATTGGTGATAAATCAGTACTTAATTTTTAACATCTCCAAGCGTCTCCTATCTCCACGTGATTCCGATTCCGTGATTGGGTCCGAAGCCCCAAGGGTAACTAGTTAACGAATTCCAGATAGGATCTCTGGTCAGCCGCGAATTTAAAACAAGAAAATCTGTCTTCTCAAGGTATTGGCTGCACCTTTTCTTCTCAAACGATATAACGAGAGATGAAATATCCTCAGAATGTGTTCATATATAATCCAGGGAGGCCCCAGTATCAGTTAGTTTCCATTGCTTATGCTTATTATTCTTAAAATTTAAGGAAAACTTAAACCAATATTCGATACTTTCGAATTAAGTACCAAAGATACTTCACTAAAAACCCGTTCAAGGCCTTTCTATCTAGGGGCAACTGGTTTCTGTGGTCCCTGTGTCAGATACAATCTAGTAAAGATCTGTCAATGTAAAGAAGCAGAAAAGGTTGTGGTATTAGCTGCACTTAGGAAAAAGAGCTTCCCCACACGCATACTCTCAAGCCGCCGGGGAAAAGTATATTCTAATATTAAGACGGGCTTTAGTGGTAGTTATAGCTAGTATAAATCTTGCTTCATTAAATATGCAAAATCAGAGCTTGATGTTTCCATGCACCTAATGTCAATGCATGTGGTGAATGCTTTTAAATGAATGGAAATGAAGTGTGATTTAATCCTGTCAATTTTGGAAGCACAATCTGTAAAGTGTCGACCCCAATTTGTACAAGTTGTTTCACAGAAAGCATAGGTTAGGTAAATTTAGGTTCCACTGGCAATTAAGCACAGCTCACGTTGGTCAGTGATTAGTTCCCTTTGTGTTACCATGTTACACCGTCTCCCAGTGTTCCTACATTGATTCAATGAAGGAATGTACATATCCTGTTTAAATCAATTTCAGAGAGACAGGTTTTGTCCCTGAGAGTTCTTTGACCAAACAGTTTGAGTCTTAGATCTCCGACCGCCAGGAAGTGACAGAGAATATATTCCGTAACTCCTCCTCCCCCTCGGGCATTGTAAGGGAACCCCAATCTTTGGGAGTGTTTTCCAATACGCCAATGGCCAGTTATAACCGCAACAAGGTTTCTGAGATGAAATCTGGATAGCGTGCCTTGTCGTCTTTTCATCTATGATGGAACAGATTATTCTGGCTTCTCCACAAGTAGTTTCATCAAACCACCTCTGGTTGGCAATGAGATACAATATGTGTGCAATAAGTTGCTTATTCCTTAGCGAGCGAAGCACCTATGTCATGGGTCGAACCGCTACTCAAAGTGGTTTCTGCATGTGTCAACGTGTTAGCCATACAGTTTCCATGTATGCCCTTGTGTCCAGGGACCCAAAAAAAGAATGTGTCGCTACTCCTCCAGATATATCCGGCATTCTCAAAGAATTGAGGAGTCTTGCAAGTGTTAAAACCGCTAAGCTAAAACAAACAAAAAATTCTGTATTTTCTTTTTTTTTTGTTGTTTTTTAAAATGTCTCTCTAAGCTATTATCAATCTTGTTCAAAACTCGGTAAGTTACGCGCAATTTCTGGCTAAATATCCAATATTCTTGCAAAACTTTCTACATATATAAAGGGTGATTTTTTAAGAGCTATAGGAAAGTTTAAAAAAAACACATAAAATTCAGAAAAATTCATGAAATCTTTATTTGAATCGATAGTACGGTCCATATAATTTAATGTTTGAAGCTTATTTCATGCAAATGTTGACCGTGACTGCGCCTCAAATGGTCCATCCGCTTAGTCCAATTTTGGCATACTCTTTCCAACATTTCGGCCGGTATCTCATGAATAAATGCTTCAATGTTGTCTTCCAATGCGTCAATTGAAGCGGGCATGTGTGTATAGACATGAGCTTTAACATAGCACCACAAAAAATAGTCTAAAGGCGTTAAATCGCACGATCTAGGCGGCCAATCGACCGGTCCCGAACGTGAAATAAAATGTTCGCCGAACTCGCCTCTCAGTAAGTCCATTGTTAAGTCCCAATTTTCACAATGCAAGTCTTATTGATAAACTTATCACTTTTCTTCTTTGAATCAGCTTCGGCGTTTTCACGAGTCAAGTCTTATTATTTATCTGTTATTCCATTTGTATGAATGTATATGTGCGTTATGACATAAATATGAAAGATAATTGTCAAAATAGACCTGCTGAAAATTACGAATGAGAAAACAAAACGCATATGACGAGTACAGCAAGCTGAGTACTCGTATATTTTCCCCTCGTCACTCTCGCCTACAAAGTAGCAAGCTGATTGGGACTAAGCGTGCTGTGTGGCCTGTGGCACCGTCTTGTTGAAACCACAGGTCATGCAAGTCAGGTTCTTGCATGTTGGGCAAAAAAAAGTTGGATATCATCTCACGGTAGCGCTCACCATTCACAGTTACGTTACGATTCGCATCATCTTTGAAGAAGTACGGTCCAATGATGCCACCAGCCCATAAACCGCACCAAACTGTGACTTTTTCTGGATGCATTGGTAGCTCTTGCAATGCTTCTTTCTGATCTTCACTCCGAAATCGACAATTCTGCTTATTAATGTACCCATTGAGCCAAAAATGAGCTGACTAAAAAATGGAAGAAGCGCGCGATGAACTTTCTTAACAGAGCACGCATTTTGATAATAAAATTCAATAATTTGCAAGCGTTGTTCTTTTGTAAGACGATTTATGGTTAAATTATAGACCAAACTAAAGATGTTTGACAGTGAAACAAAACAATACAAATTCCCCCAAAAACGCTTTATTTATTTTTTTAATCGCAAATTTTCATTAAATTAGATTTTATTTTAGCTAATACGGCCTAAAGTTCTATATGTAATTAAAAATGCATTTAATCCACATTTTCCCTACGTTTCGTGAATGTTATGTTGGCTTTATCAAGGGATTCGTCTATTTAAATTAAAGAAAACAACAAACATTTTTCAACAATTATTTATTACTTACAAGAAGAGAAATTAAATTTTTTATTTCATTGAGACAAACATAAACATAAAACCATTAAACATGAAAAATTAAATTAAACACAAACTTTAAAATCATATCACAGGTTAGATATTGCAACACAGTAACTGGCATTAATGTTTTGTGTGTCTTCTTTTAAGTTCATTTTTTTTTTCTTTTTTTTTGTTAAATTTAAAATTGCATTGTTGAAAGCAAATAATACTACGACGCTATACGCTAATTATTGAAATATTCCGATGGAAAACCCCAATTTCTGAAATAAAGCTCTCGGTTTCTCAATACCAAAAACTTATTTTAACAAATTCTTTTCAAAATCGAATAATAGCGAATTTATTGCTTTTGGAAATGGTGTAGCACAAACCTTCACTTCACAGAGTAGATTATTCATGCATAATTCTAAAGTTTGTTAAATTAAAGAAAATAACTGCAAGAATGTAAATATGAAAATGAATAAGTCCAGGAATATTAAAGACTACGTCTTTAATATGGACTTTATAAATTCTAAATACAACGACCCTGCTCTGGTTATTGTAGAAAAATTGTTTTTGAAATATGCAGCAAAAATAGTACATTATGTTAATCAGGACAATAAAGGATTTTGTGGGACAGCTGATATTGGGTTATTACTTTTGTGAAGGAAAAATAAATGCATAAAGTAAAAATTATTTATGTGGAGTCTGGAATAACATCTTATTGAGAAATTTTATAAGACAAAGAACATAAATGTATTGCAACAAAGTATGTACACGGATAAATTTGGTAACAAATAAGTGCTTTTAATAACAGTTTAGACCAATAAAATTTCTTTTTAAAAACAAAATGGGTAACCATTCGAAAGAAATCGGAAAGGTGATCTAGCTTGATTTGTTTGACTTAGATCTTTTATCTATTTTTAAAGAGCTGTCACAAGGAAAATTTATGAATGATCTTTTTGTACACTCAAAGACATTGTACTTTATTCACACCAGTAGTTGTGAATGAGGGTATACTAAGTTTGCCATTCCGTGCAAAACTTTTTTTTCATTCCTCTCAGTCCCATAAACTGAAGCACAGCCGCGAATATCGTTGTAAACGCCATTTTTTGCAGATAGCCGTTGGCCTTACTCTCTAACACAGTTTAAACATCAAATCAACCAAAACTATGCACCTTAACGCCTTCAAAATGGCATACAAAGTGTCAGCCAGTGGAAGAACATTGCAAGTTACTAACAACATGATGAAACCGAAATGGTTTTGAAGTGCGGTATAATGTTTTAAAAGCATTTTTCATAAAAGTTTTTATTATCATTATTTTTAATAATAGAAAAAATTAAATCAAATAATGCTGCCTGTCAAAAAACGTTTTTTTGCTCTCCTGAAAAATTATTATCTTGTAACTTAAACGTTATTCGCGGCTGTGCTTCAACTACATATAGTTTGGGTTCCTGAGTAATTCTTATTCGATTTAGCCATGTCCGCTCACTTTCAAACGCCTCAATGTAAAAGAACAATATAAGTTTCAAATCGCTTCTAGCTACTATAAGCAGATTGAAATCCAGCTAAATGGGTTCAGTAGAATAAGAGTTATGAGTCCAAGTGTGAAACCACCTGAAAGATTGATAATTTTGTTACAAAAACTAACATAAATGGTGGAATAATGCACGGATTGATTTAATATTTTGCACAAATTCGTTCAAATAATGCTATTGCAAAAATATGGATGAGATTTTCATGCATTAAAAAATCAAAAATATGCACTAAAAATACAAAACATGCACGAACAAAATAAAAAATATGCATTAAAAACGGAGAAGATTTCCGTAAAAAATCGTTTTTTATTTTACCTAAAACAAACATATAAAAAATTCAGTCTATTGTTATTCAAATATCTTAAAAAACTCAAATAACTAATTTAAATTTTTGTTTATTTAAAAAAATAATCACTGTTTTATGTAAAAAAAACTTTGTCTTGTACTTAAAGAATGCCAACGCATTTTGAAAAAATTTATTTTCAGATCCCACTTTGATTCCAGGTCAGATCAAAAATATTTGAAATTTATTTCCTTTTTTGAAATCCTTAATTTTTCCTGCAAAAGGTTCCACATTGTTAATTTAACTTTCTGTAATTCAATTTATTTAACTTGATTATTAAGTGAACTAAGTCCCTCCTTATTAGTTATTGTTCCACCAATATATCTGTAACTGGAAAATACAAATGCTAATTGACTTCTGATGTTATTTGAATTTAATATGTCTATAACTTTTTTAATTGCATAATCATCGGTATCAACCAGCCCTTCCTACATTCTTAAATTCCTCGAAAGTTTTTTGAATAGAATTCTGAAGCATCTAGCCGGGCCACCATCTTGTTACTACTAGCTGCGGTGGAAGGGGAATCAAGGGATACATTTCATTTAAAATTGCAATATTATCGAATTGGCTTCTAATTTCCTTTGCATCGCGAAATGGCCCATGTGTCAAGCAAGTAATTTCTAACAGTGTCGGATAAAATATTTTAAATCCATTGGAAGTTTAACCATGTAGGGTGCTGCATCGGTCTAAAAAAGAAGGATCTTTAGTTGAAATGTTGAAAATCTTGTATATGAAAGCAAGCTCCAAAATAATTTATTTATTGATTTTAAAGTTTTTTTTGTGTATTAAAAACTTTTTTTTTAAGAACTTTTTATAATATGGAATTCTAAAAAATGCATTCATGTATTAGTAATGTCCGTAATTTGTGCTAGTAGATATCTGGATGTGTATAGGTATCTATGATGAAACTGACTTTTCATAATTTTAAAACGTATATCTTACCAACGGGTTATAGTTATAGTATTTTACAGTACCAATTTTCGCTAGTTTATTCACGTAGGCAAAATTATCGTTGAAATTACCAAAATAGTGTTACCGGATAGGTAAAGATATCTGTTTTCAAAAATTTATTTATAGTAAAAACCTCTAGCTCAAAGTATATTCATATTTATGTATGCTATTCAGTAAATAAGAATATGATGGAGATATGACGCAAGTTTCAACCAAATCGATATAGCGGTTTGCTGGCAATTATAATAATAAAATTGGACATTGCTGTGTTTGATCTAATCAAATGGAAATTGCTGCTTTTTTTAGCATGGGCAAGTACTTAAAAAAATCAGTAGTTATAAAATTCTTAAACTTAACAAAGTCTTAGTTTTTTCTTGATTGATTTGGAGGAACTTCATAACAACTTAGCTCCATAATAACGACTAAAGACAACGTTATAAAATGAACAATAAAACAAACTGCTTCATATAAAAAAAAAAATTTGTTATATTTTTAATTTCTTTTTAGTTTTGTTTTGCAAAAAAGAAAAAAAATAGCCTCCATTTTCGAAAATAGTTGAGAGAAAAAGAGCTTAACAAACTGTGATCATTGCAAAAACGGCAATGTCCATTCAATTCTTAATTTTTGAACATACTTTTTTATGGGATAAAAGTGTTTCTGGTAATGTAATATTCACTAATTGGAAGCATTCAATAAATACAACTAAGAGGTATTATTAGTTACGTTTGTGAAAAAAGTGGACTTTGCAGTCTTTGCATCTATACCCCTCAATTGTCGATTTTGGAGTGAAGATCAGCCAGAAGCATTGCAAGAGCTACCAATGCATCCAGAAAAAGTCACAGTTTGGTGCCGTTTATGGGCTGGTGGCATCATTGGACCGTTCTTCTTAAAAGATGATGCGAATCGTAACGTAACTGTGAATGGGGAGCGCTACCGTGTGATGATATCCAACTTTTTTGCCCAAAATGCAAGAGCTTGACTTACATGACATGTGGTTTCAACAGGAGGGTGCCACATGCCACACAGCACGCTTAACAATGGACTTAATGAGAGGCGAGTTCGGTGAACATTTTATTTCACGTTCGGGACCGGTCAATTGGCCGCCTAGATCGTGCGATTTAACGCCTTTACACTATTTTTTGTGGGGCTATGTTAAAGCTCATGTCTATACACATATGCCCGCTTTAATTGACTCATTGGAAGACAACATTGAAGCATTTATTCATGAGATACCGGCCGAAATGTTGGAAAGAGTATGCCAAAATTGGACTAAGCGGATGGACCATTTGAGGCGCAGTCACGGTCAACATTTGCATGAAATAATCTTCAAACATTAAATTATATGGACCGTACTATCGATTCAAATAAAGATTTCATGAATTTTTCTGAATTTAATGTGTTTTTTTTTTAACTTTCCTATAGCTCTTAAAAAATCACACATTATATTTACTATCGATATTGCTAACGACGGATGGGCCACGACTACGGATGCAGGCTTTCCGGGAAATTGTGTGCACCGTACGAATGACGGGCGTATCATATCTCTATTATTGATGGCTAAAAGGGACTTTTCACTTTTGGTATCTGATGTCGCGGGACTCTGTCTTATAGGTTAGGTCTGCAAGAATGAACAAAAAGCCATAAAAAGGCAACACACTCATTTGTTTTTTAACTACAATGTTTCGAGCAGCCAATGTTAACGAAACAAATGAGAGAATGTCAAAAAAAAACAAACAAAAACACAGTCTCAAAGTTATTTTTGGGAATACAAAATTTATTATTAATAAGATTTCTGTATGACGTGCCAAGTTCCCAATTTTTCATATTTGATAAATACACTGAGATTTATTGTCGAGTTAAAGCTAGCTTCTATGCGCATTTCATTGGTTGCTTAGGCCAGCTCATCAGGAAACCTTTTCCAAAGATTTTAGAAAAGCCAAAAATATTAAGCAAAATAAACCCTAAAGCGAATAAGAATTATAAACACTCAAAGTCTTACTTGTAACAATATCAAAGCTTAAACAAAACACCAACAATAAACAGTGAGTTTTTCTTTTCATACATTCCCCTACAATTGGTTGTCTTTTTTCCGACTCGAATTGTAGTTGTTAGTGGGTTAACTCAACTCAAATAATTTGAATATTCAGATATGTATATCTTGAATGTAAAATTATTTGAATTTTTAATTCTCTTTTGAATTGTTTCTGTACCTACATAATACTTCTGTAAATTTGCTCTCTTATTGCAATATTTTGTTATTTTTGAATGCATCGCAAATTCATTTTTAGTAAACAAGTTATTTATTCAATTCAATCACTCGAATTTTGTATATGGTTTACTCTCTCCTTATCTCTTTGAGTGTTTTATATTTGAATAAATGTTGTGCACCTTGATTAAAGGTAAACAAGTGAGTTATTAAAAGCAGACTTCTAGTAGGCATGCACATCATCGGGGGGCCAGACTCAATGATTACAACTCAATTGCTTTAACTGCCCTGCACTGGTGAAAAGGTGAATGGCCACCTTTGACTAATTATATAATATCTCGGATGTTGAAGTGGATTGTATTTCGAACTTTATTAGCAGTTGGGCTTGGTTCTAGTTTAGTGGAACTCCTTGGTATAAAAATGGATTATTAGATCTAAGTGTGTCACATGAGTACTGACTGGCATTTCTACTTAACCCTTAACTAGCCCCAAATAAGTTGGTCAATAACTTTTATATGAAACCGTTATACCTTTACTTATGAGACTTTTTTTATTTTTTGAAAATACCCTGCAAATAATAGGACCAGTCCAAACACGCGTGTAAAGAGTAGTCCACAAGGGACCAGGACTAGTCCAAAAGTAACCCAAACGTATGGAAAAAACCTGGTCTATTTAACATTACGATGTCCTAGGACCATATAACCCACCTTTGGACCACTAAGGAGTAGTTTTACTCAAGAGGATTAGTTTTGAAGTCGTTTAAAAACGAAAGCATGTCGTTAAAAAATGAAGACATGTCGTCTCACTACAAACACTTTTTAACAATGACATGGTCCATGCTTGCATTACATCGGACCAGTCCATGGAGTAGTCCATTTTATCAAAATGGATCAGGTGGTCCAATTTTATTTGCAGGGTAGTTACGTAGATAATAGTTTCGTAACCCTTAACTAGCCTCAAATAAGTTGGTCAATCACTTTTATATGAAACCGTAATACCTTTACTTATCAGACTTTTTTATTTTTTGAAAATAGTTACGTAGATGTGTATGTGTGTAGATAAATGTAAAATTTGTTATTATGTATAAAAGATTATTTTGCAATAAAATAAAAAGACTTCTTATAGAAATCCGTGAAATTATTAGATTAGTGTTTTATGCCATATTCTTTTAGCTTTTTGTCAGAAAATTATAAGAATGTCGGCGAACACATCAGAATTTCCCATGGCTTTTTTACGAGATGAGATGAGATCACAAATGCCGGCAAAAAATCAGAATTTCCCATGCCATGTCTGCCAGAATTCGTGTTAACCACTTCATGCATTTTCGAGTCAGAAATCTGACACAATTTCGACTTCTTTGTCAACGTTTCTCTCAGACTATTTTGCTGGCTGGGTAGTGTAATTTTCGAAAAGCAAATACAACCACAATGCGTAAAATTCTGAGCTAGAGAAATCATATTTTGAAAATGAGGCTGGTGCTCGATATCGAGAAATTTCTTTTATAAATTTTAATATTGAATTTCAACAACACAATCCAATTATAAATTTTAGCTGAATAATAAGGGTGAGTTCGAAAACGTCGGGTGCAAAGCAACTGGGTTTTTTACGTACATCGTACAATGGAATTTTGTAGAATTTTACAATGCTACAATGCATACACAATAAGCAAACTGGGCATCGGTAAACTTGATGATTTTGATTTTTTATTTTGACTGAAAAGTATTATGATAGTTTGGAACTCGGCCTAATACAGGGCGGCGCATATTCAACGTTATAATATAATAAGGGAATATATTTTTTGTTTACTTTTTTTTTTTTTTTTGTTTTATTGTCAGAATTAATTTTGAAAAACTTGGGAAATTTAAAATGGAAAGACGCAGCCAAGGCAAATTTATTACAGGTGGTCTTAAAAGCCCTGCTGATATTAGCAAAAATCACTGTTGGATGTCAAAATTTTGTTTATTCTCTTTTATTATCTTTGTTTCTGTTTTGTTTTATTTCTGTATTTGACATTGTACAATGATTTTACAAAAACAAATTGCTTGTGGTTTTTGTACGAGTTGTACATGTTGTAGTACCGAGATTACCTGGGATGAATTCGCCTTGGACGCAGCACAGAACAAAGAGCCAAAGTTATTAAATGTTATTTTAAAAGTCAGCATTCGATTATTTAGACAAAAAGATTTTAGCGAATAATGATTAATGAGCGATGACGCCTACTTTAATCTCATTGTCACGTGAACAAACAAAATTACAGAATATGGGACACTCAAATCCAGGAATGATGCACATATTTTTTCGAAAACGACGAACAAGTTGCGGTTAATTTGATGGAAGTTTATACCGAGCAATGATTGAAAATTGTTTAAGCCACCATGTAGAGAACATTCTGCAATTGTGGTTCCAACAAGATCATAACGTAACTTAAGCGCCACCGTATATCAAATCAAGTAAGAGTGGTATATCTATAATGTCTTTGTACGGGATATGCCGAGGTTTTTAGAGAGGTTGTGTATTTGGACAATTTTTTAAGTATAAATAAATCTATAAGTCTACTTATCCCCTCACATTTTGTCGCATGTTGTCTATTGATAATCAAAAAGCTTGTGTCTAGTTCGGAAACTTTGGCCCTTGCCATTATCAAGATATAGAGAAATCAATAATGTCTTTGTATGGGAAGTACCACGCCCAATTCACCAATCCCGCCCAAATTTTTTTAAGATGTTGTGTTTTAATTGAAACTTTTGCTCTTTTAGTTCTCCAGATATACATCGTTAAATCAACTTCGCAACTGATAAGCATCCAGAATGTGTATACTTCATGGGGTCTTACATCAATATTGTAGAAATTACAAATGGAACGACAAACTTATATATACCCGTTTCCACCTCTGCTAAAGGGTATAGAAAATGTATACAGGAGTCTAATTACCGCATTCGATACTATCGTATCGAATAAACTATCGAATTTGTTTGCATACGATAGACACTGACGTATCGAAAGAAAACTCGATAAATGTAATGTCGAGTTACTCGATATCGAATGCTATTATTTCAAATTCAATACTTTTCATTCGATATCGAGTTTCATGATACCAAAATAAATAATTTCGATCAATTTTGCTCGATATCGTATGCGGTGATTAGACCCCAGGTTTATTGTTAATATAGGATGAAGTAAAAGTAATTAACCGGTTATTATTAACATTTCCAGCATGACGGCCATTCCTCCCACTAGCCACACGGATATCGAATAATCGAAAAATAAAGTGGTCTTAGTCAGTCGATACTTTACAGGTGGTAACTTTATTTTGTGCAGTGAAAATTCCAAAGCTTAATGAGATAAACCTTGTACGATCAAGTGCTCAAAATTTAACATTTTTCCTGTAATTCGTTTCATATTACTAAAAATATTGTTTTGATGTTTGGTACTTCAAATTAAACCATAATAAAAACAATTTTTTGTATGATAATAAAGACTATCCCATAAAATCTAAGATTTTTACAAGCAAATCCACTGTATCAAGTTCATAACGTCAACAAAATATTTCATGGGAACTAGCAGTTGGTCCTCTAACGTTATAATTCCAAAACTTTGGATTGCCTAATTTTGCTGGCTCATTTGCAAGTATTTTATACTATGCACAAAAGTGTCATGTACAAACAATCAATAGAAAATTTGAGCTATTTAGAAGAAACACATTATTCCCTTTAGAAAATTTATCTATTATAGCCAAACAGTCAGGCACCATTGGCTGATCTACATACTTGCAAAGAGTTAAGTGCCACCCTAAAATGTTTGTTCATTATGCGAAAACACTCGTATCGAAGAGCAGAATGTGTTGCGTTGTATATTTGACAGTCAAGTTGAGTGGTTGACATTGAATTATCATCTTTTGTTTGGCAAACACATACAACATTTTCTTGACTCTTTCAGCACAGTCAAATATGGTTACGAATATGTTAGACGTCATGCAAAATATCCTACTGTTGTATGGATGGTATTATAAGTTGAAGAAAACTGTTTGCTTAATAATCTATAAATGCTGGATTCACAACCGATGGGTTTTCTTTTACACGTAGTTGAACGTCTGCTATTAATTCATACTTATTTATTGAACTAATTATTAGTTAAATTAACAAGCTCTGTCGTCGGGCTTATTGCTTAAAAAAATACGATTTTTGTTTATGGACTTGTGAATAGACAAATTTGTTGTATTGCTACTTTTTCGTATGTCAAATGTCAATGTCAAAAAATGAAAAATATCAATTCAATGTACATTGTCATTTCACTTTAGTAAACTTTTTAAGAAGATTAAAAAATTTATTTTTACTAAATAATAAATAAATAAAAAAAATAAAACAAAAAAAAGCAAATTATTAAATTTTAGTTACACTATTTTTAATTAGGCTTAAGTTCATGAAATTTAATTTTTCATTAAATTATTTTTATGAAGAAAGGAATTTTACTACATGAAAATTAATTAAAATTGTTATTGACAATCTTTCATTCTTGACGTGGCTGGTTACCATGAAATGTTTCGATTGCAACCACTCAATCTCCTCAGATGGATTTGCCGTCTTACACTCGCAGCCATCGAAGACTGCTGACGTCAATAGTCAAACATCAATCCTTAAACCAAATTGTATTCTAACATTTGGTAGATCGAAATTTGCTTTCCTGAAAGATTATCCATTTTAATTGATTTTACATGTTTTTTCCTTACTTCTGTTTTTTCGTACTTTTGTCAAGAATTTTTCTTGAAGTCCAAGTACATTTTCTGTTTTTTCATTTTATCTTTTTCTGTTGACCTTTTTTCAGCACAACTTGAAGGACAAATGTACACATAGAGCTCGTGCCTTAGCTTTAACAATAATTAGTATTGTGGTTATTTTGTTGAACTATTTATGGTTTTTAATCCAAATTTTTAATATTTTTAATTAGGCTTAAGTTCATGAAATTTAATTTTTCATTAAATTATTTTTATGAAGAAAGGAATTTTACTACATGAAAATTAATTAAAATTGTTATTGACAATCTTTCATTCTTGACGTGGCTGGGGCTCGAACTCCGGCCGGCAGGTTACCATGAAATGTTTCGATTGCAACCACTCAATCTCCTCAGATGGATTTGCCGTCTTACACTCGCAGCCATCGACGACTGCTGACGTCAATAGTCAAACATCAATCCTTAAACCAAATTGTATTCTAACATTTGGTAGATCGAAATTTGCTTTCCTGAAAGATTATCCATTTTAATTGATTTTACATGTTTTTTCTTACTTCTGTTTTTCCGTACTTTTGTCAAGAAATTTTCTTGAAGTCCAAGTACATTTTTTGTTTTTTCATTTTGTCTTTTTCTGTTGACCTTTTTTCAGCACAACTTGAAGAACAAATGTACACATAGAGCTCGTGCCTTAGCTTTAACAATAATTAGTATTGTGGTTATTTTGTTGAACTATTTATGGTTTTTAATCCAAATTTTTAATATTTTTAATTAGGCTTAAGTTCATGAAATTTAATTTTTCATTAAATTATTTTTATGAAGAAAGGAATTTTACTACATGAAAATTAATTAAAATTGTTATTGACAATCTTTCACTCTTGACGTGGCTGGGGCTCGAACCCCGGCCGGCAGGTTACCATGACATGTTTCAATTGCAACCACTCAATCTCCTCAGATGGATTTGCCGTCTTACACTCGCAGCCATCGACGACTGCTGACGTCAATAGTCAAACAGCAATCTTTAAACCAAATTGTATTCTAACATTTGGTAGATCGAAATTTGCTTTCCTGAATGATTATCCATTTTAATTGATTTTACATTATTTTTCTTACTTCTGTTTTTCCGTACTTTTGTCAAGAATTTTTCTTGAAGTCCAAGTACATTTTTTGTTTTTTCATTTTGTCATTTTCTGTTGACCTTTTTTCAGCACAACTTGAAGGACAAATGTACACATAGAGCTCGTGCCTTAGCTTTAACAATAATTAGTATTGTGGTTATTTTGTTGAACTATTTATGGTTTTTAATCCAAATTTTTAATATTTTTAATTAGGCTTAAGTTCATGAAATTTAATTTTTCATTAAATTATTTTTATGAAGAAAGGAATTTTACTACATGAAAATTAATTAAAATTGTTATTGACAATCTTTCATTCTTGACGTGGCTGGGGCTCGAACCCCGGCCGGCAGGTTACCATGACATGTTTCGATTGCAACCACTCAATCTCCTCAGATGGATTTGCCGTCTTACACTCTTAGTTATAATTTTTTACTTCAGTCTTGTTTTTATTTAGTTTTTCTTCTTCTTCATTCACATTTTTAATAAATAAAGGAAAACAATTTTCTTCAAATAATCAGTAAAAACTCTAAAATATGCGCTGAAAATTATTAAAAATATGCCCCAAATAAAATATTCAACAATCAAATAACATTTCCATTTAATAAAAACAATCGCAAACTCATAATCGGTTAAGTCCAAACTCCATAGCATTTACAGCCGAATTTTCGAGATTTTATCCTATTTGAAAACGATGGGCAGTCTTCGGCTCACAAAACCAGAGATATGTTTAGGGTTAAAATTCATATAAGAGTTATTCGTACCGAATTATATTTAAATAGTAACATTCATTAAGAAGATTTTGTTTGTCGTGCTTAATTCCCAATTTTTATTCTTGATAAAAACACTGACATTTATTGTTGATGGGATAAGTTATTACTATGCGAATTTTACTGGTTGCTAAGGCTAGATCGTCAGGAAACTTCATCAAGATAAGCGGATAAGAATTATAAGCAACAATTTTACTTGTAACAATATCAAAGCTTAAACAAAAACAACAAAAATAAACAGTGAGTTTATCTTTATCTCTTACATTCAGATTTCTATATATTGCACACATTGCCCAAAACGTATAAAATTGCTTTTCCTTAATTTTTGCTTATTCATACAACTTTAATGTTTAAAATAACATTTATCTCTAATGACAACCTGCTTTGTCTCAAAGGTGTATACTTTAATTAACTGTAGATGGCGATATTGAAGCAAAATCTTTGGTATGCAGATAGATATTTAAAACAAAAAAGCTAAAATATCGCAAGAAATTTTATTTATTGCGAAAGCTCTTGTAGGCAACTAAAACAATTAAAATATAACATGTATCAAAATATGCATCAAAAAGGCAAAATATGCGCTAAAAACTAAAACAAATGCTGCAAAAAAGATCTTTTAGCTAAATTATACAAAAAAATGATCCAAACGGTAAAATATGCAAAAATATGGAATAACAAATCGATGTCAAAATTGCTAAAAAGGATAATAAGAAACAACTAAAACGATAATTATATTGTTTCTGCCTTTATTGGTCGCTCAAGGAAAAACATGCAATTACATATTTTTGCTTTCCCTGATTATAAGAATTTCTTTAGTTAACACTAGAAGCGCCGGCGGGCCTTTACTATAAGTTTTTTTTTTTTTTTTGTCTTATATACTTGTAGCTAAAATAATCAGGATTTTAGTAGAGCAAACCAAATTACGGGAGAGGTGGAATTAAAGTTTCCCAATTTTGGTCTGCTTGTGCTACATATCGGTATTTGAAGCTATGCGTTCTTTTCACCTTAGGAATAAGTTGCATTCAACTTTGTCGAAAATGTTACGCCAAATATAATTTTTTGGCTCTGTCTGATGTCAGATGAAAAATTGTACAAAAATGTTGGTCAACTTTTTGGCCGATGTTGTGTATTGATAACAAAGTTATTGGTTTTAAATTTGAAAACTTTTCTATAACCGTTCCCCAGATATGGAGCTATTCATATTGTCTTTGCTTTGGAGATGTCACGCCTACTTGGAACCTTACAAATATTTATAACTTATGCTAAGTAGTTTAACCCATTTTATCCTCTAAATATTTAAATTTCTAAAAATCTCTTACGTGGATATATTCTTTGGAGGACTTATACACTGTCCACTGTCATGTCTCTTACTTCAGCCGTTTGGGCTGCGCGATGATGAATCAGTCACTTGACTAAGTCATACATTTTATTCAACATTTGCTTACTTCAAGGGGTGTTCTCCCCTACCCCTACCGACAAAATAAGTAGTCTATTATATTTATTATATTTGCTTCTGTACAAATTTATTGCTCCCCCTGCACTTACCCCCTTTATTTTTATTATAAAATGTGTAGTTTACCATAAGAGTGGTTCCTACAAAGCTTGAAGGCTTTTATCTTCAGATATGCGGTATTTAATATTTTTGTTCTATGGGAGGCACAGCTCCTCCTCCGTCTTCCCCGCCCATTTTTATTTTGAATTTTATGGTTTACCATAATAGTGGCCTTAACAACGTTTGAAGACTATCACTATAATAGTACTTCAGCTACGCGATATTTAATATATGCATCTCATGGGGGTATTGCTCCTCCTAAGCCTACCCTCTGTCTTTAATTATAACCATAAGAGTGACTCCTACCAAGTTGGAACATTCTCACTATAACAGTTCTTACGATATGCGTTATTTAAAATTAGCGTCCTATGGGGTTCCATTTCTCCTGCTGCTATCTTATTTTAATTTTGGGGCTTAGAAGATGCTACTGCAAAAATTCAAGCAAATGGGTGTAGCGCTCTTAAGATATGCGATACTTAATATTGGCATCCTATAGAGGGTATAATAAGTAGCATTTTTTATTTTCGGGGTTCACTTGATGTTCCTGTAAAAATTTCAGGAAAATCGGTTAAGTAGCTTAGGAGTCTATATTTCGCACTGATTCCTCTATATTACGCACTAATTCCTCTAAAGAGAGCCAACTCAAAATTTTTCAATTTTCACTTTTTGCCAGAAATCGATGTACAGATGTATCTACCAGGGTTGATAAAGTTGGTACAATTGTACTTTTGTTGGTACAATTCAAAACTAAAAAGTACGCTGGTTCTCCCGTGACTCATTTGGTACTATTTAACATTTTTCAAACCTACATATTTATAATTGATATAAAATGGAAGCCCGTATCTACCGTCACATGAATATAAACGGATTTTACTGTATGGTGCCAACAGTCTTGCATGCAAATGCAAAATGTCGTAGCTTTTTTTATTAAATCTAAGGGAAACTCTATTTTTTGTTGTTGGATTTAACAAAACTGCTATGATATTTTGTAAGACCATTTGCACCAAACACTGAACTCCGCTATTGCGAATAGGTTTTTGTACTTGTTCATTGAACGATTGCTTATGCCACATTCTAAATTTAGTATCAGCAGCAGCATATAAGCGTGCATTTACTGATTATATTGACTGACAAGTTTTTAAAAGATATAGGAAACTACTTCTAGTAGAAAAGACGACTTCCTCTCAATTCAACATTATTTTCGAACAAATTAATAATACATATTTTCAAATATTCGTCAACAATATGGTTGTCCGCAGCGTTTAAAAAACTGCAGTCAAAGTAGAAAAACTGCCATTTCTTCCACTTCTTCATCTATCATTGGCTAAAAGAAACTGTTTCTTATACTTCAAATACATTAAATGTAAATAGTTGCTGTCAACCAACTCAAAAAGCTAAAAGTTTTACATAAATTTTCGTTTTTTGTTCGGCCGTTTTTGGTTTTGACTGAAGTTTTTTCAACCCTGGTTGTCACATCAAGAAGTAATCAACAGAATTTTGGAACAGTTGGAGCCCACTCCATTATTATTTTACTCCGAATTATTTTGAAGGAGATTTTACAAGCGCTAAATTAAATTTTTTTATATTCGGACTTTATACTCCTTTCCTGTTTTGCAGTACATATTGAAAATTGTGAACACAATAAATTTGGAAATGCAATCTGAAGATGCTCGTATGAACATATTTTTAGAACGCTTAAAAATTTTATTTTCGTTTAAAATTCGTGATGGCATTTTATGAAATATTCTTAAATTTTCCACAAAAAAAGACGATAAATTCAAAAAAGTGCACGAAAACGCTCTCTGGCGGCAATCAAAAGTAAAAATAAATGAAGTTCTCTACCATAAAACCGCATGATACAGGTCTGGCTAGACCAAATATAATTTGTTTGCCTCTATTCTTGAATATTTTAGAAAACTAACTATTTGAAAATCAGGGGTTCGAAATTCATATTTGACCTACGGTTTCTTTGGCACAAGAACAAGAATCGCGATGTGCTTTTACGCGAAAAAATTTTACCCACCCTATTATTATGTATAATTAATGATCATGTATTTTATGCTATCTATAGTTTACATATACAAATGAATTTTAATTAACTTTTGTTTTTGTTGTATTAAATTTTTGTTTTTAAAAATAAATTAAATAAAATTTGTAAAAAAAAGATTTAGTACTATTGGGGCCGAGAAAGTACGATTTTAAAAGTTCGTTGGTACAATATTGGTTTTCTCATTTATCATCCCTGGTATCTACCGTACTGTAAAAATCTTAGATCAATTTCACTAGTATTTTGTCAAAAAAAAAAAAAAAATAAAAAAAAATACAATTGTCTCCCCCTTTTAGTATAAGAGTACTTATAAAATGAAAATAGTTTTTTGTCTCTCCTGAAAATGTAAAAATTTTGAGTTAACCACCTTAAAAAGAACCGCTGTTTATAGATATAAAATAAACATACATACTTTAAAACCAAAAATATTAAATAAAGTAAAGTTTTTATAACAAACTCAACTGCACTCCTTCCTCTAAGAGCCCACACTCTTAACACTTGAATTCTTTATGTACAAAAAGATCTCTTTCTGGATTTTTAAATCAAAACAAAAATATTCAGCCACTCATCCATCCAACGTTCATAGAAAACTGTTGTATCAAATATTTCGTTGTATTCGCAAAAATTCCTCTGCGAGTCTTTTGTGTACTAAATCATTTTGCTTGGTAGTTTTTTTCTGTTTTGAACATTTAGATGGATAGAGTGAAGTGTTTGTAGAACCAAAGAATGAATTAAAGGCGTGTAGGTTTTATATGTGTCAAGTTTGTTAAATTTCAGTGTTGCAAACATGTTTCATAGATACTACGAAACTGGAAGATACTAGGGTGATCGATTATTCGACATTTTCCAGAAACCGGTTTTCGAATAGTTTGACATTTTGATATTCGTAAAAACCCGATTGGGGTTTTAAAAGTTCAGAAGATTATTATTAAACAAAAGTTTTGATTTTAATTTGTTGTATTAAGATGGAGTGTTAACAGTTGGTTGTTGAACATATAGTTAGCGAAGCATTGCATCATTTTAGGTGCTTTCATGAAATTTTATGTTTCGACGCAATGGCATGTATAAGTAAATGTTGTTGACAAAAAAAAAAAAAAAAAAATACAAAAGAATATCAGCAGAGAAAGTTCGTCTGAGTTTCAATATACATAGTAAAATCTTATTTTATTGGAAAAATACACAAATCAAAAAGTATTCGACCGAGACGAAAATAAGGTTGATTTTACATTATTCGGTAGTGATTTTGCTTTACAGTTACTTCATGTTTATTTAACTCGATTTAACAATAACTTTCAAACAACATTATTTTCTTTTAAAATAACTATAATTCATGTGAATTTAACATTCCCGTAAAGTTGTAACAACGTGCATTTCATGTAGAATCGAATTAATTTGAGTTTGAAATAATAGTGAGAAGAAGCTTCAGAGACTACATATACGTTAATTTAAAAAAGATTCTAAGCACTTACCCGCGGCACCAGTGAGAGAGAGAATATAATTATTTATTTTGCTGGAACACATGTTTCAGTTTTTTGCTTTCCCCTTTGCTTACAGAAGCACTCACATTTAAAAGACACCGGCAGAATGGCCTGATATGGTTTTCGTCATCAAACCTGTTGCCAAGTTTTTGATCACTTCCCGCCAAATCAGACTTCAAAACCACTAGAAACCGCTAAATATTTCTTTGGACTTCTAGAAGAATTCTTGACAAAAAGTACGAAAAAACAGAGGTAAAGGAAAAACATGTTAAATCAATTAAAAATGGATAATCATTAAAAAAAAAATATTTAAAATTTGGATTAAAAACCATAAATAGTTCGACAAAATAACCACAATGCTAATTACTTATAAAACGAATATTTTTCGAGAGTGGGCTTTTTATGGGGCCTATGGTAAATATGGTCCGATCTTTACGAAATTTAATAGTACGATTTTAAGTCATATAGATCGAATTTGTGCAAAAACTTATATAAAAAGTGCATTCCGCCACTAGTTATGCTAGTTTTTGTAACAAAATGATACATTTTTTAGGGTGCTTGTGTCACATTTTGATTCATAACTCCTTTCTTTAAATCCAAAACTGCTTAGTAGAACTAGAAACAATTTGATTACATTATTGTTCTCTTCTTTTGAGTCGTTCGAAAGTGACCGTGATTTCAACAGACGGATAGACAGATGGGCATGGCTAAAAAGACTTAGAATTACTCAAGGACCCAGAATATATATACTTTGTGGGTTCTTAGATGAATATTAATACAGTTTCACCCGGAAACAAAGTTTATAACATTGTCAATTATTTGTCGTTTTAAGCAATAAGGTAAAATTAGTTAGATGGAAGTTAGTGAATTATATTAATTATATATCAATACCTTACCTTTTGTTTTAAAGTTTTTAGCAAGCTTTCAGTTGTGAATTCTCACATACAGCCCTTACAAAATACTAACTGAAAATCATCATCAAAATCATCAAAAATTACAAAAATAAGTAAAACCGCGAACACAAACAAATAGTTTTTAGCCAGAAAAACAAAAAAACTTAATAAGAAAAAGTATAAAATCTGTAAATTTTAAATTTTATAAAGTTTTTTGCAGCGAAAATGAGCCGCTGAGAGATGTTTGAAAATCGCTAGATTTCCCGTTTATAGCCTTTTTACACTTGAGCACATCTTAGAGGAATACGTGGAAGATGCTGAAAATGAAAAAAAACTTGTTTACATTTGTAACATCTTTTATCTTTATATTTATTTTTACGTGTAAGAGCGAATAAAAACGAAATAAATGATATTGCTGTCCTGCTCTTTTGTATTTTTTTCTAGTGATGGTATTTACTTTTTAACAAATTATTTGTTTTTTCTAGTGATGACACTAAAATAATCGAAAGATGTTGAATGAAACAACATGAGATAGGAACATCTTTTAAAGATGAAGAAAGATGTTGATTATAAGCTCTGTAGAATTCTTATGGGAAAATGTTATCATATTTGCGATAAGATGCAAGATGTAAGATGTGAGAAAGTGTAAATAGCCTATTACCGCTAAAACGTATTTGGCCCCGCGATTGACATTTCAAAAACGCTTGATTTATCGGGAAAATTTCTTAATTGGCAACAGTGGTCCTCATTATGCATTGAAAATTTGATGAACTATTTAACTAAATAATTTTAACAAAAGGAATTCGGGAATTTGAAACATGAAACTAAAAAAAAACTTGTTTATCTTGTTATAGTTTTGTTATTGATTCTATACAAAACAAATAAAACAGGATTTTATGGATTCGCTATTGAACAATGTTTTTTTAACATTTTTCGTTTAAAATTAATATGAAAAAATTATCGTTTTAAAAAATGTCCATACTTTTGCCGAAATTTACTATAATTTTAAATCAAAATTGCGCAATGCTTATTTTACATTGATATTTTTTTCTGTGTGCGGACCAGTGTTCGAAAACAAACACTAAGTACCGCTTCCTAGTGTTCGGTTCGGTAGATTTGTGGAAAACACAAACGCTAATAGTGTTTGTGTAGAAAATCATTAAAAAAATAACGTTTCCCTGTTAGTCATCTTTCGAAAAAAAATACTGTTTTTATCAAACACAACAAAAGATGAGAACATTTAATTCCGTTCGGTTTTTTTTAAATCCACAAACTTCATTGTGTTCGGTTCGGCTCATTAATGTTCGTCCCTTTTGGCTGGTAAAAAAACCAAACATTTTTTACAAAAACAAAATACACATACGAAAAAAAAAGCAAAAAGCCAGCGCAATAATGTTAGACAAACAAAACACTAGACACACTAGACTGGTCGCAATTTTTTTTTTTTTTTTTAATTGAGGTTTGGAATAAGAAATCATGATCTAATTTTTCAGGTCTATCCGACGGTGCCTAGCCGTGCCAAGTGGGGCCCAAAGTTCCCCATATTACAAAAAAAAACATATTTTCAATCAGATCTTTATAGTTATACTAGTTGAAAAGCCGAAAATCAAAAATATGGCTTCGTTACGATCTTCCGCAGAGAAAGTACTTCAAGTGTGCCAAATTAAAGCTTCCTATGTCATCAGATGGCTTCAGAAAGATGCGGAAAGAATAGGGCATACATACAAGAACATACAAACATCCTGACATACTAAGATATTATATATTGTATAGATAGATTAAAGTATTTGCTATTTAATATTTTAGCATGATACGAATGAAAGATTTTTAACATAATTCGGGTACGCTGAATCCAGTGGTGCTAGCCGTTTTTTTAGGTTGGCTTTGGTTTTCGAGATATTCCGTTATTTCGAAAATTAAGGAGGTTGCACAACATATGTTCGCGTAACTCAAAAACGCTTTAGATTATTGAAATACTAAAAAACCGAAATTCCGCAATAAAACACTTTAAGAAATGTAAAACTTTTTTGTTATATGCGCAGTCGTTTTAGAAACATAATTTTTTTTCCAGAAAAATTCATACAAAAGGTAATTTCAATTTTTGGGAATACAAAATTTTAATTTCAAAAGATTTTGTTATTCGTGCTTAATTCCCAGTTTTTATTCTTGATAAAAACACTTGAAATTTATTGTTGATGGGATAAGCTATTCCTATGCATTTCAATGGTTGCTTAGGCCAGATCATCAGGAAACTTCATCCATAAAAATTTTAGAAAAACTAAAGATATTAAACCAAATAAAACTGTTAAACGTATAAGACTTATAGCAACAGTTTTACTGGTAACAATATCAAAGCTTTAACAAAACACATCAACAATAAAAAAGTGGGTTTATCTCATCTTACATTCCCCCCTACAATTAGTTGAAATTCTCTCAACATTAATTGTAGTTGTAAGTAGGTTAAGAAAAACAAAATAAAAAACAAACAACAACTTACAAAAGATGTTGTCAATTAAGTGTTTTTTTAGGCCGTGCACTTGCCTGTTTATTATCAAAAAGTAATTTCAATTTTTGGGAATACAAAATTTTAATTTCAAAAGATTTTGTTATTCGTGCTTAATTCCCAGTTTTTATTCTTGATAAAAACACTTGAAATTTATTGTTGATGGGATAAGCTATTCCTATGCATTTCACTGGTTGCTTAGGCCAGATCATCAGGAAACTTTATCCATAAAGGTTTTAGACAAACTAAAGATATTAAACCAAATAAAACTGTTAAACGTATAAGAATTATAGCAACAGTTCTACTTGTAACAATATCAAAGTTTAAACAAAACACATCAACAATAAACAACAGTGGGTTCATCTCATCTTACATTTCCCCACTACAATTAGTTGAAATTCTCTCAACATTAATTGTAGTTGTAAGTAGGTTAAGAAAAACAAAATAAAAAACAAACAACAACTTACAAAAGATGTTGTCAATTAAGTGTTTTTTTAGGCCGTGCACTTGCCTGTTTATTATCAAAAAGTAATTTCAATTTTTGGGAATACAAAATTTTAATTTCAAAAGATTTTGTTATTCGTGCTTAATTCCCAGTTTTTATTCTTGATAAAAACACTTGAAATTTATTGTTGATGGGATAAGCTATTCCTATGCATTTCACTGGTTGCTTAGGCCAGATCATCAGGAAACTTCATCCATAAAAATTTTAGAAAAACTAAAGATATTAAACCAAATAAAACTGTTAAACGTATAAGACTTATAGCAACAGTTTTACTTGTAACAATATCAAAGCTTTAACAAAACACATCAACATCAAGAATAAAAACTGGGAATTAAGCACGAATAACAAAATCTTTTGAAATTAAAATTTTGTATTCCCAAAAATTGAAATTACTTTTTGATAATAAACAGGCAAGTGCACGGCCTAAAAAAACACTTAATTGACAACATCTTTTGTAAGTTGTTGTTTGTTTTTTTTTTATTTTGTTTTTCTTAACCTACTTACAACTACAATTAATGTTGAGAGAATTTCAACTAATTGTAGGGGGGAATGTAAGATGAGATAAACCCACTTTTTTATTGTTGATGTGTTTTGTTAAAGCTTTGATATTGTTACAAGTAAAACTGTTGCTATAAGTCTTATACGTTTAACAGTTTTATTTGGTTTAATATCTTTAGTTTTTCTAAAATTTTTATGGATGAAGTTTCCTGATGATCTGGCCTAAGCAACCAGTGAAATGCATAGGAATAGCTTATCCCATCAACAATAAATTTCAAGTGTTTTTATAAAGAATAAAAACTGGGAATTAAGCACGAATAACAAAATCGTTTGAAATTAAAATTTTGTATTCCCAAAAATTTAAATTACTTTTTGATAATAAACAGGCAAGTGCACGGCCTAAAAAAACACTTAATTGACAACATCTTTTGTAAGTTGTTGTTTGTTTTTTATTTTGTTTTTCTTAACCTACTTACAACTACAATTAATGTTGAGAGAATTTCAACTAATTGTAGGGGGGAATGTAAGATGAGATAAACCCACTTTTTTATTGTTGATGTGTTTTGTTAAAGCTTTGATATTGTTACCAGTAAAACTGTTGCTATAAGTCTTATACGTTTAACAGTTTTATTTGGTTTAATATCTTTAGTTTTTCTAAAATTTTTATGGATGAAGTTTCCTGATGATCTGGCCTAAGCAACCAGTGAAATGCATAGGAATAGCTTATCCCATCAACAATAAATTTCAAGTGTTTTTATCAAGAATAAAAACTGGGAATTAAGCACGAATAACAAAATCTTTTGAAATTCATACAAAATTTAAAAATGCAGCTATGCTTCTAATTTTGTGCAGACTTATAAAAAATTGCAAACAAAACTAGCTATAAATGATTAAAATCTGTTAACAACTTTTGATTTTATGTATTCACAAATGACGAAAAGTTTTAATTAATTTAAGAATTTTATTAAACCGCCATATTTGTATAATTGAAATTCTTATATTTGGCCCGTGTATTGCCTAGGATGCCTCAAAAAGGGTCAAATATATGACCAACTCCACTTTATTTTTCAACTCCATCCTTTATTTCTAACATACCTACCTGCTATCTCCATTCATTAAGGGGCTCCCATTCAAAATTTTAACTACAGACTAGAAATACATTGAAAAAAAGGCTCCATAACTGCCACGGAGTCAGCCCTAGGGGAATAAAATGTATGACCGACTTCAATTAGTTTTTTGTCCTTAACATTTTCTCGAGACATACTTGCCCCTTACCTTTACTTTTTAGGGGGGCTCTCATACAAATTTGGCGGTTTAATAAAACTCTTAAATTAATAAAAATTTTCAGCCGATTGGCTGAAAGTACCAAAATTATGTGTGTGTTAGTGAAAATGTGTGAGTGTATTTCGACTTTCAAGAAATTTACTTTCACGTGTAAATGCTAGGTTATCAATGTAAAAAAAGAAACATTAATGAACATTAACTATCATGTTTGTCTACAGTATAACTACAATTGTTCCGGGTTTTTAACGAAGATCAGAACACTATATAATGTTCGGCTCTTTTTCGAAAATAGTTTCGAACGGTTCTTGGGTGTGTCAGCCGAACGCTTAATAATGTTATGTTTGGTGCGGACTATTCCACAATTAAAAAAATTAAAATTTTGAAAAAACCAAAAACCGTATTCCTAGAAATCGCTTTAAAAAACCGGTTGAAACCCCGACTCGAATACCCTAGTACCTACGTTAACAAATACAACACACATCGAACTATTTCCTGCAAACAAAGGTTTGAACATAGAGAATTTACGTATCAAATGTAGAGATAGAAAAGAAAGATATGTTTTTTTTAATTTATTTTTGAGATAGGTCATTTTAAATATAATTGATGTGATGTGAATACAACTGTCGTCTGTCTACTTAGTTGTTTATGTAGCCAACAACTTGTGTCAGTTATATATTTGTTGTTTTTGCTGTTATTTTGACAACGTACATAAATACATATCGCACTTGTTCAAAAAATGTTTGGACAAAAAGCGCTCGTAGTATTCATATCTAACCACTGGAAAAGTAGCGTGCTATTTTGTCTACTTTTGGGTAATGAAACGGTTAAATTAAAAATGTTTTTTCATATGGATCGCACGGCGTCAGAACGTAAATTTCAACAAACATGCTCGATTTACGCACAATTCCATCGTAGTCGTATATTGTTTTCCTTTGAAATAATATTAGGAAAATCCAAATTTATTGAAATCGTTGTTTGTTTTTTCTTCTATTTATTTGTTTTCAAATATTGAATTTTAAAACGCAAAAATTATGTAATTTTATATCAAGGTTTCGTTATAATGTGCTAAATTCCCATTTCATACTATTGACAAACTGAAGTTTATTGTTGATGGGATAACCTATTCCTATGCGAATTTCACTGGTTGCTTAGGCCAGATCGTCAGGAAACTTCATCCAAAGTTTTTAATTTTACTTTTTTATGACAATACGGCTGTTAGTCCTCGTCCATATGATGAAACATTTGCTTCAGAAACTTCCTTCAATTTTCTTTTGAAACTGCATTCGTGCCTATAAAACAAAACACAAACTCACAAAAACTGCTTATACACGAAACAAAGTACACTTTTTCATTAGTCTTTCCCCTTCATTAACGAACTCAAATGTTTCGCAGCAAATGTTTCATAATATGGACTAGGCCTTACCGGCGTATGAAATAGAATTATATCTATTTACGTTTGCGCCAACTTTTGCGTGCCCTTGTATTAAATATTGCACGTCTTTATTTGACAACGTGTCTACGTCATACGCTATTACATTCTTACAGTGCAATTGTGTTCCTGCGGTTAATTTTGATTTAATTATTTTAATTCCGTTACATTTTCCTGTTCTCTTTGTTTGAATTTCTAACTTATCAAGTAATAAAATAAAAAATCCTTTTGAGTTCACAGAATTAAATCTCAAGAAATTAAGTCTCTATAATGCCACATTTGTTTTTTTTTTTTTTGGCAAATATTTAATCAACACATAACAACATGGCAACACATAAGCTTATCACAACATTTGCTAAAGAAAAAAAGCCTTTAAAAATATATTTTTTTTTTTGGGTTTCTTTGTTTCTTGCAACAATTGTTTCACATTTATTTTACACGTGCCACACTTACGACACACATTTTGATCCCGAAAACACAAGACACTAACCTCCATTAGAAAGACGACATTTGTTGTTTTTATTTTTATTTTAAGTTGAAAACTTGAAAGATTTCTCTTAGATTTGCATAGAATTTAGTGGGTGGCTGGGAATCGTGGGAGGAGTTTTGGGATGGCGTAGAAGAACTATTTGCCGTTCTCTGGCTGACTTTAGGTGGCTTTAACTTTTGCAACTAAACTATAAAGTTCTATTGGAAACTTTAACTATATTCCTTGTTGTTGTGGTAGTTTTCTACTTTTCGAACTTCCAGCCAGGGCTCTACACAATCGAAAAAGTTTCGCAAACTTATGGATGAGTTTGTTTCATTTTCTCTATAGTTGTTAACAACTTGTTATTTCGGTTGTTATTGTAAAATGTTGATAACACGATAGCAATTGCATGAATTGAGTTCATGACTTCAGGTTATAGTCATGTATTAAAGAAGAAGAAGAAGAAGAAGGGGAAAAAGAAAGAAATTGAAAATTGTTCATTACTAAGAACTAAAAGTTAAAAAAGAATACGTTTATGCAAATAATTACTTATCACGCCATTATACGATATTTATCAGTTAAAAACCTCCTGTCTGAAACCCCACCTTAACCAGGTACTCACTCAAGTTTTATTATATTTATTCAAGGCAGACAAGAATCAAAATCAGATTGTTAGTAAATATTTCCTTGAAAATTCCTTGGCTCATTTACATCATTATTGCTTCGTTAATGTGTCTTATTTTTCCTTTGTATTTTAAATTTTCTTCCTTAATCTTGATTACTGTGTTTCTTTTCCTTGAAATGTCAACAGATTTTATCCTGTGTACGGAGACACATAATTTAATATTTATTTCCTTTACCTTCGTGCTTTTGAAAGCAATTTATTTTATATTTTAATGTTTTTTTTTTAAATTAATATGACACATGCGGTAAAGAAAAGCTGGAAAGATTTACTAAGATACCTTAATAAAAGCGTTAAGCGTTTTTGCTCATTTCAAAACTTTTAATTTTCATTTAGTGTATACGAAACAAACCTTTTGAACACAAAAATCAACAACACCCGGCCGGAAAATTTTATTTGAATTTTAATGGTTAAAAACCGCTTGACGCTCTTATTTAGGTAGCAGAGTGAGCTATTCTTTTTTCAATATTTGTAGTGCATTAAGAACAACCCACTAACTAACTAAACTAAAACCGTTTTGGATATTCCCTAAATAACCAAATTTGACCCAAAATACTTAAACTTTCAAGAGTTAAAAATACATCCTTTTTAGCATTTTATTTAAGAAGTGGAAATATATTTTATTTTATCTGGAATGATATATAAGTTAGAGTGGTGCTGTGGCGAAACTTTGTTACCCTTCACCGACAGATAGAATATTTCAAAAGTGGAATCTCTATGAAATCTGTAAGGCTTAACCCACACCAACAAGAGACAAAACAGTTTTTTTTTTGAGTAATCATTAGTTCTTATGAGACAACTCACGCCAAATAAAATAACCACAAGACGACTGTCTTTTTGACTTACTGCGGCAAAATACTGCCCAACAAACACGGAGCTTTGATTTCAAATTGAAAATGATTTGAAATCAAACGTGTGTCGTTTCAGAAAACTCATTTGAAAATCATAGCCTTTATTTTCAACTTGCTTTCAAACGTAATTCCCAAATGTTTTTTAAATGTGGATTATAATACAATGTGGAACATAAATATTTTTTTTTTTAAATTTAAATTCATTATTTATTTAAATAAACTTTGAGATAAACATTCGGCACCATAGCTTAAAGATGTAATAATGTTCTTTCCGCCCTCAAATTCTTGGAAAGACGAGGATTGTAGCAGCTTTTATTTTGAGGATTGTAGCACCGCGATTATACAACAAACTTAAAATTTCTTCACTTTCCCGTGTTATTTATTTTTAATTTGTATTCTTAATATTCCCAGTAAAAACTTCGCTTACTTTTTCGAAATGAATAGCTTCTCTCACTCATTATTAAGTAGCTTTCTTCTATAACTGCTTCTATAACTACTTATTTTTGAATGTATGTAGGTAAAAAAATAATGACTTTCTTTTGAATGCGTTCATTTTGGGACATCCCTTGCAAAATTCATTGGTTCTTTCAGCAGAATTGTAAAGGTCCCATTAGCCGACCTTAAATGTAGAAATGTAAATGTAATGTAAACAGCTGATCGTTTCTGTTATATGGAAAGCAATGCAAATGCTTAACTGACTGTAATGTCACTTAACCGTAACGTGCCAACCTGTAGAAAATAGAATTTCATTACGAGGTTACGTGACAGTTGTAGATAGTGATGGGCTGCTTATATTTTAAATGCAATGCGGGTAAAATCACTCTTTTTGTTTGGTACTTTTTCAGTTATAATATCTGTGGACTTTTGACAAAATAAGTAACAATCCATACATATTTTCATTTATACAAATATATGCTTAGATGTACAAAATTAACAAATGTACCCAGCGGTAAATATTGAAAGGACCGCAAGTGGCAAGCCTTTTTGTAGGCCTCTATACTCCTTTCTAAAAGATTCGCTTAATAGTATTAAAACCTTGTTTAGGTGTATGCACATTTTGAAATTAATGTAAGAACATGTGTACGAATATGATGTAATAAATATTTGTTTTTTGTAAATCTGTAATATTAATATCAAATATTAAATTATTTATTTATTTATACATGCATACATATACAGTTTTAATACTATGTATTTAAATCACTTGGTACTTTTTCTGCAAAGCGGTCACCATTTCAACATTTTTAATTCTCATCACTGTGTGTGTTGTTTTGTGTATACTAATGATTTTTTGTTTTTGGTTGTGAAAAACAGCTGACACGTTCTTACATGTTATATAAGTGCACAAACGAGCTTACAGTACGTTACGTTACTTTACATTGCATAAAATTACATTTACGGTCGGCTAAAGCGGCCTTAAGTAGTGCTTTTAAGTTTTTCTGATTACTTAACACATTATTTTGTAGGCGAAGTTTTTACTGGGTTGTAACTACTTTCAAATAATTTGTATTTTTCACAAGAAATAAATCGTTTACTTGTAAAACACATTAAACCACGAAAGAAAAATTTAACTTTCATCGCCATTTTTAATGTTTGTATTAATTTTTCGCTTTAGTATTGCCAAGTTTAGTTTTGATTTGAATTTAACATTTGATACCAATTTGTCATCAAATTGATAAAACATGTGATGTCATGTGTTTATTTTCAAATCATTATCAATTTGAATTAAAATGTTAATCTCAAATGTTTGAGAATTGTGATTGATGTCAAATGATAAAGTCATTTCATATCAAAGGTTTGACTTCGTGTTGGTTGGGTGTGGTTTGATACAACATACCCACGCAGAGTAAGAGAAAACAGACGAAAAGATAAACTCACTGTTTATTGTTGTTGTCAGTGATGTTAACCGTACGGTAATTAACCTTTTTTAGGGTAATTTTGGGCCGCAAAAGGTAGCAAGGTAATTTAATTTAAAATACGGCAATTTAAAGAAATCTGGATTTTTGGTATACATCTACATGCTAACATATGAAGGCTTAATAATTTTAACTTTTGAGAGGTGATTTGCAATATATCAATGTTATAACAAAAAATTAAGAACATTATGTTTCTGCAAATGTTTTCGTTACACCGATAAGTGTAAAATAAGAAAAATTAAATTACTCTCGTATATCATTGTTTTATATTTAACTTTTTGTTTGTTTAAAAACCAACATTTCTTAAACATATAAAATAGCCGCAATGCTATAAATTTAACTGTAGTTTTCGGATTATTTTAAGTACGGATCAGGGATTTAATGTGGCTAAAGTTAAGTGTTTGGCATTTGAATAATCCGTATTTAACCCTTTCCGTGCTTTTTGTCGAATATATTCAACATTACATTGTACTTTGTTTCTATGCGCTTGAACAATATACAAATTTAAAGTTTATCGTACTTTTTCGGCCCCTATAGTACTAAATCATTTTTTTTATAATTTTTTTTTTTTTTTTGAAAACTAAAATTTAATACAACAAAAACAAAATGTACTTAAAATTCATTTGTATATGTAAAGTATAGATGACAAAAAAAGCACATCGGTATTCTTGTTCTATAAGTCATTCCAAGAAACTTTGCCAAAGAAACCATAGGTCAAAAATGAATTTCGAGCCCCAGATTTTGCAAAATAGTTAGTTTTTCAAAATATTAAAGAATAGAGGCAAACAAATTGTATTTGATCTAGCCAAACCTGTATCATGTGGTTTTGATTGCCGCCAGAGAGCGTTTTTATTGACTTTTTAGAATTTATCGTCTTTTTTGTGGAAAATTTACGAATATTTCTCAAAATGCAATCTCGAATTTTAAACGAAAATAAAATGTTTAGAATGTGCATACGAGAATACGAGCATCTTCGGGTTGCATATCCAAATTTATTGTGTTTACAATTTTCAATATGAACTGCAAAAACAGGAAAGGAGTAGAAAGTCCGAATATAATAAAACTTAATTTAGTGCTTGTAAAATCTCCTTCAAAATAATTCGGAGTAAAATAATAATGGAATGGGTTCCCACTGTTCCAAAATTCTGTTGATTACTTTTTGACGTGACAACAATCTTGATGACGAATTATTTGAAAATATTATGAATTCGTTCCAAAATAATCTTGATTTGAGAGGAAGTCGACATTCTACTAGGTAGAACTTTTGCAGAAGTGGTTTCCTTTATCTTTTAAAAACTTGTCAATATCATCAGAAAATGCACGCTTATATGCTGCCGCTGATACTAAATTTAAATTGTGGCATAAGCAATCGTTCAATGGACAATTGCAAAAATCTATTGACAATAGCGGAGTTCAGTGTTTCGTGCAAATGGTCTTGCAAAAGAGCAAATGGAAAATAGCATAGCTGTTTTGTTAAATCCAACAACAAAAAATAGAGTTTCCCTTGGATTTCATTAAAAACTGCCACACTGGCAGTAAGTACGAGTTGCTATTTTATATCAATTATAAATATGTAGGTGTGAAAAATTTGGAAATAGTACCAAATGAGTCACGGGGGTACCATTGTACTTTTAAGTTTTGAATTGTACCAAAAAAAGTACAATTGTACCAACTTTATCAACCCTGTGGTACACCAAAGATACAAAGATAAAGTGCCTCTTCTGAACAAAACCCTATTTTGAGCGTCACAGTTTTTTTTTTTTTTTTTTTTTAATTTTTGAAGTATTTTAGTGATACGGAACAAATATATTTTAAGGATTTTTTAAAATTATTTTTAAGCACTAAAAATTCAATCAAACATTAAGTTCGATTAATAATACGATTTCCGTATGACGTGCTAAATTCCCAATTTTTCATATTTGATAAATACACTGAAATTCATTGTTGAGGGAAAGCCAGCTTCTTTAAAGTTAAATTTTTCCCCATTTTCAACAAGCTCATTGGTCCTTGTACCAATTTAAAACTATGAACCAAATTATTTAGTCTTAAAGTTATTAGTTATTATTTAAAAAATAAAACGTTATTTAATGGTGTATAATATTTTGACCTCTAAAACAAGAAAAACGTGATTGGGAGGATTTTAAATATTTTAAAATCCGACGTATTTGAAAAGTTGAAATTTGAAAAATAAGGCTAAAATGATCTCTGGCAAAAGTTGTTTAAAAAAAAAAATGTGTCGCCCTACACATAAATATGTTGCAAGTGTCATAACAAATCTTATGAGTGCTTAATTTGTAGAAATGCAACACAATGTCACTTAAACTATGATACATCGCAGTATGTGTCTGGGTATTAGTATCTGATACTCTCAGCATGGTAATAAATAAAATGATAAAAAAAAAGGAAAAAAATCAGCACCAACATAAGCAAAAGATGAAAAAAGAATTAAATAAATAAAAAACAAGTCAGAGTGCTATATTCGGCTGTGCCGAATCTTTGATACCCTCCACCGACACTTCGAATGTTTTAGGGTTAATATCTGTATGATGTCTTTTTATTATTATAATCTTTGTAAAAACAGACATCTGCATTAAAATTTGTTGCGGTTTAGACCTATATAAAATTATTGAGCGACAATCAGAATCAATTTTAAAAAGCTTGAGTAGAATATCAGTTTAAGCTGAACTTAAATGATTTTCAAGAGAACAAATTATATAAAAGCCATGGTAAGCTATGAACCAATCATCCCAAATTCTGCAGAACGATTTCTGGTATTAAAAAACATAAATTTCAATACAGCGTTTGCAATGAAGCTAAACTGGAAGAAAGCTTACCGCGTATTTAATTATTTTACCAGAGTTGGCTTTATATGGGGCCTATGGTAAGTTATGCACCGTGTCATTTCTAGTTCTATAAAACTGTGATGTACGAAATTTTGTTATGAAAGCATTATTTTTTACGGATTTCGGCGTACTAAACTGTTTTCCGAAAGTAGGGTTTATATGGGGCCTAGGGTAAATTATTGACCGATCTTCACGAAATTACATAGTTTTATTTTTGGTCCTATAAAACTTTGATGTACCAAATTTTGTTATGATAACATTATTTTTTACGGTTTCATGCGTACTAAACTGTTTTCAGGAAGTAAGGTTTATATGGGGCCTAGGGTTAAATTATGTACCGATCTTCATAAAATCTTACAGCGTAATTCTTATGTCATTCTGTGCATTATTCCACCATTTATGTTAGTTTTTGTAACAAAATTATCAATTTTTTTAGGTGGTGGTTCCACATTTTGATTTATGGCTCCGAGCCTACTGAACCGATTTTGCTAAACTTCAATCCCAAACTGCTTAGGATAACTACAAGCAATTTAACATCCAGTTTGTTAAGTTCTTTTGAATTTTACGAAAGTGAGCGTGTTTTCAACAGACGGACAGATGGACAGACAGACGGACATGGCTAAATCGACTTAGAATTACTCAAGGACCCAGAATATATATACTTTATGGGGTCTGAGATGAATAATAAAAAAGTTTCACACGGAATGACAAACTTAATATACCCTCTTCACAACTAATTGTGGTGGAGGGTATAAAAACGAACGAAAAGTACGTGCAAATTTGCATGTCACTGATAAATGAGTCACGTCAAATTGAAATAAATGAGCAAAGGTTCAAACCCAGGCACAGACACAAAAACAGAAAAGTGTAGTTTTCTCTTAGGCGTATAAGCAATATCATAATAAAATAAATGTAAAGCACACATAAAAATACACTTATTTCACATACTGTTAGAATTGTAAATTCAGTGAACACACACTTGCACTTATACATACTTATGTACGTACATATCGCACACTAAATCATAAACAGTCACAACTCAAAATTTAGCAAAAACGTTTATTTTTTCATAAGCCAGTACCCATGTTCCGTAACTTTTCGCATCGAAAAGATGTGAAACAAAATTTTCCATAATTTCCCGAAAAGTGAGAAAAAAGTGTGTCTGTAACTCAAGTTAAAAACTATCAAAAGAGATTACGTCGTTACGTTATAAATGTCATAACATTGCACATGAAGCCGATGTGACATTGAAGACGCACATAGGGGTTTTTTGCCAATCTAGCCGGACATTAGGCAAAAAATTTAATTTAAGAAATAGAAAAATTTAAGTACGCAGCTCGACAGACAACAAAGTGTTTTTGCTTGAGATTTGTGGTTTTGGGACACTGTTAAAACCAGGAAAGTTGATTAAATTGCATGCGTGTTCATTGACTTTTTAGGGTTTTGGGAGGTTTACAAAATATTTTTTTGTAGATAAACGAATAAAGATTTTACATTGATTTTTTCTCTGTGAAAGACTATATAAGCAGCTTCTTATGAAAATTTTTAGAAAAATTTTATTAGAAGTTCTTATGATAAAAAAATGAGTTCGAAATTAAAAAAAAAACGATTTTTTTGTTCACTTTTTTGTAAAAAAAAAAATTTAAAAGGTTTTTGAAGGTGAAGCCAGTTGAGTTCTTAAAAATGTTATACATCACGATAAAATTTGAAATCTCTACTTTTAAATTAAAAAAAAACGTTGCGCGTTGTTTTGCCATTTTTTTATGATTTTTTGAAAATTTCACCTTTTTTCTGTTTTTGCTCATCTTGCATAGGTACATACATAGCTTGGGAATAATGATTAGAAATCCTAATGATTAGCAATTGGATTAGAAATTTTAATTGTGCTGAAAAATTGATTAATTATGATTAGTTAGCCATTTTAGACGATAAGTAATTGATTAGATTATAAATAATCAAAAATCTAATCACAATTAGTGACGATTAGCATTTGTAATCAAATCTAATCAAAACTAATCCAAAAAATAATTGATTAGATTTCTTGATTTAACTATTTTTGTGAAAAGAAAATATTTATTTATCACATTTGTTGCTATATTTACATAATGTAACAGTTTTTGAATATTGCATAAAATTGCATACGGTGCACCCTGTTCTTTAACTAAACACTTGACACAGCTGGTTCACTTTGTTGTTGTGTTATTATTAATGTTAATTTTCAACGCGTTTTGTGGAAGTAAAAGTAAAATTTTTTTGTTTATTTAACATTGAAAGTAAAATCTTTGTTTTGTAACACTCAATTCACATGAGGGCTTTTACGACGTCGTTTTATCTTGATTCCCTTTTAAAGCAACTTCCAAAATCCCTTTGCGTTCATACGATGATTTTTGGTTGCATGTCTTTTTTTTATTTACAGTATGGCCTTGATTACCCGTCATTCGATTAACCGGCAGCTTCAAGAAAATGGAAAACAAACATTTTTTTGCACTGATTTAAATTGCCTCTATTATCCGAAATTATAAATAAATTATCTTTTTTTCGTTAAATTTTGAACAATCAAAAGAAATTTAAATAAACGAAGAAAGAGAATATCTTAACGGTGTGGAAGCATATTCTGCCAAATTTACTTTTTTCCTCATGTTAACATAATAAAACGTTATATATTTACATAAAATAAGAAACACACCAAAAAAAATAAATAATCAAGAATTCTGCCGATCCCGTCTATTATCGATAATCGAGGTCTCACTGTATTTTCAACCACACTCTTCAAAGTAAGAAAAAGAATAAAACGTAAACAGAAAAAGTTAAAAGAGAAATGTAAAAAACGACATGCAAAATACAAAACGAGACATTTTGTTAACCCCTCTTTCTTTTCTACACCGCTCACCAACAAACCAAAAGAGACGTCGACAAAGCGAAGTCGTAAAAGCCCTCATCTAAACTGAGTGTAAGAATGTAATTTTTGTTTTATTCAAAAATAGTTGATCTAATCAAAAATAATCAAGAAATCTAATCAATTATTTTTTGGATTAGTTTTGATTAGATTTGATTAGAAATGCTAATCGTCACTAATTGTGATTAGATTTTTGATTATTTCTAATCAGATCAATTAGTAATCTGAAATTTTTATCAAAATTCAGTTCTAATGTTTAGATTATTTTATTTCTCTAATCGTTATGATTTCTAATTCTAATCGAAATTCGCAACCTATGGGTACATATGATAGAAACCCTTTCGTCAGTCATAAAATGTTTTGGTTGTACGTAGATGTTTTTTATTTACATTATTACATCTAAGACTAATATTACCTGTGTTAAAAAAGGGATGTGCGATACAGCAAGTAAAGGGTTTTAACCACCCGTGTGGCCGCTAAATGACGTTATTTTATGGAGCAAAATAAATGTACCTGTTTTGCATAACTTTTAAAATCATTAACAACAAAAATAATATATAATAAAAACTCAAATCTGGGCTCTAGGTACTTAGTTTTTTTTAATATATATTGTGGTTATTGCATAAAATTGAAGCTTCGAGAGTAAAATGGAAAAAGTGTATACGAATTAAGAGTTGTTCCAAATTATACAAGAATGTAGTTCTAAACTCGTTGAAGAGAAATTACAATTTTTAGTTAGAAAATTGTGCGAAATTTCAAGGAGATAGTGACATATCAGTAGCAAATCAGTGCTTAAAGAAATTCAAATATTTTTTTAAAATAGTTTGGCGTTCAGCACAAAGAAAAACGGATAGATTTGTAAGCATGCATGCCAAATGCCTGGAAGGAACAGTGACAATACCTTTATTTGGGAGTTCGTCTTCAAAACGACTACAAAAGCCCTTCGTTGAATTTACCGAAAGAAGTAAGAGAAGAAAGACTGAATCTTGCGAACTCAATACGATGCTTTCGAGGGTTCAGTATAACAAAGATATTATAAATAGACTTTTGCTCAGTTCTGACCCACTGATTACTAGTATAAGACCAACTCCAAAAAAAAAGTCATTACCCTTTCCGAAAGAAACAATTTCTTTTATGCTTCCAACTGTACTTGGCTCTGAAGAGAATTCAGATTCAGAAGAGGATTTTGAAGAAGCAGACGGAGAAGAACCATGGCACTTATCATCATCTTAGTGCAAAAGGGAAGTTATTTTAAATAAAATTTGTTATAATTACGAATATATTAACTATTTTCAGATAAATTAAATACTATAAAATACATAAAACTCACATAAAATCTTAAAAATTAATATGTTTTGGAAATTAGCAAAAAAAACATTTTTACAGGGTCGTTTCGGGGCCGGGGGGGGGGGGGTTTCGAGGGATACCTCCCCCTACCCATAAAAGTTCAAACATTTAATTTTTATAGTATTAAGGCGTAAGTAATCTATTTCTTTTAATATTTACATTTTTTTTTTTTTATATTATTTTATGTAACAGCCCTCAAAAGGGGGCGGGGGCGAAAAGTGTAATTTTACGATCTCATGGGTCTAATTTTAGGTTTTTTAACTTTCGCCGACGTTAAAAGTTGCATTTGCCAAACAAAAGTATGGGAAAACTTTAAAAAAAATTGAAATTTTCAGAGGTTGGATTAGTTCTTCTAGGGGGAACCTTTTAGTCCTTGGTCTCATTTTATTTATTTTTGGGGTTTACCTGCCTATGACAATATCACATATTTCTGCCAAGTTTCATCGATATAGGGGCACTCAATAACTTTTAAGAAGCAATATAAGCTAAAACAAAAAGTAATTTCCGTCTAGATTGGCAAAAAACCCCTATGTGAGACGTTGAGAATGCCAGTAACACATACGACAAAATACAACCTTCGGCTATACCAAATAATGTAAAGTGCGACCTTAATGTTTGTTGTTTGCAAACGAGCTTTGAAAATATTCGTATATTTTATAAAAACGTTAAAAGCAAAATAAATAAACAATATGTAAGTAAATGTGCCAAGAAAAAAATATTATGAATTGTTTTTTAGTGTCAAAATATTTTCTCACCCCATTTTTATTCGTGAGTTTATTTGACAGTTCAAAGCGGGAACTTTTCTCACAGAAATGTTACAGACACACTTTTTCTGTAAATTGGCTAGTAATTTCCTTAAGTGACAGCTTGTACTCGCCAAAAAAAAAAGTTACAAATACAGTCTAGCGAGAAAAACAGCTATTTGTTTCAATTTATGGCATGTTTGTTTTATTAACACATATCAATCGAAAAGTTTCTCGAAGCGAGAGTTACAGAATATGGGCACAGTACCCTTGTTCTTTAACTTTGGCGAGAACTTCTTGCATCGAAAAGATGTGAAACAAAATTGTCCATCGTTTCTCGAAAAATGAGAAAAAAATGTGTCTTTAACAGTGAACTGCAAAATCACTATATTTCTTGATTTATTCATACGCTCAAATTTACATTCACTCTTTGCTTGCAAAACAAAGTTCAACGTTGGTAATTTTTACACCGTTTCGTACACATTTGATTTTTGCATGGATTCGTTTTTTATTGAAAGTGCTTTGTTTGCATTTTTGTTGCGCACGCAATACCTATAACACGATTGTGTAAATTCAAAAGGAACACATTCTTATACTTTTGCATTCAAGTAGTCATTGTCCACTCAATGAGACGCTTTGTTAACATTAACAACAATAAACCACTCGATGAGACGCTTTGTTAAAATTAACAACAATAAAAACTACAATAACAAGAATACATTGTACCTACATACAGAACTACTGCACTTTTTAAGATGATAAAAAAAGTCTTCTGTTTCTATGGAAATTGTTTGTACCTACATATGTGCGTTTAGTTTCATTTCAATTTTTTTTTTTCTTGTACTACATACATAGTTACTGCTGAATGTCTTCATGAGTAATAATTGCATGATTTCTGGCTTTTTTGTTTGAATTTTTTTTCTTTACCAAAACAATCATTGTCGCACCGAACACACAAACATCTTTATTAAAAAACGAAGCTAACGATGGTATAAATTACAAAGCACGATGTGCATTATTTGAATGACTGCAAACTAGCAGCGAATATTTGCGGTTGCGCAAGTTTGATTGTATGACCGCAAGTGAGTGTATTTGTTGCTGTTCATTTAATGCGATTTTTTTGCAATTGCACAAAGCCGTTTTCTGGTCTGTAACTCATGTCGAAAACTATAAAAAAGAGATTACATCGTTACTTTATATATGTACGTCATAATATTCCACTCGAAGACGATGTGAAGTTGCAGACGGTGAGAAAATGTTCAGCGGAAAATTTTTCAATCGAAAAGTTCCTCGACGCGGTAGTTACACAACAAGGGCACAGTTCACAAGTCAAATCTCCAGCGACCACAATAATCTCGTTTGCTTTAATGTCTTCTAATTTAACCTGGATATTAATTGAAAATAGACGTATTCCAAACCATCAATTTGGATTCTGAAAAAACACACCAAAATCTAACAAACCCAAAGACTAGTAAATGTCATTAGAAAAACAAATTGCTACATTTTTCCGTTAATTCTTGAATTCTTTTAATTGCAAGTCTAAACAAATACACACACTTATTGAACTTAGCAAACTTTAATAAAAATATTTGTTTTCTACGTATCTTTTAAATAGGAACCCATTGCACCATGTGCCGCGCACATTGGGGTTAAAACAGTTTTTTTCCCCTCCAGAACTTTTTTGAATTTTGAGTTGTGACTGTTTATGATTTAGTGTGCGATATGCAAATAAATAAATAATAAAGTTGACATGTGCAACATTTTAAAAAACAAACTGTTTTGTCCCGGCTTACGCCGGGTAGTTAGAAGCAAAAAAAAGTCTACTAAAGATTTCTAATATTTAAGCTCTATATCTAGAAAATCAGTTTGACTTCATATTTCTTACCGCTTTCGAGTCCTGATCTTTTCGGTAGTAATTTTGGGTACGCAGCTGACCAAAAAGCTTATTTGGCGCCATGGGGACCAGGACTCAATTGGGACTACGGTCCCAACCTGGGTAATGACGATGACCTTTCGGGTAGTGGCTGTGGATTAATGCCTTTATCGCGTGGAGTTTGAAACTTATTTCTGCTATACCAAGAACAGTGGAAGTGTTAGATAATCTCCGCAACTTGCCATGGTGGAAAACATTTCCGAATGCATTTATTTCAATTGCAACTTTGCTCTGGTTAATCAATCTTTGTTTCTTTTTTTTTCATTTCGTAAACAAATCAATTAATCTATCTATCTATATATGAGCCGTTTATTTTGAAAGTGGCATAAGTCATTTCGGTTTTTAAGTCGAGATATTTAATGGTTTGCGTTTTAACACGTTTAAAAATATGGATGCTAACTTTCGAGAAGATTCACTTGTATTTGATACATCATGATAATGATGTTTTTCTCAGTATTATTATTATTTATTATTATTATTTATTATTATATTTATTATTAACTTTAAAAAAAGTGACTAATGCCACTTTCAAGATAAACGGCTCATATATAAAAATGAAAAATGTTTGTATGTTTGTTTGTTTGTATGTTGGCTTATAGACTCCTAAACTACTGAACCGATTTTCCTGAAATTTTTACCGTAGCATCACGTGAGGACTAAAAATAAAATAGGCTACTTATTTTTTCGATAGGGGCATTGGATGCCAATATTAAATAAAGCGTATCTTAAGAGCGGCTGCACGCATTTTGTTCAACTTTTGGTAGTAGGATCTTCTAATCCCCAAAATTTAAATAAAATAGCAGCGGGGGAAGTGGTTGCCCCCATAGGATATATATATATGTTCCTTTAACTCCCACTGGAGCATAGGGCGCCAACCATAGGAGGCCAATGTTAAATATCGCATATCTTAAGAACTGTTATAGTGAGAATGTTCAAACTTTGCAGAAGTCACTCTTATGGTATACTACACTTGCGAAAATAAAAATAAAGCGGGTAGGCGCAGGGGGGAATACCTCCCATAGGATGCATATATTAAATATCGCTCAACTGAAGAACTTTTAAAAGGAGAGTCTTCAAACGTGTTTAACGCTACTATTATGGTAAACTATAAAATTCAATATAAAAATGGGCGGGGTTGACAGAGGAGGAGCGGTACCCCCAATAGATAGAAATATAATTAAAAGCCGCTGCACGCATTTTGTTGAAGTTTTGGTAGTAGGATCTTCAGAGCCCCAAAATTGAAATAAAAGAGCAGCGGGGGAAGTGGTACCCCCCATAGGAGGCCTATGTTTAATATCGCATATCTTAAGAACTGTTATAGTGAGAATGTTCAAACTTTGTAAAAGTCACTCTTATGGTATACTACACTTTCGAAAATAAAAATAAAGCGTGTAGGCGCAGGGGGGAAATACCTCCCATAGGATGCATATTGTAAATATCTCTCAACTGAAGAAGTAGTTAAAGCAGTGTAGCGAAGCGCAACGGGTTAAGCTAGTGGTATATAAAAGTGATCACAGATTTTCATTATATTTGCGTGTAATTTCATTTTAGTAGCTTGAGGGCTTTTACCATTGAATAATCACAAACCGACAAACAGTTTATTATTATGTATGTATATTAAAAGGATATAAAATATGTTTAATTTTTATGAGAAAACGCGAAATATTAATTTACAGCTCAACTCAGTTTGTTGAAAAGTAACAAAAAAAAAAAAAAAAAAAAATATGCAAAATTTTTATTAAAATACAGAGTTCACTGGGGAAAAAATTAATTAAATATGACGGCAAATTTTTGTTGCATGTTTCAATAACATTTTGATAAAAAGTCTACTAAATCATAATTTTTTTTAAGAGAAAATAAAATTAATTATGGATGTCAGCTCCAAGGTATGGCACCAAAAGCCTTTATTTGTTTTAAATTTCCTGACAAGAAATGTGGATAGCTGTAGTTAATTATATTTTTTATAATAAAATAAATACATATTTGAAACATAATAAATTATTTATTTTGAATATAATTGATGAGGACACTTACAGTGAATTGATAATAAAGTATGTTTGTTATTTTTTTGGCCAAGTTGTTTAGATATTATGTATAAGTTTTTGTTAAGCTAATTGGGCCTAATGTATTAATGTAAATAAAAAACCTTTTTTACATGTTTCTCCCAACGTTTCGTCAATTATTTGTTGACATCTTCAGGGGTTGTCTATTTAATATTTTTTTAAAATTTTTTATAAAAAGCAATATATTATTACAAAATTAGAAAACAACAAAATAAATAAACTTACAATTACTAAGTAGTTTTTCACATTAAATTATACATTGAATGTTACACAGCTTACATAAAACATTTAACATATAATTAAATTAAATTAAACACACAACTTAAATTAATATCACAGCTTACCTTTTCTATTTTGTTGCAACTCTGTAGCTTAAACTTATATTATTCGTGTCTTCCTTTAAATTCATTGTTCTGTCAATATTTTGTTGTATACGTAAGCTTTCTATTGTGAAACGTTTTTTCTGTTTTGTTTCTACGTCTAATATTCTTATTCTGTCAAAGTCAGGTTTATGTTTTTCGCAAATCATATGTTTTAACAAAGCTGTTGATTCCTTATGTTTTTCTATGTCATTTTTGTGTTCACACATTCTTTTTTGTAAATTTCTCTTTGTTGTGCCAATATAAATTAAATCACATTTTTGTTCGTCATTTCCCTTACATGCTATTTCGTTCACAACGTTGTTTTGTTGTTGTTTTTCTACAGGCATTTTAATTTTGGAAAAAATTGAGTTGAGTGTAGTATGTGGTTTGTAGGCGTAACATATGTTTTGTGTGTCTATCGTTGTCTTAATATTTCTGTTGTCCGTTAAACCAGGAATAAACTTTACACTGTAAAAAACTTTGTCATTATTTTCAGTGTTGTTTGAAGTTGTTTTGTTTTTTAATTTTCTTTGTGTTTCTTCAATTACTTGGTGTATAAGTTTAATTGGAAAGATATTATTAATTAATATTGCTGTAATTTTCTTTATGTTTTTAACATGGAATTCTTCATCGCTAATATATAGTACCCTAACAATGAAATTTTTTTGCCGTATTTATTATTTGGTATTTTGGTTGAGTTGCATTAAAATTCATCAGTCTACCAGATGATGTTTCTTTTGAATACCAGTCAAATTTAATAAAACTATTATGTCGACATATGTATGTATCCAAATATGCAATTTTAAAATTCTCTGTTCAATTTCCGTAGTAAACTGGATTTTTGGATGGTATGCGTTGAAAGCATTCAGGATCTCTTCTTTGTCGTCCCGTTTTACTATAGCTAATATGTCATCTACATATTTCACTAAGTATTTTAAATTTATATTTTTCTTTTTTAATTCGGCTATTGCTTCGTCGAGTAAACTGTCCAGTACTACATCAGCTATAGTAGGAGAAAGGGGGTTCCCCATTGGCATTCCAAAACGTTTTTAGGTATTTTCAAGGAAAGTAAAAACAATATATCCAGTAAAAAATGTGCTACGAAAGGAGCAGGTTTTTTGTGTATGAATTCATACCTCAAATCGCTTCAAACTTGCTGATGGGATGCCTAATTTTTTATGGGGTGTTCCCGGTTTGGAGAACTATTTTCTACTGACAATAAGCGCTTCTTTCAAAATGCAAACAAACCACTCCCAAAGTGCTTTTTTAGGGGCTAACTATAATAACATATTCATTAATGTTTTGCTTTTACTGTTTTAAATGCCTTTTTCCAATCATTTTCGTATATTTTTATTTTCTTCGGTTTGCATCCTTCGTCGTTGTCAGCTCTAAAATAGCAGCTTTTTTGTATATTTTATTCTTATGGGTGATTTTTTAAGAGCTATAGGAAAGTTTTAAAAAAAAAACACATACAATCTAGAAAACTGCATGAAATCTTTATTTTAATCAATAGTACGGTCCATATTATTTAATGTTTGAAGATTATTTCATGTTGACCGTGACTGCGATCCTGGCTGATCTTTACTTCAAAATCGATAATTCTTCTTATTAACGTACTCATTGAGCAAAAAATGAGCTGACCATAAAATGGAAGAAGCGCGCGATGAACTCTCTTAACAGAGCATGCATTTTGACAATTAAATTCAATAACTTGCAAGCGTTGTTCGTTTGTAAGACGATTCATGGTTAAATTATAGACCAAACTGAAGATGTTTGACAGTGATACAAAACACGAAACGTGCGTCAGCTGTTTAAACCAGTGTTGCCAAAAAGATTATAGCTAAAAAATCACCCGATATCATTTACTGCTGTATAAAAGCTCTTTTATTGAAGTGCTCGAAGATGCGCTTTTTCTCTTAAGTGCTTCAAAAACCGCAAATTTGTTTACTGGGTAGTACCTTTTTTAAATTTCTTAAACTTTTGAGTACTTAAAGATTTTATTAAACAAATCTTAAATGCTTTTTTAGTAAACCAGTAACCACTAACGCCTTGGCTGAGGTAACCGATGCTGGTTACCTTAAGCTCAAACTTGGCGTCCCTTCTTCTGTTCCCCTGAGGATTATATTCTAATGTCTTTCGATTGCCTTCTAAGGGTATGACCTCCTTATTGTAGTGGATAGTGGAGGCGCAGAGCGTATGATTCAGAGTAACTTAGGGACTTAATTTGTAGCGCTGAATTCTGATATTGAGTCATTTATTTTAGCACAAGAAAGTTCTAGTGCTGGCGTTTTCAAAGAAACTTCTAATCCATTTTTGTCGTTAAAAAGTTACAGAATTACCCCACAGAACTAAATTAATGATTTCTCGCAAATCGTTATCAATAATGGGCCGAATTTTTGTTTTGTTTTATTAGTGGGATAGTAGTCTTTAAAAAACGGTTCGTTACATCACGGTATCATTTATACCTGTTATACCATATGGGTAATTCCAAAGTGTTGAACGTGACAGTCGTACGCATCAAAAATGCAATAACATTTTAAGCAAACAATATTTTTACGTTACTGTTATCTATGCTTAATCTTATGGAGGGCGCGATTCTAGGCCGAAGATAATGGCAAAAGAAGTAGCGGTTCGAACGTGAAAAAAATAGATGTAGTTTTTGTGGACATGTATAAAAAGGCGTAATTCAGCGAAACCTGGCACAATTTTTTAGTCAAACAACTTTCAGAATTTTACGTAGCAATGTAACATGGTTTGATTCCAAAATCTTCTGTATTTTCTTTTTTTTTTTGAGCCAAAATCTGGGTCGATACGTGACATTTCGAACGTGAAATTTTTTCCGTAATAATTTGACTGAATAATGATCAAAATAAAATAACAATTTAACGTTAATCTGAATAACATATTTCTCTTTGAACTCTTCCTTAGATTACAGACCATGTAAGAAAATTTTTTTGGAATAATTTTTATCAAATATCACCTCTTTTAAGGAAGATTATATTAAAGAAAACATACAATAAAAAATTACGTTTGCAGAACTTTGCAGTTTGATTGTTCATCTAAGTGAACAAATTTATGGGTAAATTTATAACATTAGTAAAATCTAAATATTTTTCTATAACAATATCGTAAAATAATCAGTTTTTAATAACTTTTAAATTTTCGATCACGGTGGACCTTTTGACGGAAATGCCCATATGCACTTTGCAATGGGACACTAGAAAAGAAGTTTTTCATAAACTTTTTTTAACCATTAACAACCATTATATGCAATTTGATAGTAAATCTTTCTTTTAAACCTTTCGAAAGTGAACGTGTTTGAAACAGACGGACAGTCAGGCAGATTAAATCGATTTAAGGCCTTGTTATTTGTAAACAATGTAACAAGGTAAATTATGAGTTTATATTTAAATAGCTACTCTTTCGTAAACTTGACGTTGCGTTGGAGATGAACCTGCTAAAACTTTAATTTTTCTCCGTTTTTAAGTATCAGCTGTTAAATATTTTTATGTGTGTTTATGTTTTTAGTTAAACGACTATTCCATCGACATCCCGACGCGTTTTATACTTTTATAGCAAACGCACAAATAAGAAAATCTAAAATTTAATAATTAGACTACGTGACAAAATTTCAACAAAGTCGTGACCAAATTAATCTGACAGCTAATCCTTATGTAACAGTTTTTAAGATATTTCAAAATAACCGTTATTTGTGTTTTTAAAAAAGATGATGTGACTGAAATATTCTTCAAAAATTTTAAACGGGGTATGTAATTCTTTCTTTCTAGTCAAAGGTTATAAAATTTCTAAAATAATCATGGATTGCTTGTGAAGATTGGTCAAGAAATGACAGAGTTACAGGGGACATTAGATTATTTTAATATGAAAATTTTGCGCCCAACAAGACAAAGATTGGTACAAAAATGACAAAGCTACAGACGATTTAGTAAATTAACCCACATAGAAATTCAATACTTTTAAGCAATTTTGAATATTTATTGTTACTAAAAATTTAGCTTTGTGTATTAATTTGTTGTGGGTTAGTTCAATTAATCTCCTGTAACTTTGTCATTTTTGCACCGATCCGGATCCTATTGGGCACAAAATGTTCGTATTAAAATAGGCTATTTTATTTTTTGGGTATTTGCATTTCAGTCACAGCATCTTTTTTAAAAACACAAATAACGGTTATTGTGGAATATCGCAGAAACTGTTCTACTTTTGACAATTCTGACTTCATATTCAGATTCAGCATACAATTTTACATAAAGATTAGGTATCAAATTCATTTGGTCAAAAAAATGTCACGTAGTGTTATATAAATTTTGAAAACTCATGTTTTCTATTAAACTCTTTGACTCGCAACATATAAGTCACGAAGCCTTTAGAAGTACTCAATTGGTCTTAGAAGAATATTAAATATTTACCACACCATTTCACACCAGTTATAGCTCAAAAAAAACTAACTTTATTCAAAATATCATATTAATTATCCCTTATAAATTTATAAACATATTAAATTCCCTTTAAATTGATATTGAGAAACAAAATATATTCAAAGGGCACTTTTGTCTCTTTCCTTAAAATAGCATAAACCTTTTTGTATCTTCTATTAAGGTCATGGTTTTTAATCATCTTCTCATGTTCACAATTAGTGACACACAAAAATCTCTGTACTCAACTCTCGTGTTTTCTATTTCAAAATTCCAAGGCGGTATTTGTCTTATAAGCCTGTTGCACCACAAGTACCTTTAATAAATCTTTGATAAATTATATGCCACATGCATCAAGAATTTATAACTAAATGCATGCATACATCTTGTTGCTTTACAACACACACACAACAAACACATTGAAACTCAATCTTCAAGGCTGATGATACAGTGTTGCAGATTGTGGTTTTAAGACACACATCGCACATGGTTTGTGTGGAGGGGTTAGAAAGAGAGCGAAGGTTTTAGAAAAGGATAAGTGCTTAAGAAACGACTATAAAAATTACAAAACTATAACTTGCAGGATATAAAATTTATAGAACATGTTAAAGGGATTCAGAGCTTTTTTTCGAGAAGATTATATCAGGATTGTTTCTTTAAAATATTAGCTATTCCTTTACAATCTAAATTAAATTCCCCTAATATTTTTCTACTACATTAAACACAAGTATTAATATAATACTTTTATCTTAATGCATAATAATTACAAGATAATTATAAGGATGTTAGATTAAAAAATACATGAAATAACATTTAGATATAAACGAGGGTAAACCAAAAATAAACCGGCAGTCTTTTTAATGCAGAATTCTGACAAAAGAATGTGGTGATTCTTGAAACATGTTAATTCAGCCCAGGTTCGAGCCCCAGCTCAGCCAAGAAAATTTTCAATAAATTTTAATAAAATTTCATGTTGGAAAAATTCCTTCCTTCAGTAAAAATAATTTAATGAAAATTAAATTTGATGAACTCAAGCCTAAATAAAAATATCAAAAATTAAAAATTAACAGTTCAACTAAAAATCACGATTGTTTTTGCATTATAATTAAATTTCTTGAAAACCTTCCCGGAACGCAAAATGATTTATATGTATGTAATATTGTAAAATCTCATCGATATCGCGTTCTAAGCATCGTAAATTTTTCGATTCCATGAAATACAAATTGTTTTTACATAAAATTTTATTAAAAATTCCATTAAAAGAATTTAATCTGAATTCGAAATAAATTACAATTTTAGAGAATGTAAATTTTTTATACTCAAAGCTTCACGGCGACAAAATTCTTACCAAATAATCGACCATATTCATGAAATCGAAATCGAGAGAAATTGAAATCGATGTAGATTTATGGTTTAATTGCTTAAAAAATCGGCATAGTTTATCCTGATTTTAGAACTAGTTCTCGTACTCATAGTGGAATAACCGTCCTGCAGAAGTCTTCCCTCTCACTTACAACATGATTAAGTTCAAATCGAATGTTCACAAACACTACTCCCTCTATCCTCCTTCCCACAACCTATTTTCCTAGTTCAAACACAATGCAATGCATTAGTAGGGGTCATCTCCTGAGTGCTGGTCCTAACAGAAAAAAAATAGCAGTGATGGCAGAGCTATGATGTGCCCCTTTAGCAGTATTCAAAAAACATTTATACGTTTATCCGTCAAGCCTCTATTACGTTGTTGTTTCTAAATTGGCAAACGTTGCCAAACATTTCTGCGTTTTTGATTAATTTGTTACGTGTCCTACCGAACTTTTAACACATGGAAGCGAATATCACTGTTTAACAGAATTAAAATCATTCAATTATTTTGGTGGTGGGTATGAAAATTATTTGAAGCCAATTTAATGAAACTGTAGATCTATTTCCGAGTTTGAATAATGCTCTATACTGCAGTATAGGGTGGCAAGAGATTTTATTCTTATAAGGGGGGATTCAACGCAGGAAAGCATTTATAGACAATTTATTTAGTTTTCGATTAAAGTTACTTTATAAAAAAGTTGTTCGCAAGTTATTGTAAAATCGTGTTAAATTAACATGAAGTTACTAACGGGTTTTCCAATAGGTACTTGACTACTTTGAGTTTAATTTGTGAGCGCACTATTTCACTGATCATCTAACTGTTACTTTCCTTTTTTTTCAGTAAATTCAACATGGTAAAGTACACGCACGAATGCAAATTATAAAAATGAACTACCGAAGTTCGGAGTCGAAGACCGCAACTGAAAGAGCGTTAACTCCAATTTTCGTTCGTTATTCTCACCCTAGTAGACAAGCAATAACAAGTTAAATGCAAAAATTTGATTCTACATATTCATTGTGTGACAGGCGCGGATCCAGCTTGAGCATTAGGGGCGGGGGGAAATTTTGTATGATACAAAAAAGAAAAAAATTTGTTTTTAAAAGTTTATTAAAAACAATATGTGTATTAGGGATAGTCCTTTTTGCAATTTTTGCGAATATCAAATCCTTCATCGTATAGCCATGAAGAAATATTAAGACATGATGTATTACTTTTTCGCGATCGTGAAAAAAGTTTTCGCACCAAACGCGATAAAGTTTTGAATTTAAATTTTTCTCCTTAGTATAAAAAATTAACATTTAATAACAAAATTTAAGTATTTTCAATAATTTCAAACAAGGTCTTACCATTTGTACGGAAGAAGGGCGCAAAAAAATCGCGACTCCATTTCGCGGTTTTTTTAATAAACTAAATATTAATGGAAAATGATAGATGTTGTGATAGATGAGTTGTTTGGCGGATATATGAAACAGTCATAATTTTCAGCAGCGTAGTAAAATATGCGCGGAACGAGCTATTAAAGTTGCACAAGATATTTTTCTAAAATATATAGCATATATAAACAATAAATGTACCATATATAATGTGTATGGAAATTAAAAACAAAATTTTTTTGAGGAGTTTTAGAAATTGCATTTGGTGCGGAAACTTTTTTGGCCAAAATGGCCTAAAAAAATTATTTTCATTATCAATACTAAATTGCCCATCGCGTGGTGGGATGAAGAAATTTGATCAAAAAAAAGTCATTACCCTAATTAAAAAAACTCAACAAAAAGGTTAAATAAAATATAAGATTAGTTCAATATACATTAATCTTTTATAATAAGCAATTTATGATTACCTTGTGAGGCTAATTTAGACAGTACAGTCTATCTTCTGTCATTGTTGATTTATGGGAATAGCAAGGCGTTTGATTCGCATTTGTCGCTTTTCCAGAAATTTTGAACAGCTCCATTTTCTGCTGACATCAGAGGACACCCATTTGTTCCATCTCCTACACAATTTTTTAGGTCAGGACCAAAATTTGTCAAAGCTTTAAGAATTATTGATGAATGTGCCTTCGCATCAATTGACACATCAACGTCATCAATATCTTTTGACGCCTCTTCAAATGCGTTTACAACAAATCCAATAAATTCTGCCCTAAAAACTTTTTGTTGTATGTTGAAATATCTTAAAGTTAAGGAAATCTGGCTTTTCCCCGACAAATCACTGCTTTCGTCAAAAATGATCGAATAGAATTTTGAATCATATAGCACATATATACATAAATATTGCAAATACTAAGGCTTTTTAATAATTCAACAGCACGCATTATTAAGTCAAACGTTTAGTCTTTGGATATAGATGGCACTTGCTGGGATTGAATGTAGAAAAATAAGTATTTAATTGAATACGGTAAACTAGATGTTTCATTGGAAATATCTAATAAATAACTATAAGGATTAAGATATGGATACTTATTGAAAATCGTTAGAGATTCAATAAAAATAAAAAAATACTTATTGAAAATTTCGTTAGAGATTCAAAAAAAAAAAAAAACTAAAACCAGCAAGGTTTCCAAAAATTTTGTACATTAAAAAAATATAAATAATGGGAAATCTTGTATTATCGAAATTAACAAAACCTATTTTTATAATTTACGGGGGGAAAATTTCCTTATTTCCCCCCCCCCCTGAATCCGCGCCTGTTGTGTGAAGCTACCGTGCAAGTGAGACAAGGGGTTCGTTGAAAAGAGAAACATATCGCCAGCGTTCAGGCGTCCATAGCAAACGATCCATCCGATCGATTCCGTAGCGTTCTCAAGAACTAGGCATCGACAAGAACACTTTATGGCGAATTTTACGTAAAGATCTTGGTTTACACCCAAACAAGATCAAGCTGACTCAAAAATTTAAGCCGATTTGACCAGAAGATGCGCGAAATCATATTCAGTAACGAAGCTCATTTTTGGCTCAATGGGTTCGTCAATAAGCAAAATATACGTTATTGGTTTGGTTAAAATCCACATGTGCTTCATGAATCACCACTTTATCCACAAAAAATACCTGTTTAGTGCGGTTTGCATACCGGCGGCGTCATTGGGTCATATTTTTTCGTCGACAATAATGATCGTCACGTTACTGTGAATGGCGTTCATTATCGCGCCATGATGACCGATTATTTTTCGCCCGAATTGGAAACATGGACTTCGACGAGATGTGGTTTCAACAGGACGGTGCCACAGCCACACGCACACGTTACAATTAGGGAGATTGATTATTCGACTTTTTTCAAAAACCGGTTTTGGAATATTCCAAATAGCTGCTATTTTAAAACCCCGGTTTTCGGTTAAGAATTTTTAGATAACCGTTTAACCGGTTTTAATTCGAATACATAACAAATATAAAGCTTAATTTTTAGCAATTTCTATTTATTTACTAAACTTTATTTCTTACATGATAATTGTATAATGTAAAAAACTGTTAAATAATGTTTGCTCTAGCCAAACATTTTGCAAAAGCAAACAATTCTTTAAGAAAACTAGTGGTTACATGTAGGACGTCAAATATTTAATAACTTTAGAATTTTTGAAAAACTGTGGTCTCAAAAAATTATAGGAATTTTATAAATTTATTATATGAGAAATTCTCAAAAATTTATTTTAAATGAGTTTTAAGTTGCTGGTGGTTAAGCATGTCTATATGAATCAGTAGACTTTAACTATATTTTTGAGAAGTTGCAAACAAAACCTCTTACCCAGGATTATATATGTATCAGGCGCGGATCCAGCTTAAGCCTTAGGGGGGGGGAAATTTTGTATGAAACAAAAAAGTAAAAAATTTGTTTTTAAAAGTTTATTAAAAACCATATGTGTATTAGGGTAAGTACTTTTTGTAATTTTTGCGAATATCAAATTCTTCATCGCATAGCCGTATAGACCGTGAAAAAATATTAAGAAATTATGTATTACTTTTTCGGGATCGTGAAGAAAGTTTCCGCACCAAACGCGATAAAGTTTTGAATTTCAATTTTTCTCCTTACTATACAAAATTAACATTTAATTTCAAAATTTTAATTATAAGAAGGGCGCAAAAAAAATCGCGACTCTATTTCGCGGTTTTTTTAATAAATTAAATTTTAATGGCAAATGATAGATGTTGTGATAGATGAGTTGTTTGGCGGATATATGAAACAGTGATAATTTTCAGCAGCGTAGTAATATATGCACGGAACGAGCTATTAAAGTTGCACAAGATATTTTTCCATTATGTAAATCAACTTGCACTTTAAACTTAAAATTAATTTCATTAAACCCAAAATAATAGCTTTCAATATTTGTTATACAGTTGCTTATTTTATGTATTTATGCCTCTATTCATAAAAAATTTTTTAAATTTAATAAAGGCTTGAAACCCAAATTTTCTATGAAAATTTACCTTAATAAACGTTTATTAAATTTCATAATCATTTATGAATATGGGAGCTAAAATATATAGCATATATAAACAATAAATGTACCATATACAATGTGTATGGAAATTCTAAAAATTGCATTTGGTGCGGAAACATTTTTGGACAAAATGGCCTAAAAAAATTATTTTCATTATCAATACTAAATTGCCCATCGCGTGGTGGGGTGAAGAAATTTTGTCCAAAAAAAGTCATTACCCTAATTAAAAATAACTCAACAAAAAGGTTAAATAAAATATTAGATCAGTTCAATATACATTTATCTTTTTAAATAAGCAATTTATGATTTCCTTGTCAGGCAAATTTAGACAGTACAGTCAGTCTTTCTTCTGTCATTTATGGTCTGAGCCATGTTTTTATTCGACGAAGGGTAGGAAATGGCCTCCCGCTCTTAGATTTACTGACGAGCATTGAAAAGAAAATTTAAAATATTTTTCTTAGATTTGGGTCGATATCTTCATCACAGTTTATTAAAGAATCTACAACGTTATCTGATAGATCAAGCTTAAGTTTAGATCTTAGTAGGTGTTTATCTCTTTTATCAAATATAAGCAGCTCATCAGCTTGTTGTGGTTTTAACAGTTTTGTATCTGTATATGACTTGATTACACTTTGAGGTAGAAGTTTATATATGTTCAATACATTTAGGATATCCATTGGGAAAGTTGTTATGAGATCTTCTAAAATAAATTCAATAAGAGGAATATAACCTACAACTCGGTAGAAATCTTCAACATTTTGGATGTGATTATTTCGTTCAAATCTTGTCTTTTCGATAGGAACCTCGATTTGAACGCAAATAACTTTAACTTTTTTTAGAAATCGCTTTAAATTGTTCTTCGGCTTTATTTCATTTCTCTTCAAGGCACATTATAAAAGTTTTGATAAGGCTTGATCCTTTTTACAATAAGTATCACACTTAATATGTAAACACTTGTTGCAAAGATGCATAATGAGGAGAGTTTGGCTCCCAAATACTTTGCTAAAACTGTTTTTCGCTTGGGGTGATTATATTTAAAAAATTTTGTCGTTTCTTTAACAAATGAAACAACTTTTTGTATTAATGGCACTTTATTGCTTTTAGAAATTGAGTTGTTCGATTTATGAGAATAGCAAGACGTTTGTCAAAGCTTTAAGAAATATTGATGATAGTGCCTTCGCACCAATTGACACATCAACGTCATCAATATCTTTTGAAGCCTCTTCAAATGCGTTCACAACAAAGCCAATAAATTCTTCCCTAAAAACTTTTGGTTGTATGTTGAAGTATCTTAAAGATAAGGAAATCTGGCTTTTCCCCGACGAATCCGTGCTCTCGTCAAAAATTATAGAATAGAATTTTGACTCATATAACACATAAATATATACATAAATATTGCAAATACTAAGGCTTATTAATAATTCAACCGCACGCATTATAAAGCCAAACGTTTAGTCTTTGGATGGCACCTGCTGGGATTGAATGTAGAATAATAAGTAATTGAATACGGTAAACTAGATGTTTTATTTGAAATATCTATTAAATAACTATTAGGATTAAAATTTCGTTAGAGATTCAATAAAAAAAAAAAAAAACAAAAAATACTTATTGAAAATTTCGTTAGAACTTCCATAAAACAAAAAAACCTTGCTGGGATTTCCAAAAATTTTGTACATTGAAAAAAATATTATTATTGGGAATTCTTGTTTTATCGAAATTAACAAAACATATTTTTATAATTTACGGGGGGGAAATTTCCTTATTTCCCCCCCCCCCCTGAATCCGCGCCTGATATGTATGTATGTATTTCAAATTATTTAGTTTCAGTATTATAGAAACGAACAATAATATGAACATGCTTTTTGTATGAAATATCTGTCAATTCGTCGATCACAATTTAAAATCTTCAATGACATTATTTGATTCCTTCCATTTTGTTATAAGGTTTTGGTGTTTTAATAAATACAACTGGTGAATTTTCCCATATCGTTGATACCGACGATATGTTGTAGTTTTAATCATGAAGATATCGACCCATTTGCGCGAAATTATTGTATATGCCAATTTTTTTGGAAATTGAGTTTTTGATGGAATCTTGTTCTACATTCAAAGAGACGTCACCTGACAAAATATTGTAGGCGAATTCCACTTCGTTGCTCCAAAAATTGAATGTATATTTTGATTTTGATATTGCAAGTGATAGCAGAGAAAAGTACACAGAAAAAAGTAAAAAACGGGTTTGATCACAAAAATGATTGAAACAAGCAAAAAATTGTTTAATTTTGCACCTTTCACCGAAATGATTATACCAATTACTCAAACTTGCAAAAATTGCAAAACAAGGATTTTTTTCCAATTAAAAAGTTTTTACATTTTAATTACAAAAATAATTGAAAAAATTATTAATATTAAACAATATTTTAATTGAATGAATTAACAAATTAATTTTAAAAAATCAATATTTTAATTGAATGAATGAACTATCAACAATTAAAAAATGAACTGAGATTTGTTATAGACGAATTACAATTATGCCCACCACCAATGTCAATAATGAGCCTATATACATATGTTTATTATGCGTAAAATAAAAAATCGCCTTGTGGCTGACCACATTGTTCACGGTGGTTATGGTCGCAATCGAAATTTGGTGTTTATTTTCTTTGTTTGTTGATTCTTGAATTACTTTTGGCGTCATTTCATGTTGTGCGTTTAAAGTGAATAGGTGAAAAAAGTACAGCTAAATCACACAACAAATACAGTTTTTTGTTTTCAATCTCGTATACTCTGAAGAATCAGAGTTATTCTACAATTTTATACAAAGTTGTATGTATGAAATTCCTTTGTCAAAAAAATCTTCCAAAATTTGTACAATTAAGCATGAGCTATTACAATTAAACAAATAAAACAAGTTTTTTTTAAACCATATTTAAATAATTATTATTTTGCTTCATTTAACCATCAACTGAATTGATTTAATAAACTTATTCAATTAACAATTTGTTTGATTGAATAATTTGCGTAATTGAATTTAGATTGTATTTCAAATACACTGTTTAATTTATTCAATTAAAAATTTAATCGATTTAATGCAAAAATTCAATCACTGTTTTGATCAATACAATTATTAAAATAATTCATTTTCTGTATTGTAATCAATTACGTTAGTAATTCATTCCATTAAAATATTGATTTTTTTAATTAATTTGTTAATTCATTCAATTAAAATATTGTTTAATATTAATAATTTTTTCAATTATTTTTGTAATTAAAATGTAAAAGCTTTTTAATTGGAAAAAAATCCTTGTTTTGCAATTTTTGCAAATTTGATTATTTGGTATTATCATTTCGGTAATAGCTGCAAAATTAAACAATTTTTTGCTTGTTTCAATTATTTTGGTGATCAAAACTTTTTTTACTTTTTTCTGTGTTGCTCATAATGTGTTTTGACTTATGTTGCATTTTGTTTCGACATTATTCACATTATTCATAAAAAGATTTGCCCACTATTCAATTAGAAAAATATCGAAATTACGGGTACATTAATAACAAAAGCAAGGAAAACGTACATAAATTGCTCATTACCAAAAAATAACCGGTTTATTTTATCAAAATACTAGTTACAATCGATTTATTGAAGAGTAAGAGTGGTGAGCGTATTATCTCAAGAAATGGACCAGTCAATTGGCCGCTTTGTTCATCTGCTTTAACGCCCCTAGACTTTTTCTTTGAGGCTACGTCAAATCATTGGTATATGCAAACAAGCCGATGACGTTGGAAGAACTCAGAGCCAACATTGAACGCAAAATAGCAGCCGTTACGGCCGAAATGTTTAACCGAGTCATCGAAAATTGGGTCCAACGAATCGACCGTTACGAAGTCGAGTTCCATTCATAAATGTTTTAATTGTCGATCATAAAGTTTTGGACATATCGCAAATGGTTTGCGTTTTATTAAAAAAAAAGTTGTCAAGTCAATCACAACCGAAAAATGTAAAATCAGCCGTTTATTTGACGATTTTTCATTGACTTTTTGCTGTATGTACTCACTCAAAGGTTTTTTTTTTATAAATTTTCACTCCGAATTAATTTTTAAACTAACTGCCTGTTTTTAGAATGCCAGCGCAAAAGTAACTCGTTTAACTAACATTAAAAACAAAAACAAAATTTCAAAATGTGTTTTTGTTTAAATGTTAGTTAAATGTGTCACTTTTGCGCTCGCGTTCTAAAAATAGATAGTAATTCTGGCTTATTTTATAGTGTTTCAAAATATTTCCTAGATTGCATGAGATTATAGCCACTGGGTAAAGCGGCGAGGGCCTTTCCCCACCTGGCCGATTTTTTTTATCGATGAATGAATTATCCTTAGATATAGGGATATCTGCACAAAATTTTGTCTCCCTAGCTTCTTCCAAAAATATGTTATTGATTGTTTCCAAAAAAATGTATTTTTCGGCCATTGTGGAACGGCAAGAGTCAGAATTTCCAATACACTTCATCAGACAAAATGTGGGCGGGATTGAAGGAGTGGTCACGACACAAAATGAACTTATTTATATTTTAAAAACTTTTGGAGCAAATTTTCAAACACATAGCTGTGTTATCAATGCACAAATATTAAATTGGATTCTCTTATAACTGCACTAGAATTTCTGTCTGTATCTTATTCTAATATAATTTTATCAGGTGATTTCAATGGCAACTTATTAACACAGTCTGGCTCTTATCTTTGTTCCGTCATGACTTCATTTAATTTATTTGCTGTAAATAATTCCAGACCCACACACTATACCACATCTAATACTACCCTGCTGGATCTTTTTTTTGTTAATAACAAATATAATGTTATGCATTATGAGCAATTAGCAGTACCAATTTTCTCTAAACATGATCTTATATTCATGTCTTACAATTTTAATGTTACTAGACACCACCAAAAATTCTCCTTCCGAGACTACAAAAACATAAACATGTCATCACTACAAGAAGACCTTAACAATACCTCTTGGAATTATATTTACTATATTCCAACTGTCAATGACCAAGTTAATTTCCTTAATAACACTATTCTACAATTATTTAACAAACATGTTCCGCTTAAGACAAAAGAAGTTAAATACAGAGCAAAACCATGGTTTTCCTCTGAGATAAAACTGTTAATAGAACGTCGTGATAATTTGTACCGTATATGGAAACGCTACAGAACCAGTGCCTCACTTGAAGATTTTCGTTCAGCTAGAAAAGCAGTTGTTACCAAAATTAGACATGATAAAAGAATATACTATGGGAATAAATTCAACACAGCAATTGACACAAAGCAAACATGGAAACAAATAAAGGACATTGGCAATATTGGAAAGCAGCTTCGCACTAATGATGTGGATGTTAATGCTCTGAATGAGAAATTCGTTAACATTTTACAACCTCCGGTACAACACAATTTTTATGATCGGATTACTCTTGTTGATCCTTTAAACCCTGAAAATCTATTTTACTTTCAATGCTTCAGCTTAACAGACATAGTTGAGGGTTTTCGTGCTGTTACATCTAATTCAGTTGGTCTAGACGATATACATCCACGTTTTATAAAACTAATCTTACCATGGATAATTCGATATGTCAATTACCTTTTTAATACAATTGTTACTACAAGCACATTCCCAGCTGAATGGAAGTATGCCAAAGTTATACCAGTACCTAAAGCTGATAAAGAATACCGGCCTATTTCTATCCTTCCTTATCTCTCTAAGGTTTTTGAACGCCTCTTACATAAGCAAATTACTAAATACATTTATGAAAAAACTCTTCTCACTGATAGACAGTCTGGATTTAGATCAAAACATAGCTGCACAACAGCTTTAACTGAAGTAATCGAAAATATACGCAGTAATTTGGATGATAGTCAAGTAACTTTCTTGGTTTTGCTAGATCATTCAAAGGCTTTTGACACAGTTGAACACCAAATGCTTCTAATCAAACTGAAAAGAATGTTTTACTTTTCTTCACCTGCCTCAAAGTTAATATCATCATACCTGTCTAACAGGCTTCAATCGGTTGCAAATAATGGAGCAGTTTCAGACCCACTTATACTTTCGAGAGGTGTCCCACAAGGCTCCATACTTGGTCCACTTCTATATTCACTATATGCTAATGATTTACCCAGCCAAATTCAGCACACTCGTATACACATGTATGCAGATGATGTTCAGCTATATCTTAGTTGTTCAAAAACATCAGTTCGGCATAAAGTCAATGAGCTTAACAACGACTTAAAAAGAATTCTCAATTGGGCATCAGCCAATGGTTTGCGACTTAATCCCAAAAAGTCTAAGTGTTTAATAATTTGTAAGAGGTCTTTTATGATCAGTGATGAAATCAATTTATATCTCGGAGACTCTAAAATCGAATTGGTTAAGTCTGTCAGAAATCTAGGAATTATTTTTAATAGCTCGCTCACCTGGACTGATCACATTAACCAAGCTTGTGGAAGAACATATAGTATGCTAAGAAGTCTATGGTCTAGTCATCACTTTACACCACCTAGGATAAGAATGTTGTTAGCTAAAACATATTTAATACCCACACTCCTTTACTCATCGGAAGTATTTGCAAGCTGTAGCAGTAACGACAAGAGGAAAATGAACACAACATTTAATAACATAACTCGATATATATTTGGTATAAAAAGATTCGAGAGTGTGTCCTTGTACACTAAACGTATCTTTGGTATATCTCTTGATGATTATTTGAAGCTGAAAAATCTTGTTTTTTTACACAAAATTATAACAACTAAAGAGCCCGGCTACTTATTTGAAAAACTAACATTTACTTCTTCACCCAGAAATAATTCAATCAGAACTTTTAAGTATCGAGATACAGCATCTTCTCATCAATTTTTCATTTTCACAATTTATCTCTGGAACCATTTTCCCACAAACATACAATTCACTAGCAACGCAATAAAGTTTAAAAAATTACTAATGGAATACTACTTTTAAAATTTTTTATTACGTAACTGCATAAAATTTAGAATATTTATTATTATTATTAATGCTAAAATTATGAATGTTCAATCTGTTTTAAATTTTTGATTTTCTAATATGTATTTAGGTTTAAGTCGAAACTTTGTGTAAACTTTTTTTTTTTTTTTTTTAATAACTAAGCGGATTCTAATACTGTAATTTATAAGATACTGTATCTTGTTGTATTAGAAAGGCACCAAATAAATACAAATACAAATACAAATACAAAAATCTGTCATTAAGTGGGTGTTATTGGATAAGTGGGCGTGGCACCTCCCTTCAAAATACAAAATAGATTAGTAAAAGTCAAAATTTAGTACAAGCAGCCTTGATACCAATACAAGAAATGCAAAAAAAAGGTGGGCGGTATTTATTTATATAACTTTTTGTTCTTATCGCACTTTTGTGAAAATTCTTCACAACCGAAAATGGCACTCTTATCTTTTTTTATTATTTTCATGCAACAAATACATACATGATTTGCCGCTTAAGCAGATAAATGTGTTTTAAACGAAAGAATGTACTACACATATTTATCAATAGTATGAAATTCTTCTTAATTAAAAGTTTTCCGTTGTGTTAAAATCAAATCAAAATATAATCGCTTTAGTACAAAAACTATTTTTTAACTTTTTAGACACGTTGTTTAAAAAACAAATTACAAAAGGCAAACGAAATTCCTGCATTTAAAATATTCAGTTTTTATACCCACACCACAATAGTGGAGAGGGTATTACGCATTTGTGCTTATATGTGTAACGCCTTTAAATATTGGTCCTAGACCCACCTTTAAGTATACCGATCGACTCAGAATCACTTTCTGAGTTGATCTAACGATGTTCGTCCGGTTGGCAGGCTGGCTGTCCATGTAACCTTATGCGCAAAGTAAAGATCGCAATTTTGCATATAAATTAATAAAATTTGGGGCATAGGTTGTTATCTAATCCAAATCGTAGGACCACAAAGGAAGATAGGGGGTAATTTCTTCCTCTCAGAAACTATCAAACCAATTTTAATGAAATTTAAAACATAGATAGAACCATATCTCTATCAACACAAAAGGGATGCATTTTTAAAAAAATAGGACCACGAGGGGAGATAGGGGCAATTTCTGCCTCTCAAACCGATTTTAATGAAATGTTAAACATAGAAAGATCCATATCTATATGGACACATAAGCTATACAGTTTTTCAAAAATAGGTACACAAGGGGTGGTAGGGGGCAATTTCTGCATCTCACAATATTTTAAACCGATTTAAATGAAGTTTGTAAACATAGATAAATCCATATTAATATGGACACATAAGCATGATGTATTATTAAATTCAGTGGTGTAGGGTATCATATGGTCGGGCTTGACCGACTATACTTTCTTACTTGTTTTATATTTTATTTTACATTGATTTTAACTACATAATATTTTGAGTGTACTTAATATTAAAATCAAAAATTTATGCTTGCGAAAAAAAACTTTTCCCCCTTATGCCCCAAAAATTTTAATATCGTTTAATTTAATCGATAAAGTTAAAATTGTTAAGCAACTTTCAACATCAATTATTAGAAAACACTTCCTAGAAGAAAAAAAAACACTGAAAATGAATAAAAAAAATAAAATAAAAATCAAGGTGTTAAAGTACAAATTAGAATGAGACGACGGATTGATGTGAAGCTTTTAAAAAGCGTAAAATTATCACGTGTCTGACCTAAAATTTTAACAGCATAAAAAGTGTCTTAAAAAAAGAAAAAAAAAATTCTAACACTCAACTTCAAACATAAAATAAGAAGATTGGCATCAAAAACTCATGTATCTTTAAAAAACCAAAGTAACAAAAACTTTTAAGAAAGTCAAGAAAAAATTTCTTTAAAAAAACACCTGACAAGGAGAAAAATAAAATAAGAAAAGAATTTGTATTTCAAAAATTGTTGCAACTTAAGGAAGCATGCTGGCTGACACAAAGTGTCAGTTGCTGGTTGGTGGTTGATGCTTGACGGTTGCCTGCTGTGCGAAAGCTGCACAGTTTATGCACACAACTAAGGCCAGGGTACTTGCAAACATTCTTCTACTCGACCATAAGCGAATCATTCCATTCAAAAGTGACTCTTAACTCGTACGACGTAGTTATTTGACCTGGCACGTACTTGATTGCTGTAGTTTTGCAACCTGCAACAATAATGTTGCAATTTCAATGTACGTAAGTGGTGGTTGCTGCTCAAAAGGTAATCAACCAAATGTCTAGTACTTAGGCTTCCATGTGCTGCCAGTGAATTCACAATAGTAAAAACAACAACAACAATAAAGATCAACCTACACTTACAGACTGAGATACATTTTCTGCTGTTATGCACAGAATTTTGTCAATTGTGTTTAGTTTTCTGTTCAGCTCTGCTTGTCTGGATTCTCCTTATTTAGATAAAAACATAATAAAAGTCAAATGAACGTCATCAACACAAAAGTATGCAAAATAATTAATTAAGTCTAGCAAAGAGAAGGGAGAAAAGAAAGAAAAAAATATTTAAAGAATTTAAGTTTTTAAGATGACTGGTGGGTGTTAATGATTTTTAACAAAGAATGCAAACAATAGCATATATTAAGAACGTTAAGATTTGACAGAGGAGAGGTTTTCCTGCAGAAAATTGGTGTCAATTGCTCCTAACGCACTAATCCCGTGACCAGTGAACAGAATATAATAATAAAATAGAACGAATTGTTGTGATAGGTAAAAACAAGACATATCACTGTACTGATGATAATGGGTTTAAAGCAGTGTTCAAAAATAAACAGTACATTATTTAGCGTTCGGCTCACACACCCAAGAACGATATCTATTTTTTTTAGTGATTGTGAAGACGAACACAACCTTTAATATTGTTCGTAACTATTTTCAACAAAGAGCCGAACATTATGTAGTGTTCTGTTCTTCGTAAAAAAAACAGAACAATTGTAGTGTTACTGTTGACAAGCATTATATTTTAATGTTCTATAATGCTTCTTTTTTTACATTGATAAATAAATGAACAAACAAAAATTTTTAGAAACGTCCGCACCACGAACAGCTTGTGTGTGTATTGTGTATATGTTTTGTTTGTGTTAAATTAAATTGCTGGCCTTTTCTTTTTTTTCGAATGTGTGATTTGTTTTTGTAAAACATTTTTGTTTTTTTTTTACTAGCCGAAAGGGACGAACATTAATAAGCCGAACCGAATACAATGAAGTTTGTGGACTTAAAAAACCCCGAATGTAATTAAATGTTCTCATCTTTTGTTGAGTTTATATTATTCGAAAGATGACTAACAGGGAAACGTTATTTTTTTTTAATGATTTTCTACACAAACACTATTAGCGTTTGTTTTTTTTCCACAAATGTACCGAACCGAACACTAAGGAGCGATCTTTAGTGTTTATTTTCGAACACTGGTTTCAAGTGCAGTAACTCCAGAGGAAAGTTAATTGACACAAATCTAGTAATGGGACTGGATTTTGTGCGGGCTGATACTGTATGTTTAAACTACTTTATATAAAGAAGATCTAGCATATTCATATGGTTCACTTGGGACAATATTAAACCGAAATTTAATGTGTCCATTTAGGTTTTTTAAGTGACCTGTTACGAGTATCAAAAAGGGGCCAATCAGCCCGCTCCTTGGACATCCACATGTTAAAGTGACAAGATCCCTTTACATAAAATGTTAGAACTAGAAATGGTTTCTACCACTTTAGAACTGTCACGTGGCAAATTTGGTGCTAGTTCCCTTTCACCTAGGGAAATTAAATGACGAGAAATATTGATTTATTGCATTTTTGGTAATTTACAATTTGAGTGCCAATTAAAAATTGTAAATATAAAATTGATTTTACAAATATCAAAAAGCTTAAAACCTTTTTTACAATTTAAGGGGCCAACATTTTTTTATATTAATGGAGTCATAATTTATTGATTTTTTTTTTTTTTTGGTTCGAATTTGACTATTTTTTTTAACAAGCGGGACACCCTACCGGTAAAGTTAATTTGAGAATGCTGAATATAATGCTTATACCACAATTAGTTGTGAAGAGGGTATATTGAGTTTGACATTCCGTCTGAAACGTGTTCTTACATGTTCAACAATCATTTGTCAGTTCGGTATACGCGCTGCTTACTTTTTAAGCTTAAAAAACTACTTCCTAATTCATTCTATTTGCTACTGAAATCCTATTCGAGTGGAGGCCAGTTTTATGCAAAAGTTAATCGCAAATTTATAGCATCAGAGCAGAGGTTCTCCAAGCAAGTGTTCTGAGACCAGCATTTATATACTTTATTAACATCAGATATATCTTCAAGAGAGAATAATTTAGATCCAACAATTGAATCTTCCAATATTGTGCCAAGAAAACTGAAATAAATTTAAATCTGGTTAAATTAGTGGAAAATCCGTACACGTTGTTTTCACTTTGCGCAAATGCGTTTGCCCAAGACTGGAGATCAGCAATAGTGAAATCCCTCAAAAAGACAATGTAAAATATCTAGGACTTCATCTTGACAAAAGGCTAACCTGGAGTACACTTTTTTGTGTGTAAAGGAACACATAAAATTAAAAACTAGACGTGTCTTTTAGTTGCTAGGCCCTTCGTCTCAATTAAGTCTAGAAACAAAAAAAAAAAAATTAAAACTATCCTTAAGCCAGTTGGTGTCATACGTCTGCTTTAGGGGACATCGAAAAATTAAATATTATACAGCGATACCAAAATAAAACATTAAGGTCGATTGTCAATGCGTCATGGTTTGTTTCAAGTAATTCTAAACATAATGATTTATTTATTGCAAGGGCTAAAGACGATATTAATAAATTCGGCTCAAGTCATCTTGAAAGACCTCTGCAACCCGCTGGTTATCTCCTTGATCGATAATACTAAAGATGACTTAAACTGAATATCGATTTCCACACAAACATATTTAAAATGTTATTTCTGTATGGAAATCGATATTCAGTTTTCTCAGTGAATTGTGAATAAAATCAAAAGTTATGCACCGATTACTCTTTAATCTCATTTCATTCGAGTTTTTACAGAACAAAAAACTTGTAAGAAAAGATAAACTCACTGTTTATTGTTGGTGTTTTGTTTAAACTTTGATATTGTTACAAGTAAGACTTTGAGTGCTTATAATTCTTATTCGCTTTAGGGTTTTATTTGTTTAATATTTTTAGCTTTTCCAAAATCTTTGGAACAATTTGGTTTTTTTCCAAAATGTTCCTTTTCTTCTTCAAAAATTCAACTACATCGCTGAAATTACAGGGCAATTTTTAAAACAATGTAAGCACGGCTTGCCGAGTTTCGGATTTATTTTTGTTAACTGAATATGGTCAACCGTTTTCGAGTTATTCTAATATATGAAGCAAAAATGCCTTTATTTTAGACATAACAGTATATATGTATATATAAAAGTAGAGCTGATAGAGAAAAATGGAGATTAAATGGGAAATCAGCGACCTCAAATTAGTAAAAATTTGCAATCAAATTCCAGACCGCAAAATGTCTGTTCCGCAGTGTAATTAATAGTTAATCCATTTGTAAATAAGCCCAATAAAAAATTTTATCATTTTGCGAAGCACTTATTACAGTATTTTTCGTTTAGCTGCACATTCAAGTTTGCACGAAAATTCGTGCAGGTACGCAAAATATTCTCTAACGCAGTATTCAATTAGCAGCATAAGTAATGCTTTTAAAAGAATTCACTTACCTGCATAAATGTGCACTTATGTAAAAATTTTTTCTTATAACAAAAATAGATTCAGTCATGCAATCATTATTTTCAACAAATTTTTTTAATACAGTTTTAAATTTAATATTAATATATGCTTATTCGGCTGTGCCGAATCATTTCGCTCTTTATGATATCTAGATGGGCACTTCCAAGACTGTAAACGGGACATTCGCACACGTTTATATTGACAAAACTGTAAAAAACAAATTGATTTTCATTTTTTAAATTAATGATTCTTTTAACTCTCAATTAGCTCTTTAATTTCCGCAAATGAAATTTTTCGCTTACTGTCGTGGTTTCCGAGATAATTGCAAAAAACCAGTGATTGTAAGCGGGACACAAAACGGAAGTGGGTTTTAAGGGGTAACCGTTTAAACAGTGATTTCTGCGAAACCTGACACAATATTTTATTAGGATTAATTTTAAAATGTTGCGTACTCATGTGCCCTAAAAATGGTTTCGATTTCAAAATAAAATATGAATTACATTTTTTTAAATAAATTGTTAAAGAAATTGTAAACGGGACATTTTTCCACCATAATTTAAAATTTTTTTATGTTGCTATTTATAATCCTTTATATAAGAAACTTAATAAAAAATGTTTTTCAAATCATAAATATGCCTTAGATTAGATTATTGTTGTTCCAAATGCATATTTTCTAATAAACACAAGTATGTGCTAAAAGTTGTAGTACTTCGTTTACCATTTATCTTTTTTTTCGAATCAATTAATTTATTGAAAAGAAAAATTTAAAAGAAAAATTTTTTTTCTTCCATTTTTTGTGGTTGACGTTTTTTTGGAAATAGCCAGATATTATAAATTAAAAAAAAAAACGGCGTTAGCATTACCATTGGTCGCGGCTTAGACCTATGTTTAATTATTGATTGGCAATCAGAGAGTTTTATGCTTTTTTAAAAATTGGAACCAATAGTAACAACAGTTTCAACCGATTTAAAATTGTTTTCAGGAAGGGAATTTGTATTGGACCCATGGTAAATTATGAACCAATCATCCCAAAATTCTGTAAAGTGATTGCAGGTGATAAAAAACATAGTGAAATTAGTTTTCCAGTTTACAGTGAATTTCAGAGAGCTACTTAGTATGGGATCTGAGATAAATTATGTACCGTATATCACAAAATTGGAAGAAATTTTACCGCAATATCTATATATGCTACGGTTTTAGGCGCATTTAATTAATTTCCCAGAGTAGGCTGTATATGGGGCCTATGGTAAATTTTGGACCGATCTTCACGAAATTTAACAGTAAAATTTCCAATCGTATAAACCGAATTTGTGCAAAATCTTATATTATTGCGTGCATTATGCCACCATTTATGTTAGTTTTTGAAACGAACATAACATTCACGAAACGTTGGGAAAATATGGATTAAATGCATTTTTAGTTACATAAAAAAACTTTAGGCCGTATTAGCTAAAATAAAATCTAATTTAATGAATAATTACATTGGCCAAACAACAAAAATATATCGAAATAATCATCTTTTTAGGGTGGTGGTTCCACATTTTGATTCTCAGCTCTGATCCTACGAACCGATTTTGCTGGCTTTCAATCCCAAAATCAATTTAAAAAAATTGTTTTAAAAGTATTTCAATTTAAATATGTAAAATGTGATAAATGAATCAATTATTTTTTTGTTGAAAGAAAATTACAAATATAATTTTGATTTAATTAACATATTAGTTTTTTTTTCGTTTAAAATAAAATAATTTAAACTTGTAGATGGGTTGTTGGGAATTATCAGAGCCTGAGCTATAATTAACTAGCTGAACCGACAGACGTTGTCCTGTCTAAATAAGGAAAAATGTTTGCGTTCGATTTTTAAAACCCGTTAAAAAGATACGAACATTTCAAAAAAAATTAGTCAAATCGATAGAGCAAAATTTTCTTTGCGTAAAAGCCTAAGTTGGATCATGGCGATGATTTTAAAGGAAAAAATCGTGCAAATCGGTCAAGCCGTTCTAAAGTTATGCGCTAAATATAAAAAGTGGGGGTTATCCAATACAGAAAAAATCAAGCAAACAATTTGTTGAGTTTGTACCTATTACCAAAATGATTATATAGATTACTAAAATTGCAAGATATAAAATTGTGAATTTTTTTTTTCAATAAATTAAAATTAAAAAAATAATTTATTGAAAAAAAATTCCCAATTTTAAATTTTTACAATTTTTAGTAATCTTTATAATCATTTTGGTAATAGGTACAAACACAACAAATTGTTTGCTTGATTTTTTCTGTATAGGATAACTTCAAGCATTTTGACACCAAATTTGTTCTGTTCTATTGAGTTTTTCGAAAGTGAGCGTGTTTTCAACAGACGAACAGACAGACGGACATGGCTAAATCGACTTAGAATAACTCAAGGAGCCAGAATATATGTACTTTATGGGGCCCGAGATGGCTAGTAAAAAAGTTTCACACGGAATTACAAACTAAGTACACGCTCATTCACCACTTTTGGTGATGGAGGGTGGACACACAAACACATCTGCCAGATCAAATGTATTTTCAATTAAAATTTTTATTTCAAAATTAAATTGTTTGCCTATCTTTTTCATAAAATATTTTCTGCCTGTTTAACGATGTCGAACGTCATCGTTCGCATAGAAAATTATATTTAAAACAAAAACAAAATTCGAAAATTTGTTTTTGTTTTAAATGTAATATTCTATGCGAACGTTAAGGTTCGAAATCGATGAACAGGCTGTTTTTTTTTATGAGGCACTTAAAAATAATATTTTGTATTGAAAATAAAAATTGTTGACCAAAAATCGAATGCTGTTATCCAAAATATGCGCTTAAGCAAAATGCACGTACACGATTTTTTTTTTCTAACAAAATTTAGCCATCATACACAATGCTTTGTATTTTGTGCAGATAGGCAAAAAATGCAGTTAAGGGATATGCAGCTAAACGAAAAATACTGTATACATTTAAAGAAATAAGCGCACAATTATGCGCTACGCAATAAGACATAAAGAAATGCAGAAAAGTAAGTGAAAGAACTCTCAACAACTGTTATAATAAAATCCTAATATCGACAAAATTCAAAGGCGCCAAAATAAACTTCTTCGAATAATCACAGCCGCTCCCTGGTATGTTAAAAACTCAAACATTCATAAGGATCTCAATGTGCCATTAGTTAAAACTATGATAACAAAATATTCAGTAAAATATTTAAAAAGGCTTGAACAACACCCAAATCCACTAGCTCGAAATATTTTAAATCATGGCGGCCACACTCGCTTAAGAAGAAGAGACACTGCAGCACTTACCCAATTAGATGAGCGATAAACACCTACATATATAAGTGAACAGAACCCGTGATGAAGAAGATTTTGTCTGGCACTGGCAGGACATAAAATAACGTATTAGGTTAAGATTTGATTAATTATTGCTAGTTCATATTTAATATATGAAGATTCAATAAAAAATAATGACAAAAAAAAACTGTTATAAAAAATAGCATTTCAAGCAGCGTTACCGTTATGCGACTAAAGTCGCATTTTTGCCCCTTTTTTAATGCCTTGCCACTTTCTTTGCCCCTTTATTTTAAATCCCCTTTTGTATCATTTTGTATGTTTTTGTGCCCCTTTTGCCCGTTTTTGAACTTCCAGCTTTTATATGATTGTATGTTTTTACTTAACCGCATAGAAGTGCTTAACGGATTTTTTTTAAATTAGCATTATAAAACAATAAGTGGTCCAATCGACTGAAAGTAGATACCTGGCAGTCCATGTTGAACTTATTCACCCTTCGACGAGCGGTAACTTTTTAGTCGGTCGTTGAGCGGTAAGGTCTGTAGGGACCTTATATGAAAATGCATTGAATTTCGCTAAAATTTATATATACTAGTATTGTGGTTATTTTGTTGAACTATTTATGGTTTTTAATCCAAATTTTTAATATTTTTAATTAGGCTTAAGTTCATGAAATTTAATTTTTATTAAATTATTTTTATGAAGAAAGGAATTTTACAACATGAAAATCAATTAAAATTGTTATTGATAATCTTTCATTCTTGACGTGGCTCGGGCTCGAACCCTGGCCGGCAGGTTACCATGACATGTTTCGATCGCAACCACTCGATCTCCTCAGATGGATTTGCCGTCTTACACTCGCAGCCATCGACGACTGCTGACGTCACTAGTCAAACATCAATCCTTAAACCAAATTTGGTTTAAGCCACGTCAAGAATGAAAGATTATCAATAAAAATTTTAATTGATTTTCATGTTGTAAAATTCCTTTCTACATAAAAATAATTTAATAAAAATTAAATTTCATGAACTTAAGCCTAATTAAAAATATTAAAAATTTGGATTAAAAATTTATATATACTTTAATTCATTTTGATGTAAATATGTTAAAATATTCTTAAATAATTAGTATTGTGGTTATTTTGTTGAACTATTTATGGTTTTTAATCCAAATTTTTAATATTTTTAATTAGGCTTAAGTTCATGAAATTTAATTTTCATTAAATTATTTTTATGAAGAAAGGAATTTAACAACATGAAAATTTATTAAAATTGTTATTGATAATCCTTCATTCTTGACGTGGCTCGGGCTCGAACCCTGGCCGGCAGGTTACCATGACATGTTCATATTCTTAAATAATTATTGAAATACAAAAAAAATTAGGTATACAGTTGAATTGTGAAAATGAAAATTGCAATTATTAGCCAAACATATGAAATACAGACTAGTTATATTTAGAATAGACGGTAGTAACTAATTTTCTGTATTATTGATACACTCTCGACATTTCTTAATTGTAGTCGAATGCTCAGCACACACATGATTTTGGCAGCACTTGCAGATGTATGGAGTTTTACGTTGCTTATTTTACTCTCTTCGACATAATCGGCATGTGAACCGATTATCACGGGGTGCTGCTCATGGTGTTGCAGTACTACTTCTTGATATAACCTGCAATTTCATACAAATATTTAACAAATAAGTTATTGAAATTATTATAATTAACCTAGCTTTATGCCCATCGATTCTATAGCTGCACGTATGTTTGGAAAACGAGTTACGCTTGTATTTTTTGCCTGCTCTTCAATGTCAGCCATCGCTAACTCCTTACTTAGCTGCTTCAGAAAAGAACGACGTTTGTCGGATTTCTTGGTGATGCCTAGTTCGTCATAAATAATAAATGATGCCAATCCAGCTATGTCCAAAATGTCGTAGAACATTGCTAGTAGCCATCGTTCAGTATCACGCTTGCATGGGCTTTCCCGTGTATATTGCTCCCTTCCTTATTGTATGACATTGCTGCTTTGTAGAGTGGTAAATGAGCTTACTCCACATTTCCTTTGTTGGTTCAGAATTTGAACGATAGCATCCCGCATGGAGCAAGATTCCAAGCTTAGCATGGAATTCTTTTAATGTTACTGTTTGCCATTGTTTTGGTGTGGCATTTGAGTTTTCTGCATTCCATGCTACAACATTTTCATTACCTTTTCTATTTGTTTCTCGTATTATCAGATAAGAAATGCTTACTTTGTTATTATTTTGAATATGCATTTTAAACATTTGTTTTAAGAAATTTAGTACATTTTTTAGTCATTCATATGAAGATTCATACAAGGTCCACTAACCACTACTAACTTCTTCTAATAGGAAATTTCAGCACTAAATTTGGTCCACCTATCACTCATAATAAAGGCGCTATTGTGACAAAGCGCTTATTTTGGGAATTATAACGTGGTTATAAGTCTATTACTAAGTCAATTAGTAACCGATTTTGTTAAATTAAAAATGGAATGACAGACTATATAATAACGAACTTACATATATATTTCCAGCTGTGGTGAAGAGTAAAATTATATGCAACAGTTCATACACGTTAACTTGCACACAAGACGTGTGTTTTCACTGTGTATATATATGTACATTCGAACATCTCTATAGTGAAGTTCTATAAAATTAAGCTTTCTATATAAAAAATTAAAAAAAATTATAATTTGATCTCCTTACACACAAAAAAATCATAGGTAAAATAACCTTAAAATATGGTATTAAATTAACTAAGCGCAAAGGTAGCATGGCAGTATCTTAGTTTCTTGATAACGATTTTAACAACAGTCGCACGTTTTAGTGGACAAAAATGTAGCAGCATTTCTTTTAAAATAAATTTGATAATTAAAAGTTAAATAAGCAGCACAAAAGTTTTTGTAGCCTAGCAGATTATTTTCCAGCACTTTATTTCGTACAAGCAATTAAACACTTAACGCAAAAGTCTTCAAACTTTTCCTTATAAGGATATTATTGAAGCAAATGTTAATCGATAATCGAACTAAAATACCAGTTTTTATTAACAAAAGTAGAAAAAATTTTAATTCTGTATAATATAGTGAAGTTCGACTATATATGGATGTGTCAAAAGCTAAAAGACCTCCACAAAATAAAAAGAAGAGAAAATTAGTATTGTTTGAAAAATGGATTTACAAAATTTAAAATGCTACAAAAAGAAATCTGCCAAACACGCGAAGCTTAGTAATCCATATTTAAGCAATATATAATGGCCTAATTTTGTTATGTATATTTTCCTTTTATCTGGCTGGTAGCTTCTGAAAACATCAAATAAGATTAAAACCCTATACCAATATTTAAATTATAAAAGAACAAAATCATTTTCAAAGAGTTCACAGCTAATTAGATAGTAATAAATATAACAAAATTGAAAAATTTTCGCAAAGTGGAGTTAGGCCTTTTATTTAGACATAAAAAGAGGCTTATTTTTTTGGAACGTTAATGTTTTAAGTGAAAACAACTTAATAAAAATGAAAATGGTCTCATTTTTAAAGTTGCCCCTTTTTTTCTCAGAATTCAGAATTTTTTTTTTCAATAAATTAAAATTAAAAAAATAATTTATTGAAAAAAAATTCCCAATTTTAAATTTTTACAATTTTTAGTAATCTTTATAATCATTTTGGTAATAGGTACTAACACAACAAATTGTTTGCTTGATTTTTTCTGTATAGGATAACTTCAAGCATTTTGACACCAAATTTGTTCTGTTCTATTGAGTTTTTCGAAAGTGAGCGTGTTTTCAACAGACGAACAGACAGACGGACATGGCTAAATCGACTTAGAATAACTCAAGGAGCCAGAATATATGTACTTTATGGGGCCCGAGATGGCTAGTAAAAAAGTTTCACACGGAATTACAAACTAAGTACACGCTCATTCACCACTTTTGGTGATGGAGGGTGGACACACAAACACATCTGCCAGATCAAATGTATTTTCAATTAAAATTTTTATTTCAAAATTAAATTGTTTGCCTATCTTTTTCATAAAATATTTTCTGCCTGTTTAACGATGTCGAACGTCATCGTTCGCATAGAAAATTATATTTAAAACAAAAACAAAATTCGAAAATTTGTTTTTGTTTTAAATGTAATATTCTATGCGAACGTTAAGGTTCGAAATCGATGAACAGGCTGTTTTTTTTTATGAGGCACTTAAAAATAATATTTTGTATTGAAAATAAAAATTGTTGACCAAAAATCGAATGCTGTTATCCAAAATATGCGCTTAAGCAAAATGCACGTACACGATTTTTTTTTTCTAACAAAATTTAGCCATCATACACAATGCTTTGTATTTTGTGCAGATAGGCAAAAAATGCAGTTAAGGGATATGCAGCTAAACGAAAAATACTGTATACATTTAAAGAAATAAGCGCACAATTATGCGCTACGCAATAAGACATAAAGAAATGCAGAAAAGTAAGTGAAAGAACTCTCAACAACTGTTATAATAAAATCCTAATATCGACAAAATTCAAAGGCGCCAAAATAAACTTCTTCGAATAATCACAGCCGCTCCCTGGTATGTTAAAAACTCAAACATTCATAAGGATCTCAATGTGCCATTAGTTAAAACTATGATAACAAAATATTCAGTAAAATATTTAAAAAGGCTTGAACAACACCCAAATCCACTAGCTCGAAATATTTTAAATCATGGCGGCCACACTCGCTTAAGAAGAAGAGACACTGCAGCACTTACCCAATTAGATGAGCGATAAACACCTACATATATAAGTGAACAGAACCCGTGATGAAGAAGATTTTGTCTGGCACTGGCAGGACATAAAATAACGTATTAGGTTAAGATTTGATTAATTATTGCTAGTTCATATTTAATATATGAAGATTCAATAAAAAATAATGACAAAAAAAAACTGTTATAAAAAATAGCATTTCAAGCAGCGTTACCGTTATGCGACTAAAGTCGCATTTTTGCCCCTTTTTTAATGCCTTGCCACTTTCTTTGCCCCTTTATTTTAAATCCCCTTTTGTATCATTTTGTATGTTTTTGTGCCCCTTTTGCCCGTTTTTGAACTTCCAGCTTTTATATGATTGTATGTTTTTACTTAACCGCATAGAAGTGCTTAACGGATTTTTTTTAAATTAGCATTATAAAACAATAAGTGGTCCAATCGACTGAAAGTAGATACCTGGCAGTCCATGTTGAACTTATTCACCCTTCGACGAGCGGTAACTTTTTAGTCGGTCGTTGAGCGGTAAGGTCTGTAGGGACCTTATATGAAAATGCATTGAATTTCGCTAAAATTTATATATACTAGTATTGTGGTTATTTTGTTGAACTATTTATGGTTTTTAATCCAAATTTTTAATATTTTTAATTAGGCTTAAGTTCATGAAATTTAATTTTTATTAAATTATTTTTATGAAGAAAGGAATTTTACAACATGAAAATCAATTAAAATTGTTATTGATAATCTTTCATTCTTGACGTGGCTCGGGCTCGAACCCTGGCCGGCAGGTTACCATGACATGTTTCGATCGCAACCACTCGATCTCCTCAGATGGATTTGCCGTCTTACACTCGCAGCCATCGACGACTGCTGACGTCACTAGTCAAACATCAATCCTTAAACCAAATTTGGTTTAAGCCACGTCAAGAATGAAAGATTATCAATAAAAATTTTAATTGATTTTCATGTTGTAAAATTCCTTTCTACATAAAAATAATTTAATAAAAATTAAATTTCATGAACTTAAGCCTAATTAAAAATATTAAAAATTTGGATTAAAAATTTATATATACTTTAATTCATTTTGATGTAAATATGTTAAAATATTCTTAAATAATTATTGAAATACAAAAAAAATTAGGTATACAGTTGAATTGTGAAAATGAAAATTGCAATTATTAGCCAAACATATGAAATACAGACTAGTTATATTTAGAATAGACGGTAGTAACTAATTTTCTGTATTATTGATACACTCTCGACATTTCTTAATTGTAGTCGAATGCTCAGTACACACATGATTTTGGCAGCACTTGCAGATGTATGGAGTTTTACGTTGCTTATTTTACTCTCTTCGACATAATCGGCATGTGAACCGATTATCACGGGGTGCTGCTCATGGTGTTGCAGTACTACTTCTTGATATAACCTGCAATTTCATACAAATATTTAACAAATAAGTTATTGAAATTATTATAATTAACCTAGCTTTATGCCCATCGATTCTATAGCTGCACGTATGTTTGGAAAACGAGTTACGCTTGTATTTTTTGCCTGCTCTTCAATGTCAGCCATCGCTAACTCCTTACTTAGCTGCTTCAGAAAAGAACGACGTTTGTCGGATTTCTTGGTGATGCCTAGTTCGTCATAAATAATAAATGATGCCAATCCAGCTATGTCCAAAATGTCGTAGAACATTGCTAGTAGCCATCGTTCAGTATCACGCTTGCATGGGCTTTCCCGTGTATATTGCTCCCTTCCTTATTGTATGACATTGCTGCTTTGTAGAGTGGTAAATGAGCTTACTCCACATTTCCTTTGTTGGTTCAGAATTTGAACGATAGCATCCCGCATGGAGCAAGATTCCAAGCTTAGCATGGAATTCTTTTAATGTTACTGTTTGCCATTGTTTTGGTGTGGCATTTGAGTTTTCTGCATTCCATGCTACAACATTTTCATTACCTTTTCTATTTGTTTCTCGTATTATCAGATAAGAAATGCTTACTTTGTTATTATTTTGAATATGCATTTTAAACATTTGTTTTAAGAAATTTAGTACATTTTTTAGTCATTCATATGAAGATTCATACAAGGTCCACTAACCACTACTAACTTCTTCTAATAGGAAATTTCAGCACTAAATTTGGTCCACCTATCACTCATAATAAAGGCGCTATTGTGACAAAGCGCTTATTTTGGGAATTATAACGTGGTTATAAGTCTATTACTAAGTCAATTAGTAACCGATTTTGTTAAATTAAAAATGGAATGACAGACTATATAACAACGAACTTACATATATATTTCCAGCTGTGGTGAAGAGTAAAATTATATGCAACAGTTCATACACGTTAACTTGCAAACAAGACGTGTGTTTTCACTGTGTATATATATGTACATTCGAACATCTCTATAGTGAAGTTCTATAAAATTAAGCTTTCTATATAAAAAATTAAAAAAAATTATAATTTGATCTCCTTACACACAAAAAAATCATAGGTAAAATAACCTTAAAATATGGTATTAAATTAACTAAGCGCAAAGGTAGCATGGCAGTATCTTAGTTTCTTGATAACGATTTTAACAACAGTCGCACGTTTTAGTGGACAAAAATGTAGCAGCATTTCTTTTAAAATAAATTTGATAATTAAAAGTTAAATAAGCAGCACAAAAGTTTTTGTAGCCTAGCAGATTATTTTCCAGCACTTTATTTCGTACAAGCAATTAAACACTTAACGCAAAAGTCTTCAAACTTTTCCTTATAAGGATATTATTGAAGCAAATGTTAATCGATAATCGAACTAAAATACCAGTTTTTATTAACAAAAGTAGAAAAAATTTTAATTCTGTATAATATAGTGAAGTTCGACTATATATGGATGTGTCAAAAGCTAAAAGACCTCCACAAAATAAAAAGAAGAGAAAATTAGTATTGTTTGAAAAATGGATTTACAAAATTTAAAATGCTACAAAAAGAAATCTGCCAAACACGCGAAGCTTAGTAATCCATATTTAAGCAATATATAATGGCCTAATTTTGTTATGTATATTTTCCTTTTATCTGGCTGGTAGCTTCTGAAAACATCAAATAAGATTAAAACCCTATACCAATATTTAAATTATAAAAGAACAAAATCATTTTCAAAGAGTTCACAGCTAATTAGATAGTAATAAATATAACAAAATTGAAAAATTTTCGCAAAGTGGAGTTAGGCCTTTTATTTAGACATAAAAAGAGGCTTATTTTTTTGGAACGTTAATGTTTTAAGTGAAAACAACTTAATAAAAATGAAAATGGTCTCATTTTTAAAGTTGCCCCTTTTTTTCTCAGAATTCCCCTTTTTGTGCCACTTTTATTTTGAAAATCCCGTTTTTGTGCCCCTTTTTGAAAATTTTGAACGGTAACGCTGATTTCAAGTGCTACGCAGCAGGTTTGTAAGGGAGAATACTAAACAACAACTGTATTAAAGCATTCAGTGTGTCAAGCTGATCGATACATCCAACAATTTTTATATGCGCTGAATAATACGCTTTATGTGTCAGAAATTTGCTTCAAAGTGGGAACTCGCCATATAAATTTCATGTCTTCCCTTAGCGCAATGATTAACGAAACTTTTATGTTTCTCCCTTCCAAACCTGCTTCATTCGAAGCCCCATTTTTATTGGGAATGTATATAATCATAAAATTATGTTCTTAATGAGTTGTTGATCTCACTGGAGTCCAACAACTAATAAAATTTTTTGTTTTTTTTTCGATTTGCTCATTATTCTCAAAAGGATAGATTGTAAATAAAAACGATTTTATCAAACTGCAATACTTTTTAAGGTCTTGTTAAATAAAACTCCCCATTCAGATCACCTGCATTGCAACATTTAGTCTAGCCACAAACCAAGAGTATGTTGATATCATTTTTAACCGTAAACACACGCATTAAAAACAACCTCTCAAAGCATGATTTATTAACAAGAAATAAAATCATTCACAATAGCCGTTCCACCAACACGCTTATAAAATTCCCGCTTTGCTCGTACTTAACAACCCACGGTTTGCTGTGTATAAATGAGTAAACTCACTCACACACTCTTAGCCAAGTTTAAATGAAATTTACAAAAATAACATCATCAAACACAACAAAACCTTTTAAGCCGAGTTAGTATGCAATCTTAGCTCGAAGTGTTCGCACACGGTTAAGCACGCGAAGTGAACTGAGAGTGATCGAGAGAAAACGTGAACGCAGTTATAAATTAAAATAACCAAGAAAAACAACTCGAACGAGTTGATTTTAATAGATTTTTGTTTTTTTCGTCTAAAACTCAATAACAAAAAAAAAATTGTTTTGTTTTTGCAAGACAATAAAAAAATCTGGTTTTTTGTAATAAAAATATTAAATAAATAAAAAAAAATACATATTGAAACTGCAAAACAAATACGAATAAAAAGGTGAATTAAAGCTAAAAACAGAAAACAAAAAAATTAAATCGCAAAAATATTAAAAATTTTTTAGAAAAAGTCTAAAAAATAATAAATTTTAATGCGTTTTTGTGTGGTTTCATCTATTTTTTTATTGTCTTCTATTGAAATTCACTTAAATTGTTGTTGATTTAGAAAAAAATACTCGTTTTTGTTGTTTTTGGTAAATAGAGGATTAATTTTTTGTTTTTATTATTTTTTTTGTGGCAAAAAGTTGTTGCTATTTTTAAACGAATTACGTGAGTGTTTTAAGCAAATTTAAAAATTTTGTTAAATTAAATACGAAATGCAAAATAATTTAAAAAAGTAAAAAGTTTTCTACATAAAAGAAAAAAAAAAACAGAAAATTTTAAAAGAGAAAATTTTTTTTTCCTCAATTTAAAATATAATGAGGTAAACAAATTTTTGGTGAAAATAAAATTTAAGCAAAATCAAAATCATACCAAGTTTTTTTTCTAACATCGATTTTTTGGTGGCAGAAAAATTCTGTTTTTCCTTCTTAAAGTTGGCCCAAACAAGTTTTTAAATATTCAAGGAATTTTCGCTTTAACCAGACAACATTGAAACCCAAGTAAGTTTTTGTGCAATAAAATTCTGTTTCGTCAAAATACTGGAATACTCGTAGTTTAAGTACCCTACACTTATGAATATTGATTGAACTTTTGTGTCAATTTCTTTACCTTCTTTATCTTTATAAATTGTTCTAATGTTTAAAAGTAAATCGATTTTAGAGTTTGTACGAAAGTTGAAATTTACACTACGGACATTTCTTGCTGGACAGAAAAAGTTTGTTGGCGAGTGAGGCAAAAAGTAAAGCGTGTAACGCATGCAGTGTCACGCCCCCTTACCTACATCCTTCGTGTGTCCGGCAAGAAATGTCCGGAGTGAAATTGGAACAATGAAAAAATTTACGCATTTTTGAAACGAATTAAAAACGAAGTACTTCGGTGTTTTTAGTTTTCTAGAGAACCCAAAAACATTTACATATTCACTTTTGTACAAGTTACATTTCTGTGATACCCCTGAGTATTTTTATTTATCAATTTTATTGTACAAATTATTTTTTTACCCTCCACCTCTTGCGGAGGTTTCTCATTCCGTGTGAAATTGTTTACGTATTTTTATAGGACCCCATTAAGTATACATAAGTATACTCTGGGTCCTTGAGTTGTTTAGCCATAACCGGCTGTTGAAGTCACACTCACGTTTGAACTACTCATTATAAAAGATTTATTTTGTTTGGGTATTGTTTCTTTCGGGTGATTTTTTAAGAGCTATAGGAAACTTTAAAAAAAACACATCAAATTCAGAAAAATGCATGAAATCTTTATTTGAGTCGATAGTACGGTCCATATAATTTCATGTTTGAAGATTATTTCATGCAAATGTTGACCGTGACTGCGCCTCAAATGGTCCATCCGCTTAGTCCAATTTTGGCATACTCTTTCCAACATTTCGAGCGGTAGCTCACGAATAAATGCCCAATAAAAAATGGAGCTTCCAACGAAGCAGGTTTGTAAGGGAGAAACATAAGGGTTTCGTTACCATTGCGCTTACGGAAGACATGAATTTTATATGGCGGGTTCCCACTTTGAAGCAATAAATTTTTGACACATAAAGCGCATTATTCAGCGCACATAAATATTGTCGGATGTAACGATCATCTTTACATACTGAAGGTTTTGATACAGTTATTTTTTAGTATTCTCCCTTACAAACCTGCTTCGTAGTAAGGGAATGCCGTAGCACTTGAAATGTTATTTTTTTTATAAAAGTTGTTGAGAGTTCTTTCACTTACTTTTCTGTATGTCTTACTGCGTAGCGCATAATTGTGCGCTTATTTTTTAAATGTACCTTTAGTGCTTCGCAAAATGATAAAATTTTTTATTGGGTGCTTCAATGTTGCCTTCCAATGCGTCAATTGAAGCGGGCATGTGTGTATAGACATGAGCTTTAACATAGCCCCACAAAAAATAGTCTAAAGGCGTCTAATAGGCGGCCAATTGACCGGTCCTGAACGTAAAATAAAATGTTCACCGAACTCGCCTCTCAATAAGTCCATTGTTAAGCGTGCTGTGTGGCATGTGGCACCGTCTTGTTGAAACCACATGTCATGCGATTCAAGCTCTTGCATTTTGGGCAAAAAAAAGTTGGAAATCATCTCACGGTAGCGCTCACCATTCACAGTTACGTTACGATTCGAATCATCTTTGAAGAAGTACGGTCCAATGATGCCACCAGCCCATAAACCGCACCAAACTGTGACTTTTTCTGGATGCATTGGTAGCTCTTGCAATTCTTCTAACTGATCTTCACTCCAAAATCGACAATTCTGCTTATTATGGTACCTATTCAGTGGGTCGATTAAACTGACCATAAATGGAAGAAGCGCGCAATGAACTTTCTTAACAGAGCACGCATTTTGATAATAAAATTCAATAATTTTAAGGTTCGTTTGTAAGACGATTCATGGTTAAATTATAGACCAAACTGAAGATGTTTGACAGTGAAACAAAACACGAAACGTGCGTCAGCTGTTTAAACCAGTGTTGCCAAAAAAAAATAGTTTAAAAATCACCCGTTATAACGCACAGGTTTTCTCGAAAGTAAATGTCAATTGGTCGAATTTCGGCCACCGGGCGATCCTAGTAATTTTAAATGTTAAAACAATAATTAGTATTGTGGTTATTTTGTTGAACCATTTATGGTTTTTAATCCAAATTTTCAATATTTTTAATTAGGCTTAAGTTCATCAAATTTAATTTTCATTAAATTATTTTATGAAGAAAGGAATTTTACAACATGAAAATTAATTAAAATTGTTATTGATAATCTTTCATTCTTGACGTGGCTAGGGGTTGAACCCTGGCCGGCAGGTTACTATGACATGTTTCGATCGCAACCACTCGATCTCCTCAGATAGTTTTGCCGTCTTACACTCGCAGCCATCGAAGGCTGCTGACGTCAATAGTCAAATATCAATCCTTAAACCAAATTTGTATTTTTAACATTTGGTAGATCGAAATTTGCTTTTCCTGAATGACTATCCATTTTAATTGATTTTACATGTTTTTTCCTTACTTCTGTTTTTTCGTACTTTGTCAAGAATTTTTCTTGAAGTCCAAGTACATTTTTTTTTTTTTTTTTTTTTTTCATTTTGTCTTTCTCTTTTCTGTTGACCTTTTTCAGCACAACTTGAAGGACAAATGTACACATAGAGCTCGTGCCTTAGCTTTAACAATAATTAGTATTGTGGTTATTTTGTTGAACTATTTATGGTTTTTAATCCAAATTTTCAATATTTTTAATTAGGCTTAAGTTCATAAAATTTAATTTTCATTAAATTATTTTATGAAGAAAGGAATTTTACAACATGAAAATTAATTAAAATTGTTATTGATAATCTTTCATTCTTGACGTGGCTAGGGGTTGAACCCTGGCCGGCAGGTTACTATGACATGTTTCGATCGCAACCACTCGATCTCCTCAGATAGTTTTGCCGTCTTACACTCGCAGCCATCGAAGGCTGCTGACGTCAATAGTCAAATATCAATCCTTAAACCAAATTTGTATTTTTAACATTTGGTAGATCGAAATTTGCTTTTCCTGAATGACTATCCATTTTAATTGATTTTACATGTTTTTTCCTTACTTCTGTTTTTTCGTACTTTGTCAAGAATTTTTCTTGAAGTCCAAGTACATTTTTTTTTTTTTGTTTTTTCATTTTGTCTTTCTCTTTTCTGTTGACCTTTTTCAGCACAACTTGAAGGACAAATGTACACATAGAGCTCGTGCCTTAGCTTTAACAATAATTAGTATTGTGGTTATTTTGTTGAACTATTTATGGTTTTTAATCCAAATTTTCAATATTTTTAATTAGGCTTAAGTTCATCAAATTTAATGTTCATTAAATTATTTTATGAAGAAAGGAATTTTACAACATGAAAATTAATTAAAATTGTTATTGATAATCTTTCATTCTTGACGTGGCTAGGGGTTGAACCCTGGCCGGCAGGTTACTATGACATGTTTCGATCGCAACCACTCGATCTCCTCAGATAGTTTTGCCGTCTTACACTCGCAGCCATCGAAGGCTGCTGACGTCAATAGTCAAATATCAATCCTTAAACCAAATTTGTATTTTTAACATTTGGTAGATCGAAATTTGCTTTTCCTGAATGACTATCCATTTTAATTGATTTTCCATGTTTTTTCCTTACTTCTGTTTTTTCGTACTTTGTCAAGAATTTTTCTTGAAGTCCAAGTACATTTTTTTTTTTTTTTGTTTTTTCATTTTGTCTTTCTCTTTTCTGTTGACCTTTTTCAGCACAACTTGAAGGACAAATGTACACATAGAGCTCGTGCCTTAGCTTTAACAATAATTAGTATTGTGGTTATTTTGTTGAACTATTTATGGTTTTTAATCCAAATTTTCAATATTTTTAATTAGGCTTAAGTTCATCAAATTTAATTTTCATTAAATTATTTTATGAAGAAAGGAATTTTACAACATGAAAATTAATTAAAATTGTTATTGATAATCTTTCATTCTTGACGTGGCTAGGGGTTGAACCCTGGCCGGCAGGTTACTATGACATGTTTCGATCGCAACCACTCGATCTCCTCAGATAGTTTTGCCGTCTTACACTCGCAGCCATCGAAGGCTGCTGACGTCAATAGTCAAATATCAATCCTTAAACCAAATTTGTATTTTTAACATTTGGTAGATCGAAATTTGCTTTTCCTGAATGACTATCCATTTTAATTGATTTTACATGTTTTTTCCTTACTTCTGTTTTTTCGTACTTTGTCAAGAATTTTTCTTGAAGTCCAAGTACATTTTTTTTTTTTTTTTGTTTTTTCATTTTGTCTTTCTCTTTTCTGTTGACCTTTTTCAGCACAACTTGAAGGACAAATGTACACATAGAGCTCGTGCCTTAGCTTTAACAATAATTAGTATTGTGGTTATTTTGTTGAACTATTTATGGTTTTTAATCCAAATTTTCAATATTTTTAATTAGGCTTAAGTTCATCAAATTTAATTTTCATTAAATTATTTTATGAAGAAAGGAATTTTACAACATGAAAATTAATTAAAATTGTTATTGATAATCTTTCATTCTTGACGTGGCTAGGGGTTGAACCCTGGCCGGCAGGTTACTATGACATGTTTCGATCGCAACCACTCGATCTCCTCAGATAGTTTTGCCGTCTTACACTCGCAGCCATCGAAGGCTGCTGACGTCAATAGTCAAATATCAATCCTTAAACCAAATTTGTATTTTTAACATTTGGTAGATCGAAATTTGCTTTTCCTGAATGACTATCCATTTTAATTGATTTTACATGTTTTTTCCTTACTTCTGTTTTTTCGTACTTTGTCAAGAATTTTTCTTGAAGTCCAAGTACATTTTTTTTTTTTTTTTGTTTTTTCATTTTGTCTTTCTCTTTTCTGTTGACCTTTTTCAGCACAACTTGAAGGACAAATGTACACATAGAGCTCGTGCCTTAGCTTTAACAATAATTAGTATTGTGGTTATTTTGTTGAACTATTTATGGTTTTTAATCCAAATTTTCAATATTTTTAATTAGGCTTAAGTTCATCAAATTTAATTTTCATTAAATTATTTTATGAAGAAAGGAATTTTACAACATGAAAATTAATTAAAATTGTTATTGATAATCTTTCATTCTTGACGTGGCTAGGGGTTGAACCCTGGCCGGCAGGTTACTATGACATGTTTCGATCGCAACCACTCGATCTCCTCAGATAGTTTTGCCGTCTTACACTCGCAGCCATCGAAGGCTGCTGACGTCAATAGTCAAATATCAATCCTTAAACCAAATTTGTATTTTTAACATTTGGTAGATCGAAATTTGCTTTTCCTGAATGACTATCCATTTTAATTGATTTTACATGTTTTTTCCTTACTTCTGTTTTTTCGTACTTTGTCAAGAATTTTTCTTGAAGTCCAAGTACATTTTTTTTTTTTTTTGTTTTTTCATTTTGTCTTTCTCTTTTCTGTTGACCTTTTTCAGCACAACTTGAAGGACAAATGTACACATAGAGCTCGTGCCTTAGCTTTAACAATAATTAGTATTGTGGTTATTTTGTTGAACTATTTATGGTTTTTAATCCAAATTTTCAATATTTTTAATTAGGCTTAAGTTCATCAAATTTAATTTTCATTAAATTATTTTATGAAGAAAGGAATTTTACAACATGAAAATTAATTAAAATTGTTATTGATAATCTTTCATTCTTGACGTGGCTAGGGGTTGAACCCTGGCCGGCAGGTTACTATGACATGTTTCGATCGCAACCACTCGATCTCCTCAGATAGTTTTGCCGTCTTACACTCGCAGCCATCGAAGGCTGCTGACGTCAATAGTCAAATATCAATCCTTAAACCAAATTTGTATTTTTAACATTTGGTAGATCGAAATTTGCTTTTCCTGAATGACTATCCATTTTAATTGATTTTACATGTTTTTTCCTTACTTCTGTTTTTTCGTACTTTGTCAAGAATTTTTCTTGAAGTCCAAGTACATTTTTTTTTTTTTTGTTTTTTCATTTTGTCTTTCTCTTTTCTGTTGACCTTTTTCAGCACAACTTGAAGGACAAATGTACACATAGAGCTCGTGCCTTAGCTTTAACAATAATTAGTATTGTGGTTATTTTGTTGAACTATTTATGGTTTTTAATCCAAATTTTCAATATTTTTAATTAGGCTTAAGTTCATCAAATTTAATTTTCATTAAATTATTTTATGAAGAAAGGAATTTTACAACATGAAAATTAATTAAAATTGTTATTGATAATCTTTCATTCTTGACGTGGCTAGGGGTTGAACCCTGGCCGGCAGGTTACTATGTGTAAGACGGCAAAACTATCTGAGGAGATCGAGTGGTTGCGATCGAAACATGTCATAGTAACCTGCCGGCCAGGGTTCAACCCCTAGCCACGTCAAGAATGAAAGATTATCAATAACAATTTTAATTAATTTTCATGTTGTAAAATTCCTTTCTTCATAAAATAATTTAATGAAAATTAAATTTGATGAACTTAAGCCTAATTAAAAATATTGAAAAGTTAAAACAATTAATATAAACTTGTGACAGAATGCACAGATTCTCAAACACAAATTCGTTTTATTATTTATTTGGTATTATAAAGGCCCCAACACAACAGGTTATATATGTAGACCAAAAATTCGTTTTTAAATTTACCATAGACCCTATATAAAGTCCACTCTCGTAAAATACTTATGTAAGTGCGCCTAAAACCATCAATAATAATGCTATTGCCTGTCATAATTTACACGATTAGAAATCACGATTTCGTTAAGATCGTGCTATAAGTTACACAGAAAAAAATAAAAATTTGTTTCAATTAAAAAATTTGTGATATTAATTAAAAAATTATTTATATTTGCAACAGTAAACAATTTGATAGAATCAATTTAATTTTTTTTTTTGTATTACAACATTTTCTGCAGTAACGTTGTTGATATAAGTAAACATTTCATTCACTTGATTAAATTTTTAACTAAAACTGATTCTATTTTTGACTTATGGTTTAATTGAAAAAATAAAAAATTGTCGAGAACTTGTTTTGCTTATTATAGACCCCATATAAAGCTTACTTTTGCAAAACACTTCAGTACGTCTATAGCCGTAACAAGTCATGCAGTATTGCAGTAATATGACCCATATAAAGGCCACTCTGGGAAATCATTTTAGTGCGACTGAAACCGAAATTAATTTTTTAAATTTAGCATTATAAAGCTGGAAATCACACCATTGTATTTTGTCCTAATCAGTCCATAATTTACCATATTTAGGTGTCATATAAACCGTCCGTCCGAAAAGCAATTTAACAAGCATTAAACTTTAAAATAAATTGTATTACTGTAGTGAAATTTGTTCTAGTTCAGGTTTTTTTTAATACTAGAAGTCACTCTACCAAATTTCGTAATGAACAATCCATAACACCGTGCAACAAAATTCGGGTCATCGCCGCCAGCCTCAACACTTGCAACGCGAAATGAAAGAAGACTACTAGTAGAGCAAATCTGCCAAAGGGTTTTGAAAAGTTAGCTCACGTTCCCGAAATATGGGCCCCTAAAATTTTTGAATTTTTTGCAAAAAATATACTAAATGTACTTCTGAGCTAAAAAATATTTTCAGATGTCTTCAGTAGAATTTTCTAAGCATTTATTAACCCTCTAACTCTCATTTTAACGGGTAATTTTTGTCCTTTTTCCAACTCTTACACAAAAGTATACTAAAACGGTACTTTTAAGAGAAAAAAATGTTCTATGAATATTTTCTGCCTCAAATTTCACTAGGGATTTTTTTAAGACCAAATGTTAGTGTGATGTATTTAAAAAATTCTTTAAAATAATTGTCGAACATATCAAAATGTTTTGATGAAAAATTAAGCCGAAAAGTGGACAGTATTTTGACTTCATATCGATATTTTATAGATTTAGACAGTGATGAAATTTTACACATAATTGATTCGGTACTAATTCTCCTCAAAGTTCCATATCGTACGTTCAGTATTATTTTCCGGACACTTTTAAATATATCTCTATATTTCTTTCAGGCTTATATTTGTTTTTTTTTTCTTTTGAATAATTTTGCAAAATAAATTCTAGGTTAGGTTAGGTTCCATTGGCAGCCGTGATCAAGCACAGCTCACGTGGGTCCATTAATTAGTTCCCGTTGTGCTACCATGTCACACCGTCTCCTATGGGTCCCTTGTTATCTGGCTGCTAGTATTCCCACGCAGCCATCCGGTCGATTCAGTAAAGGAGTGGATCCTTTTTACATCAACATCAGAGAGACAAGTTTTGTCCATAAGGGCTCTTCGACCAAACATTTCGAGTCTTAGATCTCCGAATGCCGGGCAATTATAACGAAGATGTTCCGTTGACTCTTCCTCCTCCTCCTCGCCGCAACTTCTACATAAGTCATTGTAAGGGAGCCCCAGCCTCTGGGCGTGCCTCCCAATTGGCCAGTTATAATCGCAATCAGGTTTCTAAGATGAGGTCTGGACAGCTGTAATGCCCGCCGTGTCTTTTTTCATCTATGATGGGCCAGATTTTCCTGGTTTCCCCACAGGTAGTTTCATCATGCCACTTCTGACTGGCGATAATATGAAACTTGTGCGCTATTAGTTGCTAGCTCCTTAGTAGTGAAGCACCTACATTATATGTTGAACCGTCTCGATTCAAGGTGGTGCCTGCATACGCCAACGAACCCGCCATGCAGTTCCCCAGTATGTCCCTACGTCCGGGGACCCAATTAAGGGTGAAATTCTAAGAATTAAATCATTTTCAAGATTGCTGTTTGAAGTGCTAAATTCCTAATTTTTTCTATTTGATAAATACACTGAAATTTATTGTTGAGAGAAAGCAAGCTTCTTTCGTTTCTCTATAAAATAGGGGCATTCAAAATATTTTATTATATATTTTCTGAAAAAGTTTTATTTACAGAAACGTGTAAACATAAAACATTTATCATTATATTGTAATCATGGGAAGGAAAAATAAGGCTTTGTATGCAAAATGAAATAAAATGGTATCGAAATTGAATCGCTTCTTTGTACAATTTCATTGATTTAATTTCGATATTCAGGATGAATTCTTTTTGGGTGGGCAGAGCGAAAAAAGTTCGAAATATTTGCAAGGATTCTACCCGATATTTCATTAAAAATCGATAAAAATTCGAAAAGAAAAAATCTTCAAACCCAGTATGCAACGTTTAAAGTCAACACATATTTCTGAACCATTTTCAAAAAAATCATCGAAAAAGTATAGAGAATAAATTCTCGCCAATTTTTTTTTTTGCAAATTAAGCATTAATCGAAAATAAAATCAGTTTCAATTAAAAATGCCATCAAGTGAACGTTTAGTTTATATCAACAAAATTACTGCAAAAAATGGTTTTAATATAAACAAATATTTAATTGATTCTATCAAATTGTTGACTGTTGCAAATTTTTTATTTGAAATCATTTTTTATTTTCCTTAATTCTTTAGTTTTGGTAGTTTTTAAGGTTTTTTTTTTTGCAAAATGTATTAGATTTTGTTTGATGGCTAAGAATGCAAACAAAGCTTTTCTAGTCTTTCTTCTCTACACAGCTACCGAATATTCAAAAGTCATGCCTGTTTCCATTTGCAAAAAAGTCACAAGGAAAATCCAGTATAAGCAAACAAATATTTGCATTTTAAAAAATGTTTCCATCGCGGAAAGGCTTCTTTTGTTGATGCAAATCACTTAAATTTTTATGTTTTTGTTTCTGTGAATTGTCTATGCCGTAGCCCATTTAAACACAATGGTCTGAAAACCCTCAAATGTTGAAGCGGAAATTACTTACAAGAATTCCTAACAAGTTCTAAAAAAAAACCATAATAAAATTACTAAGGAAGTGTCAATTTTAGAAATATTTTATAACTAAATATTTTTAGCAATTTGTTTACAGGCCTTTCCGTACTAAAAAGTTTACAACCGGTCAATATAAATTCCATAAAAATAAATTATGACAAGATTTAATCACATGCCTAGTCGTGCAAAAAAAACAAAAAAAAAAAGATTTATCTTAAAGTTCATTAAAAACAAACCAAAGAACAAGTATCTCTAAGATGTCGCTTCATTTGATTTAAGTCTATTTCATGTAATAAAATCTAAACAAAAAAAAAAATTAACATGATCTTCTTCACACATCTAAAATAACAAGAGTTGTTCTTTTTGTTACTGTATTTATTCTCTCACTTCTTAATACAAGCAGATAAACAAAAATTTTACTTTGTGATCATGAATCTGACTTTTTATGGTTGTTATTTTTTTGAGTTACAGTTTTTATAAGTTTTGATTTGAGAGCTTTAATTGCAGCGAGAATGGTAGAAGAAGGCGTTAATATTCGCTCACATGTTTGGATATGGAATTTAGTAGCATTTTTAAGTTAGATTTTCAGGTAGTTGAAATATGAAACAGTGGGAAAGAAAATTTAACGTACAAATTTAAATTTATTAAAAAAGGAAGTAATAGTACCATATTCGACGCCGAATCTTATCTACCATGGTGCACTTTACTACCCCGCGACTCATCTCCAGATATACAAAAATTAATTTTTGGTGCCGCTCCCAATTCTCCAAGTCCGCTTACTTTTTTTTGGATGTCTTGTATTGTATTTTTTACAGATACTGACATACTTTGTATTTGTACGGCAGATTCCACGCCCACGTATCCACTAACAGCCACTTTTTGGGGGATTTTGTGTATTGACAACCCGGCTATGTGTACCAAATTTGAAAAATTTTACTTCTGCCGTTTTGATATAAAGAAAATAGTTTTGTGCCACGCCTAAACCTCCAATCCCGCTCACTTCTTTACAGATGCCAAACATTGATATAGAAGATATTTGGAAACTTTTACTGCTACGATCCTCCAGGTATACAGAAATCTTCTTTATATTTGTTTAAGAGAGCTGGTGTATTGATAACTCAGCTATGTACATCAATTTTGGACCGTCTTTCTCTTACCGTTCTCAAGATATAAATAATGTTGTGGCACGCCCACTTCTCCAATCCCACCAAGGGTTTGTCGGATGTTGTGAATTGGTTAGCAAGATAATTGTATATAGTTTGGCATATCACATATCTCAGCTATAATACGAAGTATATGGGACATTAATATATATTAACTTAGTTCCCATAAAATTTTGGATCTTTGGAACACCTATTTCGACATATACAAGATAAATATTGAAGGAATTACAAACGGAATTATGGATACCTTTTGTTTTAAAAGTGAGCTCTAATTCAGCCAGGACGATTGGTTCTAATATTACCCATAAATCTTAACCTTTTTCTCATAGACCTTTACTTATTGAAGTTTTCTTATATACCCTTGAGCTACTGTTTTTTCTTAAAATAATGGTTTTGGCTAAATTGTTCCCATACCATCGCGCATTGGTACAAATCCTGAATCTAGCTAGACAAAAGTCAAAAATTTTAGCATTTCAAAAATATGGATCACTGGAAAGCTAACAGCCTGCTCTAAAAGTATATACTGTGTGGTCGACTTACGCGAATACCTGTCGTGCGACTTAACTTTACGGTGGATGTCCACAACTTGGTGTGTTAATATTTAGGACTTACCAAATGCCCCTATGTGAGTGAAGGATCATTTGCACAAACAGCTAGCAATTCAAATGTATAGTTCACCAAAAACACCTTGTTAAAGAGTCGCGGCTACCTCACCTCCACTTATTTTCATCAATCCCAGCAGCTTCTGTCCAATAGCAGCAGCACCATCCACAGGCCGTAAAAAGTTAGCCTTCCATATGCATGTAACCCTACATGCGACTGCAGCCACCACGTGCATCACGTATCTTCTTGGCAAAAGGGTTGCTCTTCATGGCGTGATAAATGCACTCGCCCCATCGGACTGTGAACAACTTACTGGAGACCAACCTTTTATCAGAAAAGCAAGGCTTTTGCAAAGTGAATCATCGTTAAAGAAGGGAAGCATTTCTAGCTAGAAGCATATTAACGCAGACCTAACCAATAGCCAGACCGATTCTTGCACCCACTAGGGGCTGCTGACACCCGTGGCAACATCACTTAAGTACTTAAGTCATTCCAGGTTGCATTAACCTTTTCTCGCTCTTAGATTTTTAAAGTCCATAGAAAGAATATCGACACAGAAGAAAAAGTCATGCACCTATACCAACATTATTTCTCGGTTCTAAAAGAACTCCAATGGCGTACGACTATAAAACGGAAAAGATAAATCGTCCGATACTTCTCTATCATGAGCGCCCTGTTGCCAGGCCTAAGTCAATTTACGGCATTGACCAAACTAAATAAACCCCATGGGGCAGTGATGCTATACACGTTTTTGAAAAGTCCTTACGCAGCCCGAAAAAGAATTGCCTCCACAAAAATCCCTACAACTTAAAATGATAAATATCAATACAAATAAAACCATTTGTATGTATATAAATTTTATTCAAAGTTGTTCCCAACTAGCATTTGGATGATAATTTTTTTTAAAAATCACCGAAATTTTTAAGATTAAAAACTGATTTATCACTTGAGCGATTAAATAAGGATTCATATATAATTCATTGCCGAAGAAATAAAAAGATTGGCTAAAAAAGAAGCCCAAAAATTATTATCAATTAATGAAAATAAATATAATTGCGAATCGTATCTTCTTTTCCTTCCGAGAACCAGATAACTTTTATTTGGTTCAAAATAAAATTTGTTCAAATAATCAAGATGGTGCTGCTTTTATCGGAGAAAAAAATTAAAAACAAGAAGATTAAAAAATGATAAAAAATAAAATCAAAAACTACAAAATTAAAAAGGAAAATCAATCCAACCTTTCTCAAATCAATCCGAAGCGGTATTAATAGAACGGTAAGAATGGATTTTCTTGAATCAAATGCAGAAAGATTGTTTTTGGTACGAATTTTCAATCGCAAAATACTTCAATTATCCATATTCAATCCCGATTTCGTACTTAAAACAATCCGAATATGAGATTGATTTATGTAAAACTAAGATTAAATCATTCTTAAAATGCGCTTCTTTCAACAAATATAAAATTGTTTTAATTCGAATTCGTGCTTAAAATAATCCGAAAATGAGATTGATTTAAGTAAAAATAAGATTGAATCAATCTCAAAATGCGCTTGACAATGCCGTTGATTTTATCGCGAATTTATGCTTAAAAAAACCAAAAAAGAAATTAGAAAGAAAAAATTATTATTTTTGATTTACTTACCCTTTTTACACCGTACAGAATGATAAAACACCAAAAAAACCATAACCGATATGGTTTTTACTTTAGAAATCTTATGTACATTAGAGCAATAACTTTTTTTTACCAAATTTCTTCATCCCACCACGCGATGGGCAATTTAGTATTGATTATGAAAATAATTTTTTAGGATATTTTGCCCAAAAAAGTTTCCGCACCAAATGCAATTTATAAAGCTCCTCAAAAAAAAATTTTTTTTTTTCTTAATATCCATACACTGAAAGAAAAATGCTTCATATATTTAATGAATCATTTTCATAAAAAAATTTCCCTTGGGTAAATGAAAATTAAATTTATGAAATCAAAAATTTTTTTATAAAAGCAACATAATGCTTTCATAAATTTAAATTTTCATTATGACAATGAAAAATGTCATTATAGTAATGAACCAAAAACTTTAAATCAACGTTGTTATTGTTGTTATGGACAATTTAATATCATATTTACGCTCTTAATTGAGTAAAAAAAATAGTTTTTTCATTCAAAAACTACACTGCCCCGGTAGACTAGCTGGTAGTGAGCTAGTCTATCAGCACCGAGATTGCACGATCGATTCCCGCCAGAGGCAGAAAAAAAAAATAAAAATAAAATAAAAAAAAAAATAAGAAAATAAAAAAAAAATAAAATTTTTTTTTACTTTATTGAAAGTATTCATCCAATGAATAATATTCATGGATCTAATGTAATGTTTCATTAAATACATTTTTATGAAACAGGTTTGATTGATCCAACGAAGCGCTGCATAGGTTCCTTTTAAATACAATTTTTCATGGGATTAATGTCAAAATTCATTGGTATTGCGAAGAAAATTCTTTCAGTGTACACATATATATGGTACATTTATTGTTTATATATGCTATTTGTTTTAAATATATAAAATACGTAACTGTATAACAAAAATGTAAAGCTATTTTTTTGGGATTAATGAAATAAATTTTAAGTTTAAAGTGCGAGTTGATTTACATAATGGAAAAATAGCTTTAATAGCTCATTCCGCGCATATATTACTACGCTGCTGAAAATTATCGCTGTTTCATATAATATCCGCCAAACCACTCATCTATCACAACATCTATCATTTGCTATTTATCATCTATCATTTTTTTTGCGTCCTTCTTTCGTGCAAATGGTAAGATCTGGTTATATTCATGAAATTATTAGAAAATTCTTAAAATTTTGTTATTAAATGCCAATTTTTTATACTAAGGAGAAAAATTGAAATTCAAAACTTTATCGCGTTTGGTGCGGAAACTTTTTTCACGATCGCGAAAAAGTAATACATCATTTCTTAATATTTCTTCATGGCTTTGCGATGAAGGATTTGACATTCGCAAAAATTGCAGAAAGTACTTACCCTAATGTACATATTTAACCAAAAATACTTTTTAACCCTTCGTGGTACACATGAGTCTTTTTTCAATGTGTGTAGAAAATCTTAACATGCGTAAGCCAGAGGGTTAAGTACAACGAACAGTTTAATCTTTTTTTTGCTTGATTTAAGAATTTTATACTTTTTTCAAAAAATTCCGGTATTGATTTTAGAAAGTAATCCCATTTAGGATTGTTTTGAGTACTTTTTAGTGTTATTTGTCCTTGAATTTTTGAGTACGACTCGTACTTGATGTTTTCATAAAAAAGTTCATTTATGCCGAGTGTTTTTCTTCCTGTGTACAGGCTTAAACATTTCTGAAAAGTCCCAATATTTTAATGATTTCAAAAAATATGTCCCTTTTTCCCTGCCGCTATTTTTTTAGAAGAAAATCCCTACCAATAGGTTTTTTCCCTACGTATAACATCACTGCCAAGGATTATTGAATCCTCAATAAGCTTTAACTACGCCCCTTAGAGGCACAGCCCATCCCGGGTGCGAGCTCTAAAAGTACTCATAATTTTTTTCGATCCCAGGTCTTCTTGTGGAGTTGTTTATAAAACTTGGGTTATTGTGGATGTGATATCGACGATTATAAGTTTTTTAAGTACAAAAGCTAAAACATTTTTGATACGATAAGATAAGATTTGATAAGATTTATTACTTTTATTTTGCCTTTGAAGTTTCTACCAAATTTGTGAAAGTTCCTGAAATGTTTACAATCTTTAACCCTCCGTTACTATCGTATATTTAACTTACATCAGAACTATCGTTGGGTGTAATCCACCTATGCCTTTTAAGTGTCTGCGTTTCTTAACTGTCAAATTCAAATATTCAAATAACGTTATTTTTTAAAATAATGAGCACTAAAATACCGAATAAATTTAGTTTTATTCGTATATTTATTATTTTATTTCAAATTATATGTATGTTGTTTATTTACATTTCATTAAAAAATAATAAAAAATTATATAAATGGATTATGTTAAACTAGTGATTATTAAGAAAATTTGTAAGCCAATCCTATGCGGGTTACTGATTTGGAAAGTTGAAAGGATATAAAAACAAAATTTTAATAACATTTTTCTAAACAAAGTAAAATTTTTTTTTTAACAATGTAAAATTTAGCGTAAAAATTGAGCGAATAACCAACAAAATTTAGTTACTCATTAATGTTTTTCGTAATTTTTATCATGGTTTTCGTAATTTTTTGACAATGCTGAGATTGTAGATTGATAGCAACTAGTACACAGAAGGTGGCTGTGACTTAAAAAAAAAAAAAAAAAATCGTATTTGCACAAAATGTAATCCCTAAAATGATGTACATGGTTACTATCGATGGGTATAAAACACCCATCCCCCATATAAAAAAATTAAACGCTATTACTATCGCGGGTGTAAACCACCAAATTTTATATAAATTTAATCTCAAATTAATGTAGTATAATGTACTTCTTAAAATAAAAAACTATTCAAAGATAGATTACATTTTACTAAAAGAACGATTTTCATGGAAAATGATATAGTTTTCTTTAAAGTTAAACCTTTTGGGTGGAATCCACCCAGACGATAGTAACGCAGGGTTAAAGGTCTGACAGAAGAAAATGAAATCGAGTGCTATAACAATTCTATTACCACGTGTTAGCCAAGTTATCAAAGAATACCTTTTTGTATAATTTGGAAACATTTCTAACCAGCACCGCAGGTTTTTTGTTTTGGAATAAGAAATGACTGGGTAATTTTATAAATGACAATCTATTCTTACAACTTCAATTTACTTTCTAGATAAATTCGACACACTTTGCTCGCTGTATAATTTCTAAAAATTTTTATTTTTCACAAACCATTTTGTAAACTTTCAGCAAATATACGTTTAATTTTCTAACAAACTGTTTGCATTTCAATAAAAAGTTAATTTCAACGTGTTATAAATAATTTTTTACTTTTAAATCACTCTGTACATCTTGCTGACTCTATACTCCGGCTAAACTAAATTCCGCACAGATACAAATACGTCTTCCTCCATTAGATAAACATTGATACAATATCTGTAAACCAATACACACGAGTATGGCGGTATTTATCTCTATTGTTTCAGTATTATATCATCGTGTTGTGGCTGATCTAATCTAGTAAATACAAAAAAAAAAAACCAATAAAAAAATGTCTACTAAAGAGAAGAAACAAAACGAAATCGTAAGAAGAAATAAATAATAAAACATATGAGCAAAAAAAAAAAAAAAGGCAAAACAGCTTAAAAATTGTTTTCTTATTGAGTGTGATTTGTAGCTCAAAGTCAAACTTTTAGTTTCAGATTGTGTTTTGTAGGTTTTAATTTTAGAAAATCAAGTTTTATCTTTCAATTTTAAAAGAATAAAATATTTAATTCTGTGTGGTTGTTAAGAAATTCAAATACTGTTGGCTGAAATTATGGTTTGTCTGAAGTTTAGATAAAAAATGTTGGTAATGGATAAAGTTTCTGATAGATATTTGAAATATTTTGGTTCTTTTAAAGAGTATTTGAAAAGATTAGTGCGATTTTGAAAAAAATTATATATCTTATTCGGATAATTAACAAATAAAGCTTTCGCAAAAAGCTTAAATTTTAAAAGGGAAGTAATAAAAACAACGCAACAGCAGAGAGAAAAAATGTTATAGACTGTTCACCGATCGTTCGCATAGAATGGAAATTCCAAAGTTTGTTTTTGTTTTAACTGCATTTTTCACGATGTCACTCGAACGTTTACGTTCGCGCAAATAACATGTAAACCAAAAACATATATGTATTTTAGTTTTGTTTTTGTTTTATATGTTATTTGTGCGAACGTAAACGTTCGAGTGACATCGTGAAATAGGCAGTAAATGTAATTTTCTATGTGAACGTTAACGTTCGAAATCGATGAACCGGCTGTTAATGTTTTTTTAGGGTTTGTTTAAGCCCGATAGAACTTAAAATTGTAGAAAATAACACAAAAAATTTAATTTTCATCAAAACAGTTTTAAGTTCGAAAGATCAAAATACATGGCATACTAGTACTTACAAATGATTTCGAAAATACGAGCACCGCGGCTGTGTTTGACATAGAGAACTCTGGACGTCCAAATTATGAAGAAATAAATCATAATGATGGCATCAGCGTGTAAGCCACATCACACGTTACATTTTCTTTTCATAATGGAGTCTCAAGAAGCTGTTGTGAAATGGTCTGACTCCATATGCGGAATATATTTATTATTCAGATGAACGATTACATGCATCATAAATTTTCTAAAAAAAATTGGTTAATTGTTCAAGCCTTAAACGTTAAAAGATAATTTTTCATGCCCGAAATACTACTTAGTCTGAGTTCATACGGCTTATGTCTTATTGACAAGATTCTTCCTTTTTCTTCTTTGAACATGAATTGACGTTCAAATGATTCATGTCATGTTGACGACATGTGCTTTTTTGATATTGAAAACAATAACAAAATTAAACAACGAATGAAAAAGCAAAACGTAAAGACAGTACATGCATCTGTGTACCGGATTCTTATCCCCTCGTCCCTCTCGCCTATAAAGTAGCAATCTTGTCAATAAGACATGAGCCGTATGAACACAGACTTAAACAAGTACTGGCGAAAAAACTGGTTAGATTATGACAACTCGAAAAGCAAGAAATTGTATGTGAAACTAAATTGAAAAGCATTAAAAGTTGAGCTGTCGAAATATGCATCAACATTAATTTCAAAAAGTAATAAAACTACTTTTTTACAATAAAAATGTAGTATGACAATTTCGAATTTAACGAAAGATGTGTGTGGCCCAAAAATCAATGACAAAATTCATTGCAGAAATTTAAAAAAAAAACGATACATTAACGAAGGTTATTCTCTTAGTGTGGGTCATTAAAACGCTGTCTTTGCGATACCCTCACCCAGTATAAAGGCTAGACCACTCCAGAACATCCAATTAGGGCAATTTAGCTCTCCCAAAATCCCTAATTTGCATCTCTCTTAGATCAGGGCATTGGCAGAGAAAGTGAAATAATGTATCTTCTCCTCTTTATTTTGATAACACCTACAGTGGTCATTGTGTTGAAGGCCCAGTCTCATTACATGGGCCCCTTACACCACGACTTCATACGGTATGGAATTGGACAAGACATGAACATAACGCCGGCTTAGCAACGGAATAATTTGTTCATGTTCTTGTATGTGGCAAATGCGTGTTGATGTTCTAATTTTAAGCTTATTAAAATGTTTGCTTCGTTTATTTTTTCGGTTGTGCATTTGGTTGAATATATAAAATGACATTGTAAGGCGAACATGGTTACTAAGATAAATGTTTCGGCAACGATGGCAGCACATGAACGAAATATGAATATGAATAGACTTCCCTCGAAAATAACGTAAATGCCAAAAATAAAATTTTACAGGAGAAAGTTTTTTTATTTTATTTCATATAAATTTTAATCTCGATTAAGCCTGTATGACTAACGTTGAAAATGAGCTCTACAACGAGCCATTGTAATGCAAACTAGGTTGTTTAAAAAAATTTTGTTTAAAAGACATCTTTGGGTACCAAAGTCATCTGCCGTGTAGTTTATCGGACAGCAACTGTGTCCTGGGTTTTTTTGTCAGGGCTACCTTAGAATGAAATATCCGACATTCTGGACTTAACTTTGATGTAGTGAAGACACTCGCTGGAGCTGTGATGGCAGCTGTATTATCCATAAATATGCACATATCTTTCAATATACGATATAATACCTTTAACAATCAGTCGTCCACTTTATAGCAGATATTTCCGCCTGCGGGATCCTGCTCTCATCCGGCAGCATAAAAAGGAACGTTCGTTCTTGTTCTTTACTAAAAGAAATCCTCAACCAACTTAACTGCCTTAATAACATTTTAAATAAAAGATAAGTTTTATCTTATCAATAAAATTTTTGTATCAACTAGATTAACATAAGAAAGTTTTTTTAAAACTTAATGGTTCTAATGATCAATAAGTTCTTCCCGTGCATATATGAATTTATGAAAGTTCTGCGTTACACATCACAATTGTTAGTTCAAAAATAATTTGACAGAAATAAAAGAAAGTTGGCAACACCGGTTGTAAAAGATATTATAAGTCTGGGTTTACACCATGAAAGTTTTCTTCCAGAAAGTCTGACTTTATAGTTGAAAGGGGAAGAGAACAGGCTATTCTTCTCTCCCCTCTCACCCATAAACTCAAACTTTCTGATGGAAAACTTTCATAGTGTGAACCCAGACTTACATTCCAAAAAAAAAAATTTATTTAAATAATTCTTTCCAGTATTTCAAGCTGAGCATTTGAAATCCGCTTTCCTATTCAAAATATTTTAGCATGCTTTTTAAATTTCAACATAATTTTTTAACTATTTTGTAATATCTGAAATCCCACACCAACTTTTGTGAAACCCTTTTATCACAAAACAGCTAGTAAGTTTTGATAATTAATATCAAAGCAAACAAACCAATTTGTTTTCTTTTTTTCCATTAACCACTCTGAAGGTTGTTCCAACTGCATTTCTATGAATAAACTTTTTTTTAATTAAGAATAAAACGCTACAACAAATAAACACAATAATATTTGAGCCACCCACCTTCCTATAACTCATGGATACATTTGCATATTTATTCATGAATGTCTGTATAAGTTTTCATACACCAACACTCACATGCTCATAATTCAAAACGTTTGTTTCTTGTTTTTCACACTCTTGAAATGATAATCATCTCAATACTTGATCATACACCTCTTATAATTCAGATACAAATATAATAACAGCTGAAGATATTTTGAAGACTAAATTTGTCTATATGTTTGTAGTTATTTTGTAGTTTTGATTTAATTGGGTTTTTTTTTGGTTTTCATTTTTAAATATGTAGAATGAAATACAAATAATGTTCAAGGTCAAACAAGTCAAGAAGTCATCAAAACAAAGGCGGTGATTGCTGGTAGATGGATGTATTAATTGAAAACTTTACTAAAAAAAACAATATTTACAATCAGAAGCCAAGTAAGAAAATATAAAATGAGCGCATTGAACTTAGCAATCCATGTTTGTTTGAAAATAATTTAGATTTTAAGGTCTTCAAGATGAAACGCATCAACATCTACAACGGTTGAAGTGATTTTCGATCTAAGCCAAGTTTTGATATTCATTTTTGGCAATGATAACTTCAGAAACCTGTATGTTAACACTACATTAGAGAGTAAACAAAACATCTTTTAACGTAAAATTTTTTCTTTAGCCATATTATAGTCTATTTTCGAGAGTAGTATTTGGATGTCCCGATTTAGTCTTCATTTATTTTTTTAGTTCAAATATAAACTAAATACCAACATAATAAGAGAGGTTATGGGCTTAAAGACTCTTCTGGAAATTAGTTTGTATGGAGAGCATCTGAGATTATAGACCGATTCTCAGCATTGGGTTCGTCCTTAAGGCAATTTAAAAAAAATGTACCAAATTTTGTCACATTAATTTAAAGAGTTTGAACAGGTTAGATCGAATTAAAAAGAGATTATGTGTTGATCGGTATACTAAAAGGTATCAAACCAATATTTTTATGCGCTACACTGAAAGAATTTTCTTCACAGACCCAATGGAATTTGAGATTAATCCAATAAAAAATAACATTAAAAGTCATCCTAAGTTACGCTACATTGGATTATGAAGAATGTGCCATAAGCCCCCTGTTAATGAAATGTTAAATAAAATAGGTGAAAATTTTGCTCTAAAGCATTAGGGGAGATTATACTCGAAACAAAACCTTTTTGTTCAGGCGGGTCCATGATTCTCCATGGGTCCCGAATAGGGTACACTCCCAAGAATGTGTTATAAATACTGTGGAGTAGGGTATCATAGGGTCGGGATTGGCCGTGTATACTTTCTTACTTGTTACAACTGTTATAGAAAGAAAATATTTTCTAGATATAAGTATTTTGTAGTTAGAGAACATTATTTTGTTTCATTGTTACAAAAATTTTTCTTTTTTATACCCTTCACCACAATTAGTTGTGAAGAGGGTATACTTAGTTTGTCATTTCGTGCGAAAATTTTTTATTATTCATCTCAGACCCCATAAAGTATATATATTCTGGGTCCTTGAGTAATTCTAAGTCGATTTAGCCATGTCCGTCTGTCCATCTGTTGAAAACACGCTCAGTTTTAAAATACTCAAAAGAAATAAACAAACTTGGTGTCAAATTGCTTGTAGTTATCCTAAGCAGTTTGGGATTGAAATCCAGCAAAATCGGTTCAGTAGGCTCAGAGCTATGAATAGGGTTTCTAATTTCCCGGACTTTTTCTATACCCGGGAAACGAAACGAAAAAAATCTTATTCCCGAGAATCCCGGGATTCTTTGAATAAAACAATGATTTCATTAAATGAGTTTAAGACGAAAGTTTTTCTTTTTTTAAAAGAATATACACATATACAACAGTCCAAAACAAATTAGCTTGATTAATTCCACAGAAAACCACAACAAAACCAAATAAATTGTTACATTCATACGTGTATGTGTATATTTTTTGGGAGATCACGAAATATTAAAACTTTTTAATATTTAGTAGTATTTCGAGGGGTTATATTCAATACCCGCCATACACCAATTATTGGAAAATGACTTTTTGATGGCAAATTGTTCACTGATGCCAGCTTTATCTCTGACAAAAATTTTAGAAAAAAAAATTAATATAAGTTCTAATTTGTTTAAATATTTGTGATACCGCTATCAACCGCATGATTTCTTTTAATGCAATACCCATACGCCACACATTGGTTGAAGTTCATAGAACGAGCGGCAAAAAATAGAAGAAGTTGTTGAAGGATAATGAAACTTGGCACATAGGCATTTGTTTGAATCAAGAAAAAAATGGAAAAATCAAAATGAGTCTCCCACTTTTACGCCCACCTCCCATACAAAGTGAAAATTAAATTTTAACCTACATTTTGAAACACTCATAATCATTTGTGTGAAATTTGATTTCTGCCTTGATTTATAATACTTCAACTCAATTTTCACAAAAAATAAATATTATAATTGTAAAATGGGCTCCTGAAAATATATACCTGATCACGCCCACCTCCCATAGAAAAAACATATAGAAAAAACATGAATACGTAATGCAAGCATAGTCTTTTCATAATTTTTTAACATCATTATCGGGTTGCAGAACAGTTAAATTAACAGTTAAATTATATGCATTTGCATACTGCTCAGTTACCAATCCAGCCTAGTAAATGGAAACATCTTCAAGATTTGAAGCCGGTTATACCACTAGAATATCATTACTTTTATGATAATTTAGTTCAGATGGAGTCAAAGTAATAAGGAGCAATGTGACAATGTCCAATTTAAATTACCTTTTTTAATTATGTTTATTTTTTTGTTATTGTTTTGTTATTGAATTCTTTTATGTTAGAAAAACGTTAAACAAATGCTTAATTTAATAAAATTACATATTAGAGCAAAACAACATATTTTTATTACTGTGCAATTACCGCTATACGCCATAAAAATATTTGAAGATTTCAGTTGCAATACCCGACATCAACCATATCGCTGCGAATAGAGTTAAAAGTTCTACTTTTTTTATAAGGGTGACTTAGTATTTAAAAAATATTATAGAAAAAAGATTAATTCATACCTTAAGAATTTTCGAAAGAAACAGTTTTTTCTCTCTCCTGAAAAACTGTATTTTGGCGGATGGCGGGTATTGAATATAAGCCGTCGATTTATTAATAGCAACTTGGTAAAATTAAAATAAAATATTTTTTTTATCATTAAAGCATTTAAAAGCTCATCAGAGATTCTATTCCTAATCCTTGTTGATATGTATATTGCCTGCTACTGAAAACGTGCTCTCGCTTTCTACAGACGTTGGTTTTATAGTAAGAAGCGCATCATACAAAGATTTTAAATTTGTTGGCCTGTTACCCGTGGCTTCATAGACGTCAAATTCTTTTTTAAAGATTTATTTATTTATTTAGAATTTGTTAATCATCTGGTGTTGGTGTTGGTGATGGTTTATCGTGTACATTTTCATTTTCTACTTCAAAAAGCTTTTTAGACCTTTCATCAGCAATTTATAAGACGGTTGATTTATTGGCGTAGGAAAAATAGTTTGATTTGAAGATAGTTTTTAGTAACTTTAGTAAATAATATATTTTTATAGCTCGTTTATGATTTTAACGATGCTAACAAATAAAAATTTTAAAAAATTCAATTTGAAATTCCCGGAAAAAATTTCCCGGGATTAATTTAAAAAAAAATGTACCGGGATTCCCGGGTATTCTTTCCCGCGTAGAAACAATGAGCTATGAATCAAAATATGGAACCTCCACCTAAAAAAAATGATAATTTTGTTACAAATACTAGCGTAAATGGTGAAACAATGCACGGAATGATATAAGATTTTGCAAAAATTCGTTCGATTCGACTGGAAATCACCCTGTAAAATTTCGTGAAGATCCGTCCATAATGTACTCTAGGCCCCATATAAGCCCTACTCCCGGAAAACAGTATAGTACGCCTAAAACCCTAGTTAACAATGCTATAATACATATGTTGCAAGTTATCACACAAACGTGTCTCTGTATCGCTCTATAATTTTGGCTAATTTAAAGTGTTTTAATTGTTATTTAAAGTTATTACTGTATTGCAGTTGTCAACTGTCTGTTTATTTACTGAACTGTTATAAATATTTGTTAACCGGGATAAGTTTAATGATAAAACTCTTCGTTTTAATTTAAATTATTATCAATTTGTTTTATATTAATATTAAAAAACTACACTTTAAAGTTTCTTACCAAAAATACATTCGTGAAAACATCTGTTCAATTTAATAACAATAAATACGACTCTATAAACAATCATCATTCGTACTCTGAAATACAACTTTACTGGTTTGTGTATTTGATCACGTTATAGCAGCGCCATCTGTTGTAATTGAATAAAATTATCACCCAGCAAACAATTTTATGAACATTATAAACTATTAAAAAAAAAATTAACACTTTTATCACGGATTGCTTAAGTACCAATTGTAACGTTACTGCAAATGAAAGAATGATATCGTGTTGGTTGTGCTTAGGACATTACCATTTAAAATGAACGGCATTAAAGCCACGCGATGCGGATGCTCTTGCTGACGCCGGAAAATCACTGGAATGGTCTTGCCCGCGGTGTAATAAAATTAGCATCGATTTTTATAAATTTTTCAAAAGTTTTAGAGATGAATACGACAATCTTAAAAAAGACTTTCTAACTGTGCAAACTAAACTTTCAAAATTTGGTAAACTATTTACAAACTATCAGAATTTAGATAAATTTTCGGATGTGACAGATCTGTCGTCTCCAAAGCGTAAAAAAACGTTAAATACAACCCCGATGATTCCATCACTAACCTATTCTACAGTTGTAACTCGTTCAAAGTCTTCTGAAATGATAATGATAATGCTGTTTCATTTTCGCCTCTAAATGTGATTTCGCCACATGTAGTCAGTACTGACAATAGTAGTTCTAATAATAATTTATTACCGCAATCGTCTGAAAATCAAACTCCAATGGATACAACATTAAATAACCAAATTGTTCGTAACCCACTGCGAGCTGTTCCGCCAAAAAGATCAATTTTCATTTCTCGTCTGGCAAGTTCCACTACTTCAGATGATATAGATTATTATATTAAATCTAAAGTTGGATATAATTCTGATGTTTTAATTCATAAATTTAAATACTCTCAGCCAAGGTCTATTACATCATTTAAACTAACTGTTTCTGCTGATATTTTCAATCAAGTTCTGGATAAAAACTTCTGGCCTGAAAACACATTAGTTCGCGAGTACATTTATAAGGATAGATTGAATGTTATTAATTTTGGTGTTCTCCCTCAACGTGAACAGAATAATCCAAAAAACTAAGTAAAGCTACTGTTGATTCATTATCTGATTTTTTATCAAAATTTTCGTGGTTTACGATGAAAGCTGTCTAATTTATATATGCAAAGCTTCAACTTTAATTATGACGTATTAGTTTTTACTGAAACTTGGCTCAATGATAACTTTTTAAATACTGAAATCCTATGTGACAAATACAACTTTTCCGTAGAGATCGTCTACTTATGGAGGAGGTGTTCTTATTCCAGTCTCTAGCAGTTTTCCTTCTGAACGTTTAGTGGTTGACATATCACTTGATATAGAATTTATATCTGTTATTATTAAATTAAAATACAAAAAAATAATACTAACGTGTTCATATATTACTCCATCATCCCCGCAGTCTTTATATATCCATCATGGTGAAGCTATTAGGTGTGCTTCTCTCTCTGCTAATAACCATGACTCTATTATAATTATGGGTGACTTTAATATGCCTTCAATATCCTGGATATATTCGCTTGATGATAAATACTTCGTCCAAACGAAATTAAGTGCAAATTACATAGACTTTTTTAATATTTTATATGATATGAGCCTTTTCCAAATAAATGGATTACTAAGCGATTTTGCTAAAATTCTAGATTTAGTTTTTGTAAATGATATAGATGACTGTTATATTAAACGATCCAACCCTATTACTCTTCCGGAAGATCGATATCATCCTGCTTTTGAAGTTATTGTATCTGTTCACATCAGTAAACAATTCAAAATTCCCATCCCAGATGTCAATCTAAACTTTCACCTCAACTGCAATCAACATCCACTGTTATTGTTGTCATTTTTCTTAGAATAATTCAAAAGTTGATCTTGAGAAGAAAACAACTGTGCGCTACAAACGGAATCGTTAAAATAAATCAAAGATTTACATTACTGTACATAGATGTATATTTGAAATTTATTAAAATATTAATATTTGTGAAACCTCAAACTTGAAACTAACCGTGTTAATTAGTGAAGTAATCTTAAAAGTATTAATAAAATTTACTAAAATTTTCTAAAGTAAAATACTGTAAAATTATTTAAAATTTGTTAAATTTTAAAGTTGAACCTAAAACTAAGAAAAAGAAAAACCAAAGTGTAATAAATAAATACGCCTATCAACCTATTGAACTTAACCTAAAAATCAAAGTGTTTTTATTTACTAAACTTATACCTATATACATATTTCATATTGCACATACCTAGTTCCCCTATAAAGGTTTGTTGACCCCTAGTTATATACATTAACCATACACTCTATCATACCCTGTCTAACCCGTATAAACAGTATCCATTCCTTCGGATTGTGCTGAATCATTAAATGTTAGTACTGAAAAATTATTTTCTTTCGAACGAGCTAACTACTACATGTTAAATGATCTTATAAGTAATACTGACTGGAGTAACATCTTGGCATATTCTTCAAACTCAAGTGATTCCATGTGTCGTATATTTGATGTGTTTTACAACAAGCTGTGTTCTTTTATGGATGTGTGCATTCCAAAACGCACATTTAAAGTATTACTGGGACCGCCTTGGAATAACGTGCAGCTTTCTCGAGCAAAGTATTCAAGCGATCTGGATCATCTGTAGACTATCTATGATATTCTGAACAAAATTTGTTATAATCTTTATTTAAATAAAATCAAATTTAATTTAAAACGTGATCCCAAGTCGTTCTATAAATTTATAAACTCAAAGAAAAAAACCGTTGGTTATCCTACGTCAATGACTTATCGACAAATTGAATCTAGCAGTGGCATAGTTATAAGTAACATAATTGCTGATTTTTTCTCAAACACCTATTCGAATTCAACATATGATAACTCAGTCAATTATCCATTTCCCCTGGTGGAAAACAATACAATATCACTATTGCTTCTTGATGTGTATACGATTACAAATAATCTAAAAAAAACTGAAGTTCTCCTACAGTTATGGCCCGGATAAAATTCCTAGCTGTGTGTTAATAAAGTCTGCCTAAATTGTGGAAAGAGTCGTATATTATTCCTTTGTTTAAGTCGGGTAATAAGTCTCTTATTGAAAATTACAGGGGAATTGCAAAACTGAGTGCTATACCTAAGCTTTTTGAGAAAATTATTTCAGAACATTTGAGTTATCAAGTTGCAAATATAATATCTCCTTATCAGCATGGATTTCGTAAAGGAAGTTCTACGATTACAAATCTCTTACAATTTACTATCGCTGGTAACCGCGGATTTCTTCAAAAAAGTCAAACCGATGTCATTTACACTGATTTTAGCAAAGCATTCGATAAAGTAAATCATTTGCTTCTTGTAAAGAAACTACAATTAATTGGTTTTACGAAGCATTGCATAAAATGGATATACTCATATTTATCAGATAGGACGCAAACCGTTTGCTTTAAAAGCATTTATTCTAAAAATATTAATGTTCTTTCTGGAGTACCTCAAGGAAGCCACCTTGGACCGCTGCTATTCTCATTGTTTATTAATGACTTGCATAATGTAATAAAATTCTCGAATATTTTAATGTATGCTGATGATGTCAAAGTTTATCTAACCTATAACCAACTTTTAGACCACCATCGACTTCAAAAGGACTTAAACTGATTTTATGAATGGTGCAACATCAACTTTATGGAGCTGAATTTAAAGAAATGTAAAACAATGCGCTTTGTAAGAAATAACCCGATTGTTGCTGATTTTTTTCTGGGTGATTATAAAGTGGAATTAGTTAACAGCTTCCAAGATCTTGGTATATTATTTGATCCTAAATTGAGTTTTACTCTGCATATAACAGCTATAATAAATAGAGCAAGGGGCTCACTGGGTTATATAAAACGTTGGGCTAAAGAGTTTAATGATCCGTATATTGGTAAAACATTATTCATGGCACTAGTTCGACCTATTCTTGAATATGGATCTATAATATGGGATCCTTTTTACGAAATCCATTCCAATGCCATTGAGTCGGTTCAAACACAATTCCTGTTGTTTTGTCTTCGTGGATTACGTTTTAACCCCTTAAACTTGCCTTCATATGCTGCTCGACTTGCTCTTATTAAACTTCATACATTAAAAAGTCGTAGAACTATGCTTACTGTGTCATTTTTATTCAATGTTATTAATGGTGACATCTGCTGTGGATTTTTGATTAATGATATTTCTCTCAACATTTCTCAACGTCCATCCCGGAATTACATACCATTATCAGTTGCATTTGTTAGAGCTAATTATGCTAATGCTGACCCTCTCAGGAGAATGAGCAATGCATTTAACAACTTATATAGATTTATCGACTTTTCATCAAATCCTAATGCTATAAAAAGGGCAATAATCACATTTTTCAACACTTAGTAATTTTGCTTGTTAATTATGTATAATATTTTTATGTGTATCATTTTGTAATCAATTATTTTTTAAATTGTCTGTAAGGAATAAAAATTCCATAGACATATACATACGTACATATATGAATAAAAATATAATAAATAAATAAATAATAAATAACAAATGTTGGAACGTCACAGTTTAATACGACTAAAAATATCGCTGTAAAGTTTCGTGAAGATCAGTCCATAATTTACCCTAGGCCCCATAAAAGCCGTACTCCCGGAAAACAGTTTAGTACGCCTAAAAACGTAAAAAATAAGGCTATCATAGCCAGATTTAGTACATCACAGTTTTATTGAACACTGTGAAGATCGGTCTAGAATTTACCTCAGGCCCCACACGTAGAAAAAAAAAATATAGTTGGAGGCAAACATATTCTAAGAGCAACATACTATGGTGGGATTTTAACAATACTTAAGTTTGTAGGTAACCATTTTATAGTTAAATGTGATCATAATATGGTTAAAATTAGTCGTGATTTGGTCTATACCAACCATATTATGGTTAAATTTTAACATAATTTTGTCAAAACTAACCATAGTTTGGTCTAAAATTACCATATTGTGGTTATATGTAAAAATAATTTTGTCGAAATTAACAAAAATTTGGTAAAAATAATTATAGTTTTGTCAAAAATAATCATAGTTTAGTGAAAATAACGCATAATTTGGTCTAAATTAACCATATTATGGTTAATTTCGGAAAAAACTTGGTAAATATTAAACATAATTTGGTTAAAAGCAATTATAACTTGGTCAAATTTAATTACAGTATGGTAAAAGCTTACCATAATTTGGTTTAAACTAACCATATCATTGGTAATTTTATTTAATACTTACCATAATATTGACTTTATTTACTACAATTATATATGTATGTAATTAAAATCATAATTAGAAAGTTATTTTTTGTTGTATACTATTTATTATTTTACAGTAGTATATAATAATATATGTACATTGTACATAAATAAGTATGTATGTATTTTACGTGAATTATATATTTAATTAAAAGTTTGAGGTATTAACATACGTATTTACATAACATAGCGAACATATATACATAACAGACATATTTACATTTTCATACATATTTACATATATTATTTATACATTTACATAAGTCGATCGTTTTACTGAAAGCTGGTTCTTAAACTAATTTTGTTTTTGCGAAACACAACCAAGGCAGATTCATAGAGTTATGCTGGCTGCTTTGCTAAAAAAACATTTGCAGCCGGCATAACTTAACTCTCCTTGATGCATTACCTTATTATGTACCTTGCACACATCATACACTTTTTATGACACTGATTTACATTTGTAAGACACTTTATGTAAGTATGTATTAATAAATCTCTTTAGTAGATAATATTTCTTTAATGGAATGTCTGGACAATTGACGAAATCTTGCAAAAAGTTCAGTACTCAAAATGGTTATAGATCCGAATTTATTTCAAAATCGCTTAGACATTTATATCCAACTCTTCTTAAATTTCGTACAGCCTATAAACTAAAAAGAAAGCAAATTATATTTAGTATTAATGCATTTATGTATTTATAAATTTTTTTTTTTTACCTTCGCTTAAAAATATATAATAATCGTCTCCACCATGGAAATTGACACCAATAACTCGACTTTTATTTTCAAACGATGTTTAATTTTTAAATTTGTATGTATATTGAAAAACTTGTAACAGAAATGAAAAAATGTCATAAATCGGATTTATTTTTTTTATATTTTGATATACTTCTTATGCCTGCTGAATGAAAAAATTCAAATAAACTGACTGAAAATTTTTGGTTGCTGTTAATCATAACCTTTTTAACGAAAACGATTTAAACATTTAATGTTTATTTTTATTATATGATTGTAAAAAACAAAAATTTTATTGTAATATATTATTATACCTATGGTTGTAGCTTAAGTTTATTTAAACATTCTATTGTTAAATCCAACCATATTTAAAGTTTCTAATGAGGTAAACATTTTATTGTTAAATTTAAAAAAAAATTTATTAATCGTGACAAAAGTAATGGTAAAAACAAAAACAATTTGTTTGTGGCTAATGCGGAGAACATAATATAATTTTTTTTACCATACCCCAACCATTCCCAAACTTTCTCGATTGAATCTGGCGTAAGACAAGGTTGTGTCTTGTCTCCAACGCTCTTTCTCATACTTCTCGATTGTGTTATGGAACAGACAAACTCGGATTCTCCATTTGGTATCCAATGGAACTTATTAGAACGTCTGAACGACATTGATTATGCTGATGACATCTGCCTACTTGCACACCGACACAGCGACATGCAGGCCAAATTATTTCATTTGGCTAAGAACGCCGAAAAAGTAGGTCTGAAGATAAACATAAAGAAAACAAATCTCATGCGTGTTGTAGCAGCAAACAATCTTCCCATTCATCTTAATGGAGCCGTAATAAACGAAGTGGATTCATTTTGCTACCTTGGTAGCACATTAACTGTAGATGGTGGGTCGGATAAAGATGTAAACGACCGGATCAATAAAGCTCGATCAGCCTTCCAATCGCTTTACAAAATTTGGAGATCAAGCAATATCACTAGAAAAACAAAACTTCGTATTTTCAACAGCAGTGTTACAAGTGTACTTCTTTATGACTGTACTACCTGGAGATTAACTCAGGAAAGCTTGAGAAAGCTACATTCATTTACAAACCGCTGTCTACGCCAAATCCTACAAATTTTCTGGCCGTACTGGGTCACAAACGAACAGCTTCTTGAATTGGCAAACCTCAACTCGATCAAGAATGAACTAAAAAAACGCAAATGGAAGTGGATAGGGCATACACTTAGAAAGCCTCCACATGAAATATCACGCGCAGTGATGGAGTGGAACCCGCAAGGTCAACGAGGTCCTGGTCGACCGCGCCTAACGTGGATAAGTAACATAAAAAATGATTATGAAGATATCGGAATGACATGGAACCAAGTTAAATCATTAGCTAATGATCGAAAAAGATGGAGAGAGTTCGTTGGCGCCCTAAGTTCAAATTGAACGTTTTATGTAACTTTTTTTTACTATTGTAATCAACAATTTTATAAAAAAAGGAATTGGAAAAAAATATCCCAACCATGTTTTTTCTCTGCGTGCAAATTAACCCTACTTCCGGAAAACAGTTTAGTTCGCCTAAAACCGTAAAAAATAATGCTCTCATAACTTAATATGGTACATCACAGTTTTATAGAACTAGAAATGATACTGTGAAATTTCGTGAAGATGGGTTCATAATTTACCCTAGGCCCCATATAAATCCCACTCTGGTAAAATAATTAAATACCCCTAAAACCGTACGATAAAGATATTGCGGTAAACTTTCTTTTAGCTTAGCTTCATATGTCCAAAAGAAATGTTATGCCATTTTGTGATATACGACCCTTAATAAACCTTAGATCCATTTTAAGCAGCCTTCTGAAAGTCACTGCAAACGCTAAAACTTATTTCACCGCTGTATTGAAATTTATGTTTTTTAATACCAGAAATCACTCTGCAGAACTGTGGGATGATTGGTTCATAGCTTACCATGGCTCCAATTTAAATTGCCCTCCTGAAAATCATTTAGGCTCGGCTAGTTAAGGCAAGCTAAAATTGCTAAAAAAAAAAGCATTAAACTTTTTGACTGTCGGTCAATAATTTAATATAGGTCTAAACCGCAACCAATTTTAATGCAGATGTCTGTTTTTATAAAGATAATAATAGTAAATAGACATCATACAGATATTACTTCTAAAACATTCGAACTGTCGGTGGAGGGTATCAAAGATTCGGCACAGCCTAATATAGCACTCTAACTTGTTTTCATTAATTTTTTATTTAAATATTTTAATTAATAAATAGAAACTGGGAATTATTTCCTTCCGAAGGTAACTTTATATTATATTCAACATTTTTCATTTTTTTTTTTTTTTTTTTTTTTTTTTTTTGGTGTCTAATAATTGTAAATTTTTCTGTACATTCAATATACCTCATTGCTTTCCAACGGAAAGCTAAGGTAAAATGTAACAAGAAATACAATATAATAGTCTGGTAGTGTATAAAGTCATTTCTGAAAAATTGTAGGAATAGAACTATTACAAAAAAGCTTTATAAAATACATAACTGAAATTTAGCTCATTTTAATTAATATTTTAATATTTCAATCAGGCTAAAGTGCTTTGAATTTAATTTTCATTAAATTACTTGTTATGAAGAAATGAATTTTACAACATGAAATTGATTAAAATTTATTGATAATTTCTGCTTAAAATATCAACATTTGGGTTAAAAACCATAAAACAGTTCAACAAAATAACTAACAATACTAATTATTTTAAATAATATTTCATTCGAATTTTACAAAATTATGGAAGTTTCTTTTAAAAGAGATATTAAAAGTTGTCATTAATTAAAAAAGAAAAATTTTAATAAAATTACTAAACAAAGCGAAATTGCTTTATTAAATCTCTTTCAAGTAATAAAATTTTTCATTGGTTGTTTAAGAAAAAAAAATTTTATAAAAATCATTCATTATAGTTATAAAGCGTAATTATTTCAGTGCACACCCTTCAACACCTCTTCACTATGGGGGTGTAAGCAAAAAAATGTCATCCCTGAAATTCCCAAAATAGAAGTATATTTTTCCCCCATAAATTAGTTTCAAAATAATGCTACATATTAAAATTATATTATCCATATACTTTGTGCGTGATTTTTAATTATTTTTGGCTTGTTAAAATTTGTCATTTAATTATCGAAAATTATTCTGACTTCACTGCACAACTGTTCATACAGTCCACCATACAACGCATTTTTTTACATCTGACTTGTCAACATTTCAACTCACATGTGAATCTGCATGTCTGTCAAGATTTTTGTTTTACAGAAGGTTTATAATATTCGATCACAAACGTACATGTTGATTACCTCTGTCATAGATTTTTCCGCATAGTTTCGCAGACACCAAAGTCGTTCTTGGTTTGAAAATAACTTGCTGCCGCCACAAAGCTTTTTGTGTGCGCTGTTAAAGAGTTCAGGTATTTTTAAGATTTTTTCTTTAAATTCGAAGACTAGTTTTTTTCCAAAAAAAAGTAACCTATCACCAGGTTAAAGTAAGTTTTGCAGAAAAACGTTCCACACCAAATGAAATTTTTAAAAACTCACAGATAAATTTTTTATTACAGTGACGAAGTTCAGTACTTGGTGCCAATGGCCTTGCAAAAAAAGGCAAACAACAAAATCTATATGCAAACATCGTCGTTCGTAAACTATTATGTTCTATAATATCCCAATAAACCATAGAACGATATGATAGCGAAAACGATATTATATTTTACGGCGTGTATAATAGTATATACTAATATTTAAAACGATATCGTTACGACATCATTTTATCAAAATATTTTTTTCCAATTTAAAAACAAACATTTGAAAAAAACCTCAAATATTTTTAAACATAATAAATTATTTTATCAAAGAATAATATAAAAATTAAAAAAAAAGTTTTTATTAAAATATGTATGCACATTGTGATCGAATTATCCTATAAATATAACAAAAAACTGTAAGTATTAGCTATTATATTTTAAGAATTTTTCTTTAATTTTTAACATTTTTGTTGCAGAAAAATTTTAATAACATTTTAAACAAAAATTTATTTATTGCGAGATGATAAATCGCTAAGATACATGTTTTTAAACGTATACAATACACATACATACAGACATATAACTATATATATATCGATAATAAATATATTTCAAATATAAAAATTAAAAATATTTTTATTTTTAAGATGAAAATTTTACCTTGTTATTAGTTTCATATAATTTCATTATCAGTATAATAAAACGATAGTTTTTCGAAAAATTTAAAAATGCGATTTCACTATCGTTATTATTGGAAATTATGATATCGAAAACGATATCATAATTTTATGGAAAAACGATATTATAAGGAAAGGTACAATTTAGTCCGTAAAAACTATCGTTTTCGATTCGTAAACGATTATCACTTGTGATACTTTCTATCACCTATATGATATCATTTCGATATCGTTACAATATCGCTTGGTTTACTGGGATATGTAAAATATAACCATATAGAACACAATCAGCCTTATTCCGGATGTCGTTGAAACACACAACCAGTGTTCTTTAATCTCTTACAAAAAACGACTTGAGCGTTTACGACAACGACAACCGGAATAAGGCTGATTAATTTACGAACGACGACATATATACATATCGCACTGGTTTCTCTTAAGAGAGTCAACTCAAAATTTTTCACTTTTTGTTAGAAATCGATGTACAGTCGTCATATCTATGCACTGTTAAAATTTGAGATCAATTTCAATTTCACCAAAAAAAATACAATTGTATCCCCCTTTGAAGTATAAAGCTGCGTTCACAATCAAAAAAAACATTTTCACTTGGTGTTCATAATAGAGCAACAATTTCTTTTTTAACTACACACATTTTGCATCAAGAAACCGTATGCAAATTTTAGCCACAACAATATTATGCATTTATTTTTATTTTTGTAAACATTTTGTTAAAATTTTCATTCAAAACTAAATAAAATTATTTTAAACGTCAGAAACAATTTCATACAAATTGTTGCTGAAGTTCTAGTTAACTCAACAGTAGTTACATTTTTAAAAAAATTTTAGTTACATTTTTGTTCTAAAAATGAAAGGAAAATATATGAAATATTTTGGGAAGAAAAAAGATAGAAAAAAGAACGAAATAGTTTTTTTGATTGTGAACGTAGCTTAAGAGTATGTATAAAAAGAAAACATTTTTTTATCTCTACTGAAAATTTATAAACAGTTAACCCCCTTTAGAGGAACCAGTGCGATATATACATGTATATATATATAATGGTATTGTTAACTATCAAATGCAGCCGGTACTTCTTCCGTCAATAGTGGAACGCCGCTGCCTGTTTTCTTACGGCATGAATGTCTGACAATACAAAAAGTACGAAAAACAGAAGAATGGAAGAGTGTGTAAATTAATTAAAATGGATATTTATTCATAAAACAAATTTCAATCTACCAAGGTTAATATACCATTTTTTTATAGATTGATGTTTGGCTATTGACTGCTATCCGTTGTCAGTGGCGGTGAGTGTTAAACGGCAAATCCTTCTGAAGATATTGAGTGGTTACAATAGAAACATGTCAGGGCAACCTGCCCGTGAAAACCTGGCTTCGATTCCCAGTTCAGTCAAGGATGAAAAATTATCCATAAATTTTAATTAATTCGATGTTGTAAAATTGCTTTCTTCATAAAAATAATTTAATTAAAAATTAAATTTTATGAATTTTAGCCTGATTAAATATATTAAAATTTGGTTTAAAGACCATAAACAGTTCAATAAAATAACCACAATAATTCCTACTTTTTATTCTTGATAAAAACACTGAAATTATTTGTTGATGGGACAATCTATTCCTATGCGCATTTTTATAATCAAAGAACAGCTGATGTCAAAAGGTTTGTCAGAATAAAATAGAGCACGATCTAATTGAAATTTTGTATAACGACTTTGCGTCAGACTTTTACAGAAGCAAAGTTTTAAACGTAAAAAACGACATGTTTCTATTATTGCAGTGGGGAAATGGACAAGTAAGATATAATAAACACATCGCGTATGGTGAAGTTTAAGCAAAACAACCAAAAGAAGGGCAAAGAAAAAAAAATATATTGAACATTTGTTCTGCACATTGAAGGGTCAAGTCGTTAAAACTGAAAATTTTTCTATCTTTGGCATAATTTAGAATAACTAGTTTGAAAACTGAAATTTTTTGATAAAGTTTATATTTGACTAACATTTTTTGGATATTCAACTGTTGATTAAATAGCAAACGTATTTGGAACATTTAAAATTATATTTAAAACAAAAAGATATCTCAACCTATATTTACTTTGATTTTATTAAGCCTTCTCCTTAATTGAAATTAAACCAAAAAACCACAAAATGTTCATAAGCAGTACTTCACTTAGTCACGAAATTTATTTGAAGAATTTTAATTACTTCAACAAAATGTTTGATTAGCTAAACTTTATTAATTAGGTAAAATTGTTTTTGGCACTTAACTACCGCGCTTACTCACTCATGAGTATTTGTCATACATAAATGGAAACAGAAACAACGAAACTAATAAACGGCAACAAGAATTAAGGTGAATAAACCGCACAGTAAGTCAACCAGCCACTCGCCACCCACTAATCCAAATAAATAAATATTTACAGCAAATATGGCTAAAAGTAATTTTACTGTTTTATTAACTAAAAAGCTTTGCTTTTTCCTTTTATTTTTAGCACGAAACTATTCTCGTGTGTACAATTAACGCTCAAATATTTATTCTTTTATACAAAGGTATACCTGAATAAAGCAGTGGTCGGCTTTCATTTGAGGTCGAGCACGAAGTCGCTTGGCTATTTTCATGAGCACAACAAGCATTATAATAAAACTTCTCTAAAGAGGAAACTATTAAAGCAGTGCCTATGCTCTGTAACTCTCGCGTCGAGAAACTTTTCGATTAAAACGTGAGAAAAGAAATAAAAATGCCATAAAATGAAACCAACAACTGTTTTACTCACTAAAGCTCAAGGTCCACACCATGCGTTTATGCGTCTGCCCTCTTTATGCATTTGACAAAAAAGTTGAATCTGTGAAATTGTATAGGACAAGTTACACACCAAAATGCAGAGAATGCATACACGCATCAACGCATGAAAGTAGGTTTACTTTCTACTTTTGTATCCGTCGCATGTGTGGTGAAAAAAAGTCAGCTGTTATTGATAGCCATGGATGACAAATCATCTTTTAATTTCAATGTTATCGATAAATATGTTTGTGTGGTGGATTACTTTTTACTATTTTTTTGCATTAAAAAAGGTTTTTAATAAGAGAAAAAGCTTTCGTAATAAAGATTGTATAAACTTTAAAGAATAAAATACATTAAAATTAATTTTTAGCACAATTTTACCACGAACAAAATTTGCCATTATAGTTATCGATTACTTTTATCTTCTGAGTGTCATCTTTGTTTTGTTTATTATTTTTTTTTTTATAACAAATGCCATGAATTGAAACTTTTTGATACCGTGAAAACTTACGAATATTTTTGTAATAAAAGCGTACTCCTCTATGAATTCTATTAAATAAATTCTATTAAAATATCAATTACACTCTCCATTTTTTGCAAAATTGTTTTTAATTGTTAAACATATTAGCACAACAGCTGATAAAAAAAAACAAATTTGGCGCATAAAACGCATTGCATGTAACTTGAATTTAGAAACGCATAAAATGCACAAAACGTATCATACGCATCTACGCATGAACGCATGGTGTGGACCTTCAGCTTAAACTGTGTCTGAATTTTTTTGGCGAGTATAAGCTGCCACGTAAGGAACTTACTCGCCAATTAATAGAAAAAGTGTGTCTAACAAATTTCTGTGAGAAAGTTCCCGCTTTGAACTGTCAAATAAACTCACGAATAAAAACGGGGCAAAAAAAATTTAACACTAAAAAACCAATTAAAAATACAAAATGCAAAGAAGAATAATAATATTTTGTTCTTGGCATATTTTTTCACTTTTTAATTATTTTGCTTTAAACATTTTTATGAAATATACGAATGTTTGCAAAGCTCGTTTGCAAACAATAAACATTAAAGTCGCAATTTACATTATTTCGTATAGCCGAATGTTAAATTTTCGCCGTCGACGTTGAAAATTTTGAAATTTTAGTATATTTTGGTCGCCTTCAACGATATGTTAAAGTGGCGTTCTCAACGTCAGCGATATCAAATCGGCTTCGAGTCGAATATTACGACATTTATAACCTAACGTCGTAATCTCTTTTGATGGTTTTCGACATGAGTTAAAACACACTTTTTTCTCACTCAGTTGAGTTGTAATAAAGACAAATGGTTGTGATCAGTTGTAATTTTTTTTTATGTTTTTGTTCACCGCAATATAGCAAAGTTGTAAACCATAATACAAAAATTAAGAAATTACAAAAGATTTGTTCATTGGTACGGACTTCCTTAAATACTTATGTCCATTTTCTCATTAGGCGATTATCTTTTTTCCCAACGAAAAACTGCACATAAAAGAAATTTGGTTTTCTCAATGTCTCATTTGCATCGATTTTATCGCAAAGCTAACCGGCACTCATCTGCCAATTATTTATTTTCCTTTTATTTGCCGTACAGATAAATTCAATCAGCTGACTCCCAACTTTTACATGTATTTTGAGTGGCGTTGCCAGCTGAAAACAATGTTTTTTGTCGGTATATTGAGAAACCCAAAATCGTTAACGGACTTTATCGTTCCAATAAATTGATGTTGACATTAAGTAACAGACAGTTTGTCGATACGTTGAGAAAATGGCCATTAGTCTACTATTTAGATTTAAATTGTGACAATTAAAATTTATCGCGAAATCTTTGTTGCTGGGACTACGATGCTATTTATCAATTAGAATATAATTTCTAATAATTGTAAATATTTACAATATTCCGATTCACTTTTGCATTAAATACCATATATTGATAACTTATCAAAGGTCTTCTATTAAGCCCTTCCTACACATATTTGAATTTAAATGTGTTTGAAATATCTATTGATGCCATTATGTACGGAATAAAACATTGTGCAAATGTCCGCGAGGCTTCGCTGTGTGTCGCGCTTGAAGTCTCATTAAGCCGATGGCTTGGGTTATGTTAGCTTTGAGTGTCGCTGTTTCTTGTTACTTCTTCGCATAAACCCGCGACAGTACAAAAAAGTACACCCAGGCCAATTTGTTGAAATCACATTTTGATGTTGCCACTCCCGAATTTAGTTGGCTCTCATACATATGCAATTGCATGTTTTTCCATGTGCGACCATTGAAGGTAGCTTTTTATGAATTTTGGCAACGATTTGTTGGGGCATATTTTACCGTTTGCAGCATTTATGTGCATGATTTAGTTAAACGAACTTTTTTTGAGCATGTTTTAAGTTTATAGCGCATATTTTGCCTTTTTAATACATATTTTAATACATGTTTGAATTGTTTTAGATGCAAACAAGAGCTGTCGCAACAAATAAAATTTTTTTTTTCGAAATTCTGTTACTTCAATTTCGCCTTCTACATTTAATTTTTACTCTGAAATTTTAAAACAAAGCAGCTTTTCATTAAGGATAAATTTTATGAGATCTGTAATACATGGAAATGTAGACCAATCTTTTAGTATACCGATCGACTAAAAATCCCTTTTAAAAGTGATTAAATGATGTCCATCCGTCCGGCTGGCTGGCTGTCTGCCTATGTTAACCTTGTGCGCAAAGCAAACGCTCCAATTTTATAGATAATTTGATCAAATGTGGACAAAGTCTGTGTTAATGGTGAGAATCAGTCTATTATTTTACATATTCCCCATAAAAACTACTTTCCAAATAAAACTCTTTGTGTCCGTAAGCCATCTTATTATGTTGGTATTTAAATTAAATTCGCCCCAAAAATATTTTACTGCAAATTTTAATTTCAAAAGATTTTGCTATTCGTGCTTAATTCCCAGTTTTTATTCTTGACAAAAACACTTGAAATTTATTGTTGATGGGATAAGCTATTCTATGCATTTCACTGGTTGCTTATGCCAGATCATCAGGAAACTTCATCCATAAAGATTTTAGACAAACTAAAGATATTAAACCAAATAAAACTGTTAAACGTATAAGAATTATAGCAACAGTTCTACTTGTAGCAATATCAAAGCTTGAACAAAACACATCAACAATAAACAACAGTGGGTTTATCTCATCTTACATTCCCCACTACAATTAGTTGAAATTCTCTCAACATTAATTGTAGTTGTAAGTAGGTTAAGAAAAACAAAATAAAAATAACAACAACTTACAAAAGATGTTGTCAATTAAGTGTTTTTTAGGCCGTGCACTCGCCTGTTTATTATCAAAAAGTAATTTCAATTTTTGGGAATACAAAATTTTAATTTCAAAAGATTTTGCTATTCGTGCTTAATTCCCAGTTTTTATTCTTGACAAAAAACACTTGAAATTTATTGTTGATGGGATAAGCTATTCCTATGCATTTCACTGGTTGCTTATGCCAGATCATCAGGAAACTTCATCCATAAAGATTTTAGACAAACTAAAGATATTTAACCAAATAAAACTGTTAAACGTATAAGAATTATAGCAACTGCAAATTAAATTATTTTCGTATCGTTTTACATTTGCCCAAAGCTCCCATCATTAAATAGCTTTAACTTCCTTTTAAATATTAACATTTTTTAACAATTTAGCGACCGTATCTAAAATCCCTTCAAGACAAAAACGAATATCTATCTCTTATATAAATTTTAACCTAATATTATCGCTTATATTTTTAGGTTTTTTTATATTGTTGAATATTTTTTCTTCAAATGAGCACTTTTTGATTTCTTTGGGAATATTTTTAACATATTTCATTGCATATTTTCCAGTTTTTACTGTATATTTAATGCGCACAAGACGCGTTTTTAGAGCATATTTCTGGTTTCCCTGGTTATCATAGACCAATACCGCTTACCATTGACGGTGATGGCCTGGCCCTTGTAGGAAGTAAACGGGTAAAACCGGAATTTTCTCACTTTTTTGTTATCCCGTCTCTCTTTTAAACTAATAAACAAACATTGTATCAAGTTCGAAACTTATCTTAAAAACAAATACAAATTCGGTACTTTTAAGAAATTCGAATGTTTAAGGGGTGATTATTTAAAGACTGTCAAAGAGTACGGACGTGTTTTAAATAGCTCCACAACTTTTTCTTTCTTTCAAGCAATTTAACACTTTATTTATAAAGATTAAAGTAGTTATGGACAATTAACAAACTCAGATAACCAAATTAAAAATTAAACAGATGCCTACGTAAATAAATAATAAACAGTTTTAAATAATAAACAATTCGAAATACAACAAACAACAACATACATACATACAAAACAATTAAAAAAAAAAAAAAAATAATAAACAAACAAAAATAATAATATTACTCAACAATAATTCTAGTGTTGCTCTCCGTGTTGTGTAGACTAATATAAAAAAAGTACATTGTGACAGTTAAAATAAAAACAATAATAAAACATAACAGAATACCTATTCAATTTTTTAAAGAGAATCCAAATGTACAAAGCAAAGCTAAGAAGTCAAAACAAAGTTAAGAAATCTAACAAAAAACAACACCAAAAACAAATAATGAGTGATACAGTTATTGCAAACACACCCGTGCAGCAGCGATGCCAACTTAGTGCTTTTGGCACTATTTATGGTGCTTTTTGATGCCTCAAAACGCCAAAATTTTATCCATAGTGCCAAACTAAAAAAAAGCACTAACTTGGTGCTTTTTCAATTTTTCGTTAGTGCCTTTAGTGCTTTTTACAATTTGTATCTTTTTTCTACCATATTTTAAAACTACGATCAAATAGAGGATGATTTATTTGACTTAGCTATTTGGTGTACAATTTTGAGAAAACTTGTAAAGATTTTAAGATTTCAAATGATAAAAAAGGGATAAAAGAAAGTTACATTCGTTTTACCAAAAACTTACGAGGTTAGAGCTAGGCTTCCTAGCAATTTGGAAATTTTACGAAACGTTGCACTTTTTAGCGTTGACAACATTTTTAGTAATCGTAATAAAAACGATGTATTTCGGTAAACATTATTTTAAAGATGTAGACACTGTTTCAAAAATAGAACATGGATTGGAAAATATTAGGAATTGTTAAAAAACATGCAGTCGGAAACCGTCAAAAAACGCAACAAAAAAAGAGACGTAGCTTGGAACGTGCAAAGTGTTAAATAAATTAAAAACAGCTGACAGAAAATACTTTTATAACGAGCGTTGTGTAACCTGCCATTTTACATGCGCTTAAGTTTTCCACGTATTGTGCACTTCTCTAGTGCTATTGAAAAAAGGTTTGACTAATGGCGATTTCTTTTCTGAGAAAAATGTTGCATTAATGTTACATGTTCTACATTTTTGTGTTCGTTTGTACAAAAAATACAACTGTTTGGAAATACAAACAAAGTAGAAAGTACCAAAGTTGTAGAACAGGGCAGTATGAACACCTTAAGTTAAAGTAAGGGTAAAATATGCAACATGTTTTGCATGTTTTTCATCAACATATTCACAAAAGAACTTGAAAATTTTTCCCACAGTTGTATTTTTTGTACAAACGAACACAAAAATTTAGAATATGTAAATGTTTTACTTTGTTTGTACAACAAATGTTTTACGTTGTTTGTCATAATTCATACCGCTCTTAATTTTGTAAAAAATTTGTTTTAAAACAAAATATAAAAATATTTAAAAAATAAAAAGTCTATTTATATTATAATCGTTTTTATTTTTATAAGCCATTAGTGATGTTAATATTTGTTTACAACCCGTAATAACGTGCAGAAACCGCTTAAATAGCTTTAAAAATCACTTATTAAGTACATTAATGATGAAAGTGTAATAGTTGTAAATAAAAGCAGTAATTGTGTTCTATTGAAATTGCACAATATGTAACACTTCGAGCGATTATAGCTAACATTAGAAAATGTTACATGTATATACTGTAACATATTTTTCTCAGAAAAGAAATCGATATAAGTATCAAAATCAAAACATACAAGTTTTTTCTATTTTACACCTTATGTGTGTTCTAAACTCAGAAGCGTACATATGTTAAAATAATTGGATAATATCATAAGCCAATTGTTTTGTTAAACTTTGCACGCTTTTAATTTAGATTTATTTAAACGATAAAATATAAGGATGTTTATTAAATTATATGCTGTTATTAAGTTTTATAAACAATAGTAGGTCATTGCAAATTTTTGGCAATTACCAGTTTTATGGCCAATTTATACTCCAAATGATATGGATGATATTATTTTTATTAAAGATAATAATAATACATTTAAAAATTTTTATATACAAATGTAAATATATGGGCATTTCCTGGGGTCACGAACGTACGTTCGTACGCTTTTGATGTACAAATAATATAGAAAACAAAACTTTTCCTAGCATTTTTTTGCAATTCGATAGCATTTGGGTAGCTCTATGTTTAGTACAAAAGATGGATTTCATCGAGTTTAAGTTTTCATAATAAGAGTTATAAGCGTGTGGTCACGAACGTACGCAAAATAGAAGTCAACTTCGGCTGACAGTTGTGAAATGTAAAAATCTGCGTAACGAAACGGAATTTTCAAAAGTGATTAATTTATTTTAAAAGTGTATTAATGTAGGTCTCCTTCCAGTATTTACAAAATAAAATATCTCTCTTGGTTTTTATTTAATTGGCTTATGTACAGGTCGCGAACGTACGATTTTTCCATATGTTTTTTTTATTATTATCACCATGCATTTTACCATAAATGTCTTCAAATTTTCTTTACAAAAAAACTTTATACTCCTTTTACAATTGATTTTAATGCAGAGATTATGAAGAAAGAGTGTGAACATAACATATTTCCTGCATGTAAAATAAGTATATAAAAATGTCTTTAGAAGTAGAAAATACAGGAAATTATAAAATTTTCCAGTTTCAAGCCCAATTTCCTCAAGTAAAACAGCTCAGATATGCTAGGAAACCATTCTTTTATAAGAACATAGACATTTTTTTTTTGATAATAAACAATAAAAGACGATAATAATCAACATTTTATTTTTTCATCCTGGGGAAATGCCCATATTTATTATTTTATCTTTAATGAAAATGGTCCCCATCAACGCCGTCGCCTTTTTTTAAATTTTGGAGGTATATAATATTCGGCACAGCCGAATACAACTTGTTTTGTGTTTAATTAAATTGTAAAAATGGCTTAGTGCTTTTTTACGCTTTTTTTTGCTCGAAATAGTGCTTTTTAGTGCTTTTTTTGAAATTTAAAGTGCTTTTTGCTCTCAAAAAGTTGGCATCACTGCCGTGCAGAAGCGATTAAGAGAAGTTATCCAAACATCTCTTGTTGAAAACACACCAAAAATGCGTTGTGTAAGAGATAGTGATTCTCTTTTCTTACCAAATACAAATTCTCCGCTAAAAATTATGCAAATTTTAGATAAACGTTTTGATAAATTGACTGATCAATTACAAACAAACATAAAAACAATGTTACAAGAATATGAACAGCGTCTCTTAAGTGAGATCGATAAAAGATTAAGCATTGCAATGGGTGATTTAAAAAATTTAACTGACAGAGTATTAACGCTAGAAAACGCAGTACAAGAAATAAAAACAAATACAGCAACGAACAAAATATTAGCACAATGCAAAGAAAACAATGAGTTAATGAAAGAAATTGAGATTTTAAAAAAATATGTAAAAAAACATGAAAACTCGATTGTTTCACATGATCTACGGATAAGCGGTATTCCGGAAAGCAAAAATGAAAATCTTTTTGACATATATAACCTATTGTGTGAATCAATTCAAATAGACCCTCCCAGTGTTAAAGAACTTTATCGGGTAAAAATAAACAAAAATAATAACTACATAAATAAAAAACGGGACGTTAACAAACCACAAGATGCCGCAGTTATTATAAAATTCTCCAACCCGTATGACAGAAACTATGTACTTAAATGCATTAAAAATTATGTCAGGGAAAAAGGAACTCCACTTCGTTTACACCTAATTGGCATTAATAGCTCAACCCCATTTTACGTGAACGAGAACTTAACACCTGAAAACCATAAAATATTTATCCAAGCTTTACAGCTAAAAAAGGATAGGTTAATATCACACTGAAAGAAAAATGCTTCATATATTTAATGAATCATTTTCATAAAAAAGTTTTCCTTGGGTAAATGAAAATTTTCATTGTCTAAATGAAATTTCATAGGTTTGATGAAGTATTTTCGTTAAAATCGCTTCATTAGATTTCGTAATTACGTTAAAAACTTTCATTGGATATATGAAAACTTAAGTTTGTCCAAGTTAAACAAAAAATTTTAATTGGGAACTTAAAAAAACAATATACAAACATAACTATATTCATAAATTAATACAAAATTATAGTTTCCTTAAAAAAATGTTTAATTGTTATTTAAAAAATGTAAGATTTAATAAATTCATACATCTAATGTTACATGTATGCCATTAAATTTATGAAATCAAAAAATTTTTTTATAAAATCAACATATTTCAATAATTGCCTTCATAAATTTAAATTTTCATTATGACAATAAAAAGGTCATTATAGTAATGAAACAAAAACTTTCAATCCACTTTCAATCAACGTTGTTATTGTTATTATGGACAATTTAATCTCATATTTACGGTCTTAATTGAGAAAAAAACATAGTTTTTTTATACAAAAACTACACTGCCCCGGTAGACTAGCTGGTAGTGAGCTAGTCTATCAGCACCGAGGTTATATGTTCGAATCCCACCAGACAGAAAAAAAATAAAAAATAAAATAAAGTAAAATAAAATAAAATAAGAAAAAAGAAAAAAAAAATAAATAAACAAAAAATAAAAAAAATAAAAAAATTTTACTTTATTGAAATTATTCATCCAATGAATAATATTCATGGATCTAATGTAATGTTTCATTAAGTCCTTTTAATGAAACAGGTTTCATTGATCCAACGAAGCGCTGCATAGGTTCCTTTATAATGCAATTTTTCATGGTATTAATGTCAAAATTCGTTAGTATTGCGAAGAAAATTCTTTCAGTGCAGCAGCATTTACATTTCGTGGAATCGTTTACGTCAAATCCTTTGAAAATGATGAACCAATACGAATTGATGAATTTGATGATTTACAAAAGTTTTTTCAATTGCACAGTGATGAACCCCACGTTATATAAAATTAAACGTTTTCGGCGTTATGATAATTTACATTTGCCACCTTATATGCTTACAACTTTTAAATTTGTTTTTTTGATAATTACTACAATTTCTTATATACTTGCTTTTTGTGTATCTTTTGATTGTCTTTGTAATTATATTACCTTTCATTTTTGGAATTTTAAATTGGGAAACTTTGTACTGCTTATTTTTGATCAATCCTATCTGCGTTGTCTTTTTGAAATAAATAATGGAAAATATGATATTAAACGATGCTGGTAATTTTGTTAGTTCCAATGACGTTACATTCAACATGATTCGTATCTTATGCAAGCAGAAATCTGGTATGAACATCTGCCATATAAATGCACAGAGTTTAAACAATAAGATTGATGAGTATCGGTATATCTTTGAGAACTCTTGCGTCGATGTAATATGTGTGTCGGAGACATGGTTTGATCAATATATCCCTGATGGTATACTTGAGTTGTCTGGTTTCAAGATGCATCGTTGTGATAGGCGTACGCATGGTGGAGGGGTTGCTATCTTTATCAGGAAATGTATTACGAGTAAATTTCTACTTAAATCTCTTCCTGACGAAAAAATCGAATACATATTTGTTGAAGTTGTATCTATGGGGAAGAAACTACTTATTGGATGTATTTATAGACCCAATAGGCGCATAGATTTGGGAGAACTACATCATAATCTCGAAAACATAACGGTTAATTATGAAAACGTTGTTTTGTGTGGAGATTTCAACTCTAATGTTTTATGCGAATCACAACTACTTGACGTAATGGAATCAATAGGTTTAGTTTCTCCAAATGTACTTACACCAACGCATTTTACTTCTACAAATCAATCACTGCTGGATATGTTTTTTGTCAACGACATAAATAAAGTCCTGTTATATGATCAGATTGGCGCACCATGTTTCTCGAAACACGACCTTATATTTTTATGCTTCGATTTCAGAACCAAATATACGAGGGAAGAGAATACTTATTATGATTTTAAAAGAATGGATTATAATGCAATGATATATGAGCTTCAAATAGTTGATTGGGATCGTATTTTCTTCATGATCGATGTTAATGACCAAGTTAATTTTCTGGAGAAAAATATTGTTGAAATTTTCGAAAAATCTGTGCCAGTAAAAACAGTCACACAAAAAAGCGCTACAAAGCCTTGGTTTAATGAACAAATTAAAGCTAAAATAAACCAACGAGATCATCTATATAAATGTTGGAAACGCTTCAAAACTGATGACCTGCATGATCAATTTGTTAGTGCCAGAAGAGAAGTTAATAATCTAATTAAGCGAACGAAATTCTCTTACTTTACTAACTTATTTTCAACTGCTGCGAACTCAAAGAAAAATTGGAAAATAATTCGTGATATTAGTATCGGAAAATTAAATAAAACAGACTCTTCGGAAATTAATGTTGACTCACTCAACGCGTTATTTACTAAAATTCCAAACATAAACATTTCTCCTAACTATTATTCTAGTAGTGCCAGTTCATCATTTAATAGCTCCGCACCACAATTTTCTTTTCACTGTGTTTCTCAGGATGATACCTTTATTGCTTGCCATGATATCAAATCAGATGCAATTGGACCTGATAAAATTCACCCAAAATTTTTAAAACTCCTTCTACCTAACTTACTTCCACAAATCACACACATTTTCAACACAATAATTACAAAAGGTATTTTCCCACAGAACTGGAAGTGTGCGAAAGTTGTGCCCATCCTTAAAAATAGAAATGAATACCGTCCAATAGCTATCCTTTCATATTTATCTAAAGTTTTCGAAAGGCTCTTGCATAAACAGATAGGTGCTTACTTTGAGATGAATAATTTATTTACCAAAATGCAATCTGGTTTCCGACCCAAACATAGTTGTACTACTGCACTTATTGGAGTGACGGAGGAAATTCGAAGCTATATAGATAACGGAAATGTTACCTTGTTGGTGCTTTTGGATCATTCCAAAGCATTTGATATGGTTGATCATGCCATGCTTCGTATTAAATTAACTAAGCTTTTCCATTTTTCCTCCTCAGCGGCTGATCTCATTTCATCATATCTAAGTAACCGCTATCAGTATGTAAGTTCAAACAATAAGCAATCATTGCCGTTGCCTGTGATCAAAGGTGTTCCTCAAGGGTCCATATTAGGTCCTCTACTTTTCACAATATATATAAACGATTTGCCAAAACAGTTATCACATTGCAAAATTCATATGTACGCCGATGATGTTCAGGTTTATATACGCTGCTGCAGGAAAAGTATTTGCGACGCTTCGTTCGCTTTGGGCAAGTCAGCACTCAACACCGTTCAACATACGTATGCTTTTGGCTAAGACATATCTTATTCCAGCTTTAATATATGGCAGCGAGGTTTTTGCAAGCTGTGATCAAAAAAGCACCAGGAAATTAACTTCTACATATAATGCCATTCTGAGATATGTCTTCAACTTAGGACGTTTCTCACATGTTACACCCTATGAAAGTAAACTTTATGGAGTGCGTTTTTCTGACATGTTAAATATTCGATGCCTAACTCTTCTGCATAAAATAATCTATACTGGCATGCCGACTTATCTATTTGAACGTGTTACTTTTACGCAGTCAAGAAGAAATAACAATCTGATCCCGATAAGATTCAAGAAGTTAGTTTCTGAATGGCAGTTTTTCGTTCACAGTATTCGTCTTTGGAACACACTACCAGCCACTGTTCAATTTACTAGTAATGCAACGCAGTTTAGGAAATGTATTTTTAATTTTTATTCCCGTACTTAAAAATGAATGTCTTTATGTCTAAAATTGTTTGATTTATTGCTTTATTGTATTAATTTCTTTTATTTTAATGTTTATTGTTATAATCTTTTATTGTGTGACACATAAGAAATTGCTACGAATTGTTTATCCTGTACTATAATTATAAGACTTTAAGTCCTGTTGTATAGGAATACCAATAAATAAATAAATAAATAAATAAATAAATTCGTAACTTTTGTTGGTATTTTTTTTTACAAAGTATTTTTCTCCATTCTTTGGCTTATCCTTATTAAATGGGCTCCCACTACAATATTGAAATGTTTAATACTTCAATCGGTAGAAAAAAGTACCAAAAAGGGAAAAACCGAAAAATAAATTTCTTTCTTTAGCTTTTTGGTTTACAAGTAGTACTTTTTTTAATAACCGTTAATATTGGACCTAGAAACATAAAATTCAACATGCAATATCCTGAGTGATAAGACTCTATGGGGAAAATTTTGGGTACTTTTTTGTTCTTTAACTGATACCTAAGTGAATGAGAATTTTTAAAAGGTTCAGGGCCGCTGAACCTCCTATATTCAGAAAATATTAATTATCGTTTTAGAAGAGCTCTATTAAAGCAATTTAAGCCATTTTAACATGAGTGCGCTGTTTACTCTTCATTCCGCCTCCAGTCTATCTCTCCGCTCAACAGTCCTCTAACCGAAAGCGACCAATTTTGGTGAAATTTGAATAATTAAAACACACAGGGTTTAAATGTTTCTTAAAGCAAGGAATGTGCAGGGACAGATGGGTAATTTCGATAATGACGAAATTTTAAATTTATGTCGATCAATCTATAATTCCTTATAGTAAATCAAAAACTAATTCTGGGCGGGCAGCGCCGCGGGAACAGGTAGTGTTATATATATTTTTTTCTTTCGCCTGGCGTTTAATTTGCGCATCGCATTGACCTTCGTATCGCAATACAGAATAAGCCCTCTGAAAAAAACTTTATTACTAATACATTTTCAAGTCAATATTCTCTCTTTCAGCCGGACACTGGTGTACAGTATTCAGTTGTTGGCTTTGAACAGTGGATTTAACTGAATTGAGTAGTTTTACCAAACGACATCAATATGTGTAGATATTTTATGTTAGTAATTAATTGCTTAAAATGTTCGCATACAAACAAATGTATGTGACAACTGTATTTATATACATACAATCATATAAATTTATTATAGGTTTTATTAATACATAATATAAATACCTACCTAAAGGTATTATTTACATTTTGCGTATTTCCTTTTATCGTTACTAGAAAATCGAGAAAAAAAATGTGTCTGAAAGTCATGTCGAAAACTATCAAACAAAAAAATAAATAAATAAAATCCAATCCAACGAAAATACAACTCTCGGCTATACCAAAAAATGTAAAGTGTGTCTTTAATGTTTGTCGTTTGCAAACGAGCTTTGAAAACGTTTGTTCAAAATTATTACTGGTTCATAATTTTACTTTGATAAATTTAATTATTTCAATTGAATATGTTTTGTATTTTGTGTTACTTAAATATTTTTCTATTTGTTATTAAAAAATAAAATTTTCTTTATGGTATAAAACCAACTGGGACGAACGACGAACTTCGCATAGTACGACGAGTTCGCCGGCAAGAATTCGTTGCGTAAATTCGTCAAATGAGACACAATAAGTGTGTGAACCTAAAATTTTTTTTAATTTATAAAAAACTATTAATCGGATATGTCCTATAATCCGAATCCACACGAAATGGAATACTTTAGAATTTTTGGTGTTGTGCATTTCGATTTTGCGATCTCAAATTAGTTTTTGGGTTTGTTTAAAATTTTGCAATTTTTCGCGAATTTTAGCCATGTTCGCAATTTGTTCCTGTAAGTTTTCTGATTCTTTACAGTTTGAACGATTTATAATAAATAGTAGACTTTGCTATAATGCCGCTGTTAGCAAATTTTTGCGAATTTCCGCTAATTTCACAATTTTTACCAAATTTTAGCCATTGCTTATAGTTTTAGTGGCTTTTAATCAAATTAATGGCTTGTTTGAAGCATTTAAAACTTTCGCGAATTTTTTGCAATTTTTTTTTTGCCATTTTCCGACATATCGTTTTTTTTCACTCGTTTAGCGATTTCAAATAAATTATAGTGTTTATTTTAAAGTTTGCAATTTTTCGCGAATTTTAGCTAAGTTCGCAATAGAAGCGATTTGTCCAGGTGATTCTTATCAGCATTCACGATATATAATAAATAGCAGATTTTGCTATCATGCCCCTGTTAGCAAATTTTTGCAAATTTCCGCTAATTTTGCAATTTATACAAAATTTTTGACATTCCTTATAGTTTTAGGGACTTTTTTTATTATCAATTTTATGGCTTTTTTGAAATATTGAAATTTTTGCAAATTTTTTTGTTATTTTTCGACATTTTGTTTTTTTTTTCACTCATTCAGCGATTTCTGATAAATTTTAATGATTGTTTAAAAGTTTGCAATTTTTTTTCGCGAATTTAAGCCAAGTTCGCAATAGAAGCGAATTGTCCCTGTAGTTCTTTACAGATTTCACGATTTTTAATAAATATTGGACTTTGCTATCATGCTGCGCTGTCCCTTTTCCAATTTGTTCGTCGTTCGTCCGCGTAAGAAATAGAAATAAACCTATCGCAGAGTTCGTTACGCCCGACGAATTTCGGTCTACGCAATGATCGTGTGTACTTTCTGGTGACGAATATTCGTTGCGAATAATTCGTCGTTCGTCCCAGTTGTGTTTCTAGCTAGCATTATTCTTAAATTTGAATCAGCAAACAAAAGTCGTTTTTGTTAAAAACATTCGTATATTTTATTAAAATGTTTAAAGCAAAATAATTAAAAAATGAAAAAATTTGCTAAAATTTTGTATTCGGAGAAACGCATGGAAGATGTTGAAAACGTGAAATACTCGTTCACAGTTGAACATCTACTTTTATTTTTTTTTTTAAATACTTTTTTCTACAAAAGTGCCAAAATCTTAAAAGATAACACCGAAATGTATTTAGAATTAATTTTGTTTTATAATGGCATTTGCGGCTTTCAAAGCAAATACCATTCTGTCAGTGATGTCACAATAATTATAGAATTTATTGCCACTTTTCTAGTGATAACACTAAAATAATTGAAAGATGTTGAATGGAATAAAATAAGAAAGGAACATCTTTTAAAGATGTTGAAAGATGTTGGTTTTTAGCCCTATGTATTTCTTATGGAAAGATGTTAACAACTTCGCAAATTGTGGCAAATCGATGGTAGATGTTAGATGTTGATCAGTGTAAAAAGCCTATAACACTTAAATATTTCGTCGGCTTAATGTGTAAACCTGCTAATCCACTTTTTAAGTAAATTGAGATTTTAATGCCGTGTGGTAGAGAAAGATATGCCTCGTCGACCAGCATGAGTCCTGAAGTGTGTCAAATCAACAATACTTTTGGTTTTCCTCTCAAGCAGCAATTAGGAAAAATAAAAAGTTTTTTGTATCTCCTGTAAAATTTGTTAAAAGGGAGTTAGCAGGTTTACACTCTAAGCCGACGATTTGGAAGATGTAGAATGGAATACAATGAGAAAGGAACGTTTTGTAAAGATGTGGGAAAATGTTTATTTCTTATGGGAAAAATTTCAACATCTTCGCAAATGAATGTTAAATGTTGACAAGTGTGAAAAGGCTATAACGTGAAATCTGTTACTCGCCAAAAATGTTACAGTCGCAGTTAAGTGAGTATTTAAGTATATTTGTTTCATTTCTCATATTTCAATCGAAAAGTTTCTCGGCGCGAAAGTTACAATATGTGCAAAGTATAAATTCACCATTAAGCTGCAATATTTCATTCAATTATAACAATATGTATGTGAGGGATTTTAATTGTTTTTTTTTTTTTTTTTTTTTTTTAAATTTACGTAAAATATACCACGTAAACAAAGTTTTAAACTGTTTACAATTCCCTTCCTTTAAATTTCCTTATCGCAATTTAAATAATTGCTTGATAACTTTTTTTTTTTTTTGATTGTTCTTGGAAAATTGCTTCAAAAATCCTGCTGGAATTTCTTTTTAATGCGTATCGTAATTTTTTATACCGGTTTTTCTTTTAATTCCTGGAAATTCTGCAAAATTCAAACGCTTATAAAAAGACTTAAATAAGAAATTGAGGTTGCAAAAATCAAAAAAGTTTTATATTTTTTTTTTTTGATAAACAATCAAATCCGATTATAATAAATTTGTAAGGAATGTGTTTTAAAGTTTTTTATAACTTATTGATTGATGCCTGTTATATTAATAATAAAGCAAAGTGCATAGAAAACGACTAGAACGGAAAGAGTGAAAGAAACAAACCTTACTGACCAAGGCGAATTCATACAAGGTGGTCTTATTTTGAAAACGGATACAACACAGTAAACTACTTTAACGTTGTGTTTTGTTCTGTTTTGATTGTATGTTTTAAAAAGTGATAATTTAAAAACGTTTTAACATCCATAAATCTGGGTGAAAATTATAGAATTTATGAAAGATTTCCCAGCACCACCAGAACGGTATACCATTTTGACAGATGATTTGTTATCAGCTGCTGCTTACGTAGCAATCTAAGTCTGGGATCACACTATGAAAGTTTTCTTTCAGAAAGTCTGAGTTTATGGGTGAGAGAGGAGAGAAAAAAGCATGATCTCTTCCCCTCTCATCTATGAACTCAGACTTTCTGAAAGAAAACTTTCATAGTGTGAACCCAGACTAAGGTCACCTGGTGTGAGTTCGCATTGTTACGGACAAAACTAAATAGCAGAGTCAAGCGTTTTTTAAATTTACGGTTGTTGAATTCCCGTTATATACCTAGATCTTTTTTAGTAAAAGTATGCGAAAATTTGATATATAAAAACGCTGCAACTCCGCTGTAAAAAAAACTTAACCTTATGATTTTCTTAGTATGAAATGTGTTAAGGGGCCTGTTCACGGTCAAGCATTTCTCATTAAGCACTATGGTAGAATTAGTGAAAATGTGTTTGTATGTGTGACACTGACGATGCTGAATGGAAAATTAAAAAATTTAGATATGACGGGGAAAATAACGTCCAGCAAATGTACACGTGTGAATTCGCCGTGACGTGTACAGACCCCTTTAACTTTGTTATTGTAACGCCCCCGTGCGGAATTTTTAGAGATAATTTTTCATTTTGCTTTGACAGAGTTTCCGTTCTAGTCAATCTTATATGGCAAAGTGTTTGTTTAAATTGAAAAAGTGTGTTAAATCTTTTTTTTTTTTTTTTGGTTAAAGCAGTTACTGTTGATTATCCAAGTGCATATCAAATGTCAACGTTTTAAAAAGTTTTTTTTTTATTGGAGGATAAGAGGATGTGAGCATTTGCTCGCGTTGAATGCTAAAAAAAAACTTTTGCTCATTAAACAGATTTCGATTTCGTGGAGCCAAAGCTTGGGGGAAAGAACAATTCATGTTTCATAAAAATGTTTATGAATTGATGTCACAACACGATTAAAGAAAATAAATGAAATTAATTTAAGATGAATGTTGCGAACTAAAACCGTCCCGCATATTTTATTTGTGCGGTATCCGATATATCTGTCGAGCGTGTCTCTATTCACCACTTGGGGACGCGCCCTATGGGTTAAACTGGCAAGGGGCGACATATGTAAGTTAGTTTTATAAAATTTATATTCATCCTTATCGTGGTTGGCGAATTTAAAATACGCCTGCGACTGTTTGGTAATAGATTAAAGAAAATAAGTACAGTCGCAGGCGTATTTTAAATTTGCCAATCACGATAAGGTTGATTTTATACGAAATAGATCCATATAACTTAAATTTGCATTGTTCTTACAATATGTAACAAACAGTCAATACATATGCATATATTTTTTTAAGATAAAGCTTAAATAATTTTTTTTTAATGAACTAAATCAATTAATTTTTCTTGTTTGTCTCACCTTAAGAAATCTAATTTATGTTTATTTTTAATCAAAACCAGAAAACCCATTTACATAAGTCTAATTAATAACTTTTGCAATCAATCAATTTCTTCAAATTTGTTTCCCTTTAGGCTTCATCAACTTCATTAATCAAACTTTCACTGATTTAATGGAAAGATGAAGCAATTTGCTTTGCAGAGGCATATAATTTGTTTGCGTTACTTATCTGAAGCATGCGATAAATAAACGGGCAAGAAAGTGACATCTTATAGAAAAAATGCCAAATTTTGTTTCATATCTACCCAGTATGCAACATTTTGAATCAAAACAATTTAAAAACAAGTGAAGTGGAAGCACTTTTTTATATTCACACAGTTTATGCTGATGTATGTTACACTACACTCATAGAATTATTACAGTAACTGATTGTTGGTTATTAAATTCGTTTTCCGTACTGTTAAAATTGAAAAAAAATATAGTTATTTTAAGAATAATTTTATTTTTTAACATTTATGTTTGTTATTCAAAAAAAAATAACCACTAAATAATGTGTTTCCGTACTTATTTTTTATGTTGTTTGATTTATGTTGGTTAAAATATATTTTTTTAAAGTAAAAACTATTTAATTTTACGAATAAAAAATTTAAACATTAATGTAAAATTCATTTATTTTTAATGAAATGTAAATGATACGTTTTTTAAATAAATTTAAAGTTGATTTAAAATGAATTTTCATTTGAATTTTACCACATAATATTTTGATTGTAGAAATATTGATTCCAGCTGGAACGTTTTATTCCCAGCAAAAACTTTGCTTACAAAATAAGCAGAAAAATAATGAGAATTTGACGAGCCAACTACTTACTTTTCTACTGGAAAAAGTACTTATTTTTGTTCGAGATGTCCCAAAAGTAATCCTTTATAATTTAGCCTATTATAATGTAAAAAATAATATGTTTTTTTATACTTAAAATGTTTATAAAAATATATAGTTACACAAAGTCAATAAAGTAAAATTTTTTTTTTTTTTTTTTTTTATTATTTTTAATTTAATTTAATTTTTTTTTTTTCTTATTTTATTTTTTATTTTTTTTTTCTGTCTCTGGCGGGATTCGATCGCGCAACCTCGGTGCTGATAGACTAGCTCGCTACCAGCTAGTCTACCGGGGCAGTGTAGTTTTTGTATTAAAAAACTATGTTTTTTGACTATAATGACATTTTTATTGTCATAATGAAAATTTAAATTTTTCTGTATATTTAAGATATAATAATAAAGTTATTATTTAATATATAACTAATAATCCAAAAAGTGGCGAATAAAGCTACAAAGTAATGAATTCTTGAAGTCATTAAAAGTAGGATTGTAAGTAAAGTTTTTGCTGGGTTATACCGATCGACTCAGACTTATTTTCTGAATCTGTCTGAAGATGGCCGTCCATCTGAACGACTGGTAGACGTATTTTGCATATTTTGTTTTCTCTTGCAAAAAAATCCAAATTAAATCCAATTGTTGTTTATTTTATCCTTCTTTAATTTTGTTTTCAAATATGTATTCAAAAGACTGAGTACTTTCCATACAAATTTTACTACACGTTCAATCACTTGTATTGTGGAAACAGCACACAAATTTTTTTCCTATACCAATCCGGTCGCAAGCGGCGTATAAAATAGAATTAGATCTATGTCGACGTATGACGTAGATACGTTGTACGTTTGCGCCAGCTTTTGCGGATTATCTCAAAAACATTATTGAATCAGTCCAAAAACAATTCCTTCTTTTTTGCTTGGGTAATTCAACATGGAATCCTAACGTCATTATTTCTCCTTATACTACAAGGCTTGCATTAATAAAATTACCAACGGTGGAGAGTAGAAGAACTATGCTTAGCGTTTCATTTTTATTTAACACAATAAATGGTGCAGTGTGTTCTGACTTCCTACTCAGCAACTTAAATTTTAATGTACCTCATCGATCAACTCGTTTCTACATTCCAATATATTTACAAGTTTTTCAAACTAATTATGCTAATTTTGATCCTCTAAAAAAATTGTGTAAAAATTATAATGATTTTTATTTTCTTATGGATTTTTCTGTTAATGTTAATGTCATCCAACGTAATATTATTTTGTACCCTAATCAGTGTAATTAAATGGATGTCTAAATCTTTTTTTATTTTGTATATTATTTAAATTTTTTTTTATAATTGGTCCTTGAGGATTTATTCCGTAGACCTTAAATACATAAATAAATAACGTATATACGTCATACGCTACTACGTTCATACGGTGCAGTTGTGTATCTATGGTCGATTAAAAAATCGAAAAAAATCTTGTTTTGAAGACTATAAAGATATGCGTATTATATTAAATGGAATTGATTAGATCTAATATTATAAAAGAGATACATAGATATATGGATCGTCTTTTTATGTGCCGCTTTTCTTTCTGGGTCATTATCCTGCAGCTAAATTCGTAGCTACTACGGTCTTGGACTAGTGTATTACTAGTTGTTATACGTCTAAAAGTACAACAATGGGTAAGATAATGAAATTTCGACTACACAGCTTTATACGAGACGCCACGGCGCGCCTTTTTTTGTAGAAACAACTACAACCCTACAAAAGTAGACAAAACTTCACTTGTTTTGTGTAGAAACCAAAACAACAATACAAGAAAAAAAAACATATATTTATGGCTGGTTTTAAGTAGAAAAATTAGGTTTTATGTAAATAAAAAAATGTTAATTAAAAATAAAATACATAATTTATAAAAAGAAGAAAAAAATTCCCGATTTCTATTTGTTAAAATTACAGTATGGAACACTCATTTTGCGGCTTGAAACTTTATTGCAAATTTCTACTAATTTAAGGTCGCTGTTTTCAAATCAAATCTCCATTTTTCTCTATCACACATAAAAAGTTTAGTTTTGTTCCCTTCTGTTATTGACTAAAATACATCAACTTTTCAAAGTAGAATGATGACGAAAACCATATCGGACCATTCTCGCGGTGTCTTATAATTGAGAGTTCTTCTCAAGGTATATTTATAGCAGGTAGCCGCGAGATTACAACAATTGTACAATAAAACAAACAACAGGGCTTTTTATTGTTGTTTTGCGATACGAACTGTCAAACAGCAAATGGGTTGAGAAGAGACAAAAAACTTGTTTACTTGTTTACTATACAACATTTGACAGTTTGTATCGCAAAACAAGCAAATAAAAAATAACCAGCTGGCTTTCCGAGACTACCTGCTATAAATATACCTTGGTTCTTCTGTAAACGAAGGGAAACACAACAAAAGTGAAACATGTGTTAATAATAATATTTATATTTTCTCTCTCACTCTCTCTCTCTCTCGGGTTCCGAGGGTCAGCTTTTAGAACTATTCCAAAATTAATACATATGGGCATTTCTTTCTAAAGGTCCACCGTGACCGAAAATTTAAAAGTTATTAAAAGCAGGGTTTAAATAAAAAACTGCAGCCGAAACCAAAAACTGTGGAACAAAGAACAAAAATTTGTGTACAACTTTTCGCTTTTACGAGTTGGTTTAACAGCGACGGTTTACATTAAATGAATTAGAAGTAAAAACATCAGTTTTTTTCCGCCAATGACAAATAAAGAAGGGGAAAAATGGCAGTTTTTCTACTTCGACTGCAGTGTTTAAAACGATGATTAAAAGCATACATATTTTGTTATAGAGAAATATTTAGATTTTACTAATTTTATAAATTCCTCCATAAATTCTTTTACTAAAGGTTCTATTAGACGGGATGTATTTTACATATGTACTGTCACTTTTCTTTCCCATATGTAATTCCGTATGAATGTCAAAATTTCCATTTTACATACGATTCATAATTTTTGCTACCACACCTGCTTATGTTTTTCCTTAAGACATAACCTATAAATGTAAATAAAAACTGACTTTTGTTTACGTTTCAAAACAAACCAGCTGTTTTGTTTATGTTTGCCACAGGAAAATAGAGCGTGTTCTAATCGAAAAAGTTACATATGTATTTCCACATGTATTTTACACATGCAAAGTTTCATACAAAATTTGACAGTACATATGTAAAATACATCCCGTCTGATAGCACCTTAAGACGAACAAGCGGACTGCAAAGTTTTACAAACGCAACTTCTTATTTGTGAGAATGTTTTATTGTATGTTTTCTTTCATATTATCTTCCTTAAAAGAGGTGATATTTGATAAAAATTATTCCAAAAAAATGTTCTTACATGGTCTGTAATCTAAGGAAGAGTTCAAAGAGAAATATGTTATTCGGATTAACGGTAAATTGTTATTTTATTTTGATCATTATTCTGTTAAGATATTACGGAAAAAATTTCACGTTCGAAATGTCACGTATCGACCCAGATTTTGGCTTCAAAAAAAAAAAAAAAAAAATGCAGGACCAACGACATTTTAATGTTACATTGCTCGTAAAATTCTGAAATTAGTTGGACTAAAAACTAACTACTGCTTTGGCTTATAAAGCAAAAAAAGTGAAAAAATATGGATAAGATTTGTAAAAATTTATTTTACTCTTAATACTTTTTGACCCGAAAAAAAATTAATTTCGATGAATCCTTTTCGAACTATTAGGGGGATTCCGCTGAGTGCGAAAGTACATTTGGAAGTGTCAGATTGGCTCCAGTTTTTGAAAAATCGGTATATATCCATTTTTCATTGATAAAGCTAAGTCTGCGCTTTTTAAAAATTTTATTCGACCGTATTAGTTTTTTTTTTGTCTTCTTAACTTTCTTTTACGGAATGTTTAGACTTTTTTCAAAATTTCACGTAACTTAAACCATTAATCACAGCGATATTAGTTACTTTATCTGCAGGATATTTACAAATATAAAATTGTTGTGCTCAGAATTTTGTTCTATCGAATCCAGCACTGTCCATGGGTCGTCCCAAATAGGAACAAATGTGTCATATGACCGACTACCTATTTTAATAAAAATTTAGAGAAAAAAATTTCATCAAGAAATATTGCACATTGGGCAGCAATCATTTTGTTTACACACGTGTGTACTTTACACAAGATTATTTAAATTGATTTGTTGTTATTATGTTGTTTAACTTGTTATGAAAAATTCAATTAATACTACATATTTTCATATATTTAATTAATTTCTCTGTTACAGATTGCTGCCAACCAAATTTCAGTTGTTAAAATTTTAAATATAGAAAACCAACACCAGCTGCTACTTAAAAATCAGGTAAAAACCTCCAAAAAGAACCTAATAATTTCCTTGGTAAACAAATTTAAATTTAATTAAAAAATTTTAATAACTTAAACTAAAATTCAGAAAATTATACATGATTAACTTATTTAATAATTTTTTTTTTTTTTTTTTTTTTAACAGAAACATTGATGATGCATAAAATTATTTTTTTACTTGAACATTCACTTGTTCAACATGTTTCATTGTTCATGTTTCTTTTTTTTCAACATGATTTGCACTAAATAAAAAATGTATGAATGGCATTTTTTTGGCCATTACAGGAACAACAAAAAAAAAAGAAAAGTTTTTTAAAACTTTCTGTTTAAATAAAAACAAACAAAACAAAAAGTATGTAAGTGAAATTAAGTGATTACATAAGCAAAACTTATTTTCGCTTTTATTCCCTCTTTTGAAGTTTGGCTTAATCCTCCTTTTGCGGATTTGCCTGACCAAAAAAGGTAATAATTATTTGTGCAAAATTAACTAGCGAAGTAAAAAATATAATAAACAAACTAAGTAATTATGAAATGAGTTAAAGTAGTTTGCTTTGGATGAAGAAAATGTTTAATAAATTGTACCACTGATTTGGTGATCTAGTTATTCAAATTTGGCCAAAAGCATTTTTACCGGTATTAAAACATATTTTAAAGTAGTTTTAACACTATGTGTTACTTATTGATAGTTAATTTGTTTTTTTTTTTTTAATATTTTTTTGTAAAAATAAATACTTTTTAAAAGTTTTCAGACTCAAAAGCGACAGCAAATAAATTTTTCAAATTATTTTTAGTTTTGTTTAGTTTTTCAAATAATATCGCAGAAGTCCTCAGGGTACTCCCCTTCTATTTTTATAGATGTCGGTCATAACATTGTCAAGAACTAACGCAAATTATACGGCTGATAAGGGACAGCCTTGTTTCACACGGACGTTTGTCAAAAAAGTTTCGCTGCATTGTCCTTTTTGAAGAACTCCTTTAGCTCTCTAGGCAGACCATATTGCACTACGTTTCACTGAATCGAAGGCTTGTTTGAGGCCGCTTGTTCAATTATGACTAATAGCCTTTTTACACTGATCAACATCAATTTTCGCAGATGTTAACATCTTTCCATAAGAAATACACAGGGCTTAAAATCAACATCTTTAAAAGATCTTTCTATCTCATTTTATTACATCCTTCACCTTTCGATTACTTTAGTGTCATCACTAGAAAAGTGGCAATAAGTTCAATTATTATTGTGGCATCACTGACAAAAAGAAGTTTGTTTTTAAAGCAGCTTTACCAATTGTCAAGTTTTCTTTTTACTGCAATGTTTTTTTGCTAAGTATTTTTTATATTTTTAAGCAAATTGAACTTCAAACACATTTTTATGTTTTATTTATAAAAATTTTGGCACTTTTGTAGAAAAAAAAAATTTATTATAAAAACATTTTTTTTTTTTTTTTTTTTTGCAAAAATGGTGACACTTATGTTTGATGGTAGATGTTAGATGTGTGCAATATAACCGATTGTTTCACATTTTCTACATCTTTGATGGCAGATGTTAGATGTTGATCAGTGTAAAAAGCCTATTAAAGTCTATCTGCTTGATAGATGCACTGCGATGTGGGGCGAAAGCCAGCGTGCTCATCGCGCAGATAACTTTCAATGATCTGCAGCATTTTTTTTTTTTTCTAATTTTGAAGACCGTGTTAAGAAGCAGAATACTATTCTAGTTATTGCAATCTGTCAGATCGGCTTTTTGGGAAATTTTATAATTTCCCCATTTGTCCAATTGTTTAGGAAAGAGTTTTAGAGCCAGACTTTTCCCAAATACAAATGCAAGATTGCAGCTGCGGTCATAGGTTCTATATGCAATATTTCACTGGTGTGCCGCCGTCTTCTCCTGGTAACTTGTTGCTCTTCAGAGTTGTGACAATATTTGCCATTTCTTCCGTAGAAGAAGGATTGTCGTTTGTCTCTGCCATGTGCATTATCGGCATGTCGATGTAAAGAGTTTCGTCCGCACCATTGTAGTTTCTTCAGTTGTATAAATTTCGAAAAACAGTGGAGTTTAGATAAGCGGGTGATTAGTCCGCTGTAGCCTGAGTTGGCAATGGGATTTTATGTTTAAATCCGGCTTGTGTATTAGCTTTCATAACGGCGCCAATAACTCGCCATGTCGATTTAGGGATCACTGGCAAATTTGGATATTTCTTAGCCTCGTGCTTAAGAGACCTCCGAGGCTCTCCTCCCTAGGCCCACTGAGCTGTCTGCACTTCGCAATATCTACTACTGGGCATAATGTATAATGTAAGTCCTCATTGGTCAAGTAGAAATTAAAAAATTTTTCAGTCTTCTGCATTTTCCATACTAATTTTCATCGAAATCACAATTTGTACATAATTTGCTTTAAGAATTAATAATCAAAACTTGTTATTTATTTTTATTTCTAAATTCCATCATGTCTTCTGTACATAATATACAACCCATCCCTCTTTAGTCAAATTAAACGCTTTGAAATGTTTATGTCTGTTCGTTTTTTCATTATTTATTTATTTCAAATAATCCTTTAATGGAACGCAATATAAATTAATTTAAAAGTGCATATTTATGCAAATATTTCAACAAAGCAATTTTACATTTAACAAATATTAAATATATTTTTTGTCGAATTTTTTGTTTATTATTGTTTTTGCACGATACCGAAAAGGTCAAGTGTAAATCGTGACTTGAAGCTTAAAAATACTCATGTACTCATCGCACATTATTTTTTTTTTTTGTTCTTTTATTTAAAATTTGCATTGAAAACTAATTGTTTAACCCTAATTCAGTCAAAACATAAAAAGGTGTAAATTAGAGATTATAAAAGATTTTTTTTAATAGATCTTGTGTATTGATAACAAAGCAATTTGTACCGAAATAAGATGCTTGCACTGTTACCCCCTCCAGATATTTAGACATTTATATTAACCTTGAATAGGAGGTTCCACGCTTACATTTCCAGTACAGCTCGCTTTCTGACAAATGTTTTGAATTTTGATAAGCAAACAAATTTTTTTAAATTTAGAAACTTTAACGTTCTTCAAATATGTTGAAATTTGTATTGGCTTTATATGGGAGGTGCCACGCCCACTTGCAAATTTACAAATGTGTATAGCATCGGGTAATAAAAAAATTACTGTGAAAAATTCAGGAAAATCGTTTAAGTAGTTTGGGAGTCTATAGAGAATAAACAAACACATATAAACAAACAAACGCATTATAATCTTTATGTCTACAGTGAACAATCGGTATTCGCGACTACCCATTAATTTTAACATTGCGGGCTCTATAATCGTGACAGTTTACAAAAAGCAATGTTCTTTTTCGCGATTTGTGTCGTTATTTTTTAATCTGAACAGGAATATCTACTTTTATAAATACTTTGATTACAATGCTTTCAGTCCACATAAGCTAAAATAGAGGGAATCCCCGTCTTTTCTTACATTAGCCTTTGTTGGTGATTTTGATGTTTCATTGACGTTTAAAGCCAACAACTACTCAAAAATAAGAGATTTGAAAAGAAGTCAAAAGTGGATATTGCATACATTAAATTTGTATTTATCATAAGTCTTCTATTTTCCGCATTTTAAAGCACGAAAAAGCGCTATCGTAAGCATAACATAAAGTGACCCGCGCAAACGTTGCAACCTTAAGAAAGCTGAGTACCCGAGAATGGAATAATGACTTATAAGTGGTTTTAAAACAAAGAGAGATGAATGAATGTTCCAACATCAGCAAATATTTTACGATCAAAAGCCAGTCAGTTGCATTCCAAAGTTTATGGAACCAATTCAGGGGCCAAATTACGGCATTCGATATCGATCGAAATTTCCATTTAAATTCTGTTGTAATTTCGATCGATATCGAATGCCGTAGTTTGGACCCAGGTTGCAATGCTTGTGATGGATGGTTTAATAGATTTAAGCGTCGATATGGAATTAGATTTTTAAAACTTACCCGCGAAAAATTTTCTTCGAAACCTCATCTTATTGATCCACTTGTGCAAGAGTTTAAGGATTATGGTGAAGAGCATGGGTTGAACCTTCATCAAATCTGTAATGCCGACGAATCCGGCTTATATTATCGGATGCTTCCAAATCACAGTTTTGTCACATGTATTGGAAAAACGGCTACCGGAAGGAAAGTTTGTAAATATCGAAAAACTTTTTTTTAGCCTGTTAAATGCGCATGGTACAGACAAACTGATATTGTTGTTGGTTGAAAAAACAAAAAACCCAGTGATATACAAATCTAGTAACAACGCGTGGATGACATTTCAAAGAATAGTTCCATTTCGAATTTGCCCTACACGTAAATTAGTAGTTACATTTGGTGAAACTAAATTTTTCATATGTAAAAATTTGTTGAGTCAGATAATTTTTGGCTTTAAATAACGCGACGTGTGATCCAGTTAAGGAGCTAAAAAGTGAAGACGGTTGAATTGTAGCAACGAATCTGCCTCCCAATTGCACTGCGCTGATTCAGCGTGATCAACTTGATAAAATTACATTACAAAAACAACTGCGCACCCGTTTGCAGAAAAGGAAACAAATTTTAGGTTCAAACTAAAAAAAATTTCAATCTCAGAAATGCAGTTCATATTCTGGATACGTCTTGGGACAAATTGTCAGAATCAAATATAGAAAAATCATGGGCCGCCTTTTTCAAATTCAGTAGTGAATGCAACGAAGAGGATAATATGCCCTTAAATCTATTTTTGTCCTCTATAGACTCTGGAAGCAACTAACCGATGTGCTTCAAGCCGGTTTCATTAGAAAGGTTATTTCCTAGGGATGGTGTCGGCTTCACTTTTTTCCAAAATTCGGGCCATGAGGGGAAATTACATCACAGATTTTTATGAAATTTAAATTTAAAATCGATCCCTACATATATCGACACTTTAGCAATCAATAAATTTTTTAAAAAATAGGACCACAAGGGGAAGCGAAGATGATTTTAGGCTATACATTTTTGTAAAACTCGGACCACGAGTGGACTTTGGGGCAATTACTGCCCCTCAGGTGCTATCCAACAGATTTTTATGAAATTTGAAACACAAATGGACGACTATTTATATCGACAAATTAGTAAGATATTTTTTGAAAAAAAGGACCACGAGGGGAGGCACCGGGAAATTTCTGCCCCTTTGGAACTACCTCAGCGATTTTAATGAAATTTAAAACATAGATAGATTCCTACTTATACCATAAACAAAACGTATTTCTTTTTTAGGCGTAGTAACACACGCCGAGCCATCCGCTAGTATTTTATAAAATTTAATTTGGGTAGAAAACGAAGATCTTTCAACTATTCAGCTTTATTCCGGTTGTCGTTATCGTCATCGACAGTGCCGTTTTTTGTAGAAGATTAAAGAACACAGGCAGTGTGTCACTTTAATCTATTACAAAAAACGACACTGTCGATGACGATAACGACATCCGGAATAAGGCCGATTGTTTCAGTTGTAGCTCAAATTTGTACGATACTTCTCTTCAGGAATGCTGACATAAACAACTGGATTCGCAAATAATGTCCTATGTAAATGAATGAGGAGCAAATGTTATTGATATTGTCAGATAGAATATATATTTTTTTTAGGAGCAGCACTCAGGATATGGCTCCTTCTTAGGTTAAAATTCCGTTACATTGTAGTTGACGTGATATTTTTAATTAGGTTGTTGGCTATACAAAATTAACCATAAAATAACATACTCGTGAAACGTGGTTTAAACATATTTGGGGCATTAAATATTTTTTACCAGAACATTGGCAGAACTGAGCCCTATAACACCCCCATTTCAAAGTTTCGAAAGGGTCCTAAATATGGATTAATTGTCAAATATTATTATAATTAATTAGTATTGTGGTTATTTTATAATTTTCATAATTAATTAACATTTTAAAAGTTATTAAATATTCCAAAAATGGCCTATTTAGCTTTTAAGGGTTAATTATATATTTCAATTCTGTACATTAAAGAATTTAATGCAATTTTATTGTAATTTAAAGTGCTTTATAAAAATCAAATTAAATTAAATCAATTAATTGTATAGATATTTATATTTCATATTGGGAATGGTTTGTAACCTTCATTCATCTCCCCGGGTAATAAAAGGGTTAATTAATTCTGTTCGCCTAATAGTTTTGTATAAAAAGAATTAAATGTTTTTTCTTTCTCTCCCAAATAAATATGGAAAATATTTTGCTCTTAAAAAATGTATTAAATAACTCAACAAAACCAACTTGAAAAATGTAAAAAAATGTTGTTTACTATTTACCGTTAGAAACCGCAAATTTTGTATTTATTTAATTCATATAATTAAAAAAGTTTCATTAGCAAAAATGTTGGGAAAAATAATTGTAAAATACAAAAAAAAAAACTTATTTAGTAAAATTCTTGAATTTGAGGGTAAAAACTTAAACCACAATTAAAAATGTATTTATTATTTACTTGGTCAAGTACAAGTAAAAATTAGAAATCGTATTTAATTCTTTAAAAGAGCCCTACAATAAATAATGACGAGTGGAGATTTTAGAAAAATTGTTGGAATGAAATGAAAAAGTGGGTTAAATATTGGCCAACTCGGGGGGAATAATAGTAAAAGGGCAAATAATTGCTAAAGGCTAAAGCTGGATCTTTACACCACCCGTTTTCTCGTCAACGCATTGCAAGCTTTTCATACTTTACTTACGTTCTACGCTTCAAGAAAGGTAAGGTTATATAGAATATGGTCCAGATACCAGATGGTCTATTGTGATGTAATAAAACAAGAAGAAGAAAAGAAAGAAGTTAATAAAGAGCGAAAACATACGAAATAGCGGAAGATAATCTCGGACCCAAGATACAGTACTCCTACGTATACCCAATCCCCAACTGTCTGTCATGCTCATTGCAAGTCCCGTCAGATTCTCGAGCCTACAACCCGAGACATCTTCCAATTCGACTAAAGCCTACTACTCAGCTATCTCAGGCTGCTGTTCTGTAGCCTAAGACAGTGACACAAAATATGCTCAACTTTCTCTATCTCCTCTGTGTCCACGCACAACCTACATAAATCCGATGAGTTAGATTCAATTGGAATATCACCGCCATCCTGCCTATCCCGCTGTGACCCGTGTTAATAACTACCATGTTTCTTACGCAGACGTTGCTCCTGAATAGTAGCGATTTAGAATCAGCTTTTATACGCACTGGCCATAACGTCCGCGATATTCTATGCTTTCTATTCTTCCAGACCCGATCTGTCCCGTTTAGGACCCATTCCCTTACGCTTCAAGTAACATGCTTTTTACGCTGCCATTACCTTAAGTAAAAATCGAATTTTCTTTCCCAAAATCAAAAGACGCTTGTGGCGCTTACAAAAGTAGAAGGTAATCCTACTTTTGCACGTTACATTTCAAGGCATCCCACAATTTTGTGCAAATTCCACTTTTTTGTCAGCAAGAGGTAAAAAAGCGTACACTGCGTAGTGTGGACCTCCAGCTTAAGTTTCACGCAACACTTTTTAAGTTTAATCACTGCAAATAGAAAAAGAAATTCTTTTGTAAAATCAGCTGATTTTTTCGAACGCCTCTTAGAAAAGTAGAAATTATAGCTACTTTGCATGTTACTTGCAACGTGTAACCACACAGATTCTAGCTTTTTGACAGCTGCGTAGGATGCAAAAAGTTGGTGAGCTTTATTCTGATCTGTTAAAAAATCTAAGAGAGAGATAGAGAGAGTGAGAGAGAGGAATACAGCAAACAAGATAAGCTTTTCATCGATACACAGTTCCATATAATGTCGATATCAAGTGCGATTTCTTACGTGATATCGAGAATCTGGTGCTACGGTATACAGAAATAGGGCACTGCCTAGACTTCCAACATAGAGAAAATCCAAAAGCGGTGGGTCAATCTATCCAGTGTTAAGAGCATTAAAAAAATTTTACAATATTTCGACTCAGAAATTTGATAACCCACAGTGCCAGATTTTGACTCCATACTATTTTCTGAACAATTTCTGAATTTTAACGAATACGTGAATTCCCTTTTTTCACATTTCCTTAATTTTTAAATACATATTTTGATAACAATTTCATTTAAATCTTTCATAATTTTACGTTTATTAAATCACTTTATATTTTACAAAAATTTTCAAACAACCCAGAAGAAAAACAAATAAAACTCCAAAGAAAAAATAAAAATATAACAAAAATCGATATAAATGACTGATTTACATAACGTGTGTTTGTTGGTTACAACTTCGTGACTGTGTAACAAAAGGCTGAATGGGATTTTATTAACTGGTTTCTCTGGTTAGCTTTATTTGCATTACGTTTTAAGGCGTTTATCGCATCAACATCATCACTGTCACATTCATTATCAGCAACGCCAACGAAGTCGCGACGTTGTTGAAGATGATAATCGCCAATTTCAGCAACTTCATTATTGTCGTATTTGTATGCCTGCAAGTCTTCAATATGGCAAACTGCAGCATTTAAGTAAATAATACTGATGTAATGGCAGCAATATTACGCATACGGTTTATTTGCTGCTTGGATGGTGGCAAAATAACTGGAATATTGGGTGCACAATTTAATCGAAGACTTATTTTGTACACATGGTTTGTGTCTTAAATATTTTCACTTAGTCTAGGTTCAAACAATGAAAGTTTTATTTCAGAAAGTCTGAGTTACTTGGTGAGATGGGAGAAATAAAAGGTTCTCTTTCCCTCCCACACCCAGAGAAAAAAAATATTTTTAAATATGGTCACATCCACCCACTGTTGCCAAAAGTGCAGATTTCTCAGCATTTTGCTGATTTTTCGTTGCAAAAATGACGAAGTGAGATTTGCAGATTTTTGCTAACAAATTGAAGGTTTTTTGAAATTGAAGGAATTGTAAAAATTGGACTTTTATATTGAACTTTGTGACTACCTTTTTTAAGATTGGATTTTGGAGATCAATTAAAATTTTAAAAAGGAATAAATCCAAATATTTTAGTTAAATCAATATTTGAAATTTTATAAACAGTTTCCAAATTTAATATGCAAGCAATTGACTCTTGATTTCCAATACTTGATAAATAAAAATATCAATTTATTACACTTTTGGAAAATAAATGTCAAATTAAAAATTTTGACTCAAGAATAATTTTCACAAAATCGTGCCTTTTGGTAAAAAAAAAAAAAAATTTTGCCACATTCATCAGCTAATGTGGAACCAATATTAAGTTAATATACATAAACAAAGCAAAATTGTTCAGATAAAATATCGCTTGAAGGAATTTTGTACACAAAAGACTTCCTTAAATTAAATAAATCAATTTATTTTAATACTCTAATTCAAAATAAAATTTTATGACAAATGACTTCTGAAATTTACAATGAATAAATGTATAAAATTATTTTAAATACGGTGATATGATATTATGTATGCAAAATGTTTTTGAATAGACATTTAAGTAAAGTGTGGTTAAATTTCAAGGGCCGATGTTGATTTTGAATAAAACACAAACTATTTAGGAAATTATTGTAATTTTATTTTATTATGATATATTGGTATTATTCAATTATATATGGAACAAAATATCGGCCAAATGGGCGCCGCGACCACGGCGGCACACCTCCATCCGATGGTCCAAATTTTCGATGACCCTGAGGCATAATGGAGGTTCTATGCCGTTAATGTGCCGAATTATCTCATCCTTTAGCTCTTGAATTGTTGCTGGCTTATCGACGTACACCTTTTCTTTCAAATAACCCCAAAGAAAAAAGTCCAACGGTGTCAAATCACATGATCTTGGCGGCCAATTGACATCGCCATTACGTGAGATAACACACACGGCCATTGAATTTGTTGCGCAAAAGAGCCATTGTTTCGTTAGCTGTGTGGCAAGTGGCACCGTCCTGCTGAAACCACATATCGTCCACATCCATATCTTCCAATTCGGGCCATAAAAAGTTCGTTATCATCTCACGATAGCGAACACCATTCACAGTAACAAACAGTCACTCTTTGTGGGTGCATTGGTTTTTCGACAATCACTCTTGGATTCTCATTCGCCCAAATGCGGCAATTCTGTTTATTGACGAATCCACTGAGGTGAAAATGTGCCTCATCACTGAAGATGATTTTCTTCGAAAATTGATCATCCACTGTTGCCATTTCTTGCCACCATTCTGCCCATTCACGACGTTTGTAAGAGGCTTTAGTTCTTGAGCCAATTGCACCTTGTAAGCGTGTAAATGCAAGTCTTTATGCATAATGTTCATCAACGACGAGCGTGAGAGGTGAAATTGTTGGGCACGACGACGAGTTGAGGTGGACGGCTCTTCAGCCACACTATCGCGAACAGCAGCAATATTTTCTGCAGTACGAGCTGTACGAGCATGCACTGGTGTTCTCACATCTTCTACAGACCCGGTTTGCTCGAATTTTTGCGATTGTACGCACATTTGGACGATCAAATTGACCAAAAAAATCACGAAGTGCACGATATGCATTTTGATTTGAACGCCCATTTTCATAATAAGTCTGGATAACTTTAACACGTTGTTGGATTGTGTATCTCTCCATGGTTCAAATTGAGTAAGTCTGAAATAGAGAAGTGTCAAATAAAATTCGGATAAAAACTTGGCGTTTAGGTGTGGTTCACATTCAACATCGGCCCTTACAATTTAACCACCCTTTATATATATATACATACAATCATATAATAGATATATATTTTTTCTCTTTTGTTTATATTAACTTTTAATTTTAATGTACCAAGAAAATTTTAGATATCGGCTTATATTTTAGTTTGTTGTACGAATCCGAAAATAAAAACAAAATCAACCCCAAAATAAAGTATTTTAAGTTCCCAGATTTTTTGCAGATTTTAACAATTTTTTTTTCAGATTTTCCAGATTTTTTAGTCCAATTTTTCAGATTTATTAGAAAAAATGTCTGGCAACAGTGCCTTTAACAAAACTTTTTTTAAAGAAAATTTTAAACATATTATGATCCATTTAACAATATTATTGACACCGACACCCATATTATGGTGGAATTAGTCCCCCATCAAGAAGCCACAACCATATTATGGTTGCCTCCGAACATGCTATAGTCAAAAATAACTAAAACATGTTTAACACTTATAATAGCAAGTTTGGTTTTCAACCATAGCATGTTGCTCTTGGAAAAGAGGAAAATACTGTTGTTAATTTTTAAACAAATTATTTTCATATTTAACCATAACATGTTTAGTAAAACTCAGACTTTCTGAGAGAAAACTTTCATTGTGTAAACCCCGACATAGTGAATTTGTGCCAACAAAGATTGGCCTCACATTTAGTCGCACTTTAATTTGACTGAAAAGCGTAGCTTAAGTGCATAAATTGTACACTGATGCTTATCATCAATATGTTCCATGGATTTTAAGTGTGAAAGATGGTTTGTGCGGTTCAAATATAGTGATTTTTTCTCGGAAGACAAAAACCGCTTTAGTCCGAATGGTGTCTTTTTATTGTTGTCAACTGCAATAAAAACTTAAAAAATCATTAGTGGCGACTTAAAGAGCAACTTTAAAGTGTTTGCAAGCAGTAGGATTCATTCGAAACCAATTAAATTCCTGACCTCACGAGTAATAGCCATGAGGCGTTGAATGACGGCATGTCCGGCCATAAAAATCAAATAAATTACGAAAACCTATAATCATAAAGCATCCCACGAAAAGCTTTTTGATTTTTAGTAATATGTGGTAGTTAGTTCTTACGTTACCTGGTAAGTAGGTGTCATTGCAATTGGCATTATTCTGAAAACTTCAATAAGTACTTACTAGTAATGACCCAGCAACTACTTATTATTTCTGTTTCACTACTGAATATTTGCTTACTAATAATCATCTCAATAACTACTTATAAGTGGTGTTGTTTTCAGTCCTGAATATTTACTTACTGGCAACGCACTCAATAACTACTTATTAGGTCTATTAACTAGTGATTTTTTGGCTTCTAGTATGTATATACCCAGTGAAAGAATAACCAATCCCTTAACTGGTTTATGAAGAACAAAAGGGTAGAAAAAGTAAGGAATTACAGTACAGTCTTCACCGGTGCTGTGACACATTTTTTGGTACTTTCTAAAATTTGGTTCTTGAATTTAATACAAGGATTTGTTTTATTGAAATAGTACTACATTCTATTGAAATTCTGATACATTTTAGTAACTGACACCAAGCACGTTCATTTAGAATAGATCTGTGACTGGTCAAATGGTGTCAATTGACCCCCTCCAATGACAACCCCATGTAAAAGTGATAGGTCTTATTCATATAAAGTGTTAAAACTAGAACCGGACTCTACCACCAAAGACCTATCACGGGACTACATTGGTGTCAGTTTGCTTCCCTCTTACTTACTTACAATTGAACTCACTCGTAGTTAAATAATAACTAGACATTTTTTGACTTCTAGTAAGTGTATTGTAAGTACAGAATAAATTGTTATTCAGCCGAAAAATAAGTAGTGTTTATTCTCTCCAACATTATTTGCTAACTTACCAGGTAAAGGCCAGTTTACACGGTAATACAATGTATTACGACTTTGTAGAATCAAAATATTATGAAATTCTCTCCGTGTTTAAAAGAAAAAAATAAAAATCTTTTGTAAGTATAGTTCATGTTTACACGGATGGTATAAGAAAATGCAAAATAATAACAATAAATCAGATGGTTGCAGTTTTAAATATTTACAAAAACAACATGAAAATTTCCTGAGTTGATTTTAGTTGTTTTTGTAATCGCTTAAAAATGCTATCACCTTCAATATACTCTGTTAAAATACACCTCTGGTGTGATGAGAATACATAGGTTTCTAAAATGGTTTAGAAAAAAACCATTTACCGACCGCTTGTCAGATTTTGTATCCGTATTCTCTCTTACTCAATACATTTTACTTTTACATGATAAGATTTTTCTCAATCTACATAATCTTTCGACATGTCGTAATACATTGTATTACCGTGTAAACTGGCCTTAAGTAAAGTTTTTGCTGCGATCTAAAGGGTTCTGAACCTCTTGGTGTTATTACACTGGGGACAACAGGGGCAGCCAATATCTGGGACAATAGTCCTAAATTGACAGGGTTCTTGGGATCTTGATCTCTAGAAGTCGAGGCCCCAGTTTTTGTGGAGATAATTAAGAGGGAGCTAATGAGGTGATGCAAATTGACGATGAAGTGGAAGATTGACTACTCTCGGATGGTGTGCTTTCTCGGCGATCACGTGGAGGTGATCCGACATCCGGCCAAACGAAAAATATCCGACCAAATTTGTTCGTAAGAAACCAAGAAAGGCAACCCTGTTTAGAACAAGAATGGTAAAGAGAGCTTTAAAATTTTACTTTTTTAATCTTAATTGTATGAAAACACATTTTAAGACATGATGAAATTAACAGGTGGCATTACTGCGCCAGATGACGATTGTTTGCTCAAGTATAAGGTGCGTTCGAGCACCCAAAAGTGTTAACTATTGTTTACTGGACTTTACTGCATTTTACAAAAGAGAGTAAATGAGCACACAAATTAAGACCGTAATTTACCAGTTCTCGACTGAGTATTAAAAAATATTTACTGCAGAAATTTTTGCAGTAAAATTTAGTAAAACGAAAAAGCATATGATTCAAAATGTAAACAAGCAAAAAGCATGCAAATTGCGAACCAAAATTTAAAAAAAAGAAACGTTTTAATACAACTGAAATAAAAATAAAAAAATTAATAAATATTAACTTAATAAACTTGTTTGTGAGGCAACTTTTGTTATTTAAATTTTAGGAGTTGTAAAAGGGTAAAGTATTTTGATACTTAGTACTGCACTTGTTTTTTAAGCAAACAACAGCAAAAAAAGTAATTATGTACTTTTTAATAAAGTTAACCAGACAAAAAAAAAACAAATAGGAAAGATAACATAAAATAAAATACAATAAATTTATTTATCAAAGTTTTTCTTGGGATTCAAAAATTAATCATCAAGGTTTCGTTATAATGAGCTAAATTCCCATTTCATACTATTAACAAACTGAAGTTTATTGTTGATGGGATAAGCTATTCCTATGCGCATTTCACTGGTTGCTTAGGCCAGATCGTCAGAAAACTTCATCCAAAGATTTTAGAAAAACTAAAGATATTATAGAAATAAAACTGTTAAGCAAATGAGAATTATAAGCCCCCAGTTTTACTTGTTACAATATGAAAGCTTAAATAAAAACAACAACAATAAACAGTGAGTTTATCTTTTCTTACAATCCCGACCACAACTGGTTGATTTTTTGTCAACTCTAAATGTAGGGCGGTGCGCAAAATGACTCCAGGAAATATGGCCCCAAAAGGAAAATGAAAAACGGCCCCAAAATTTTACATGAGACACAACAACACGCAATTTTGGCGCATTTTTTTTGTTTTTTTTTTTTGGGTTCTTTTTCATTTTTTTGTTAGGGTGTTTTTGCATTTTAAGTGGAATGAAAAATGACCCCAATATCAAGGAATGAAAAATGGCCCCAAATAAAATCACAATTTTTACTTTGGGGATAATTTTCGTCTACTAATAAAAAATGCAAGTTTAAAGAAATGAAAAATCACGCCAAACATTTTTACACAAATTTTATAAAATTCTATGTAAAAGTTTCTAGGGATAACATAAAAAACCCGAATTCTTATACCAAAGTAGAGAAAATCCTTGCCGGTTATGCAGAGATGCTTTAGTTAGCGAAGCCGATGTTTGTTATACCATAGAGGAAAAAATCCTTGAGCCCGGCCGAAGGCCGGCTATTACGAGAAGAGTTCGTTATACCATAGAAAAGAAAATCCTTGCGCCCGGCCAAAGGCCGGCTATGTAGTGAAGCTTTAGTGAGCAAAGCCAGTGTTCGTTATACCAAAGAGAAGAAAATCCTTTCACCCGGCTGAAGGCCGCCTATACAGAGAAGCTTTAGTTAGCGAAGCCAGTGTTCGTTATACCATAGAGAAAAAAATCCTTGTGCCTGGCCGAAAGCCCAACCGTGCTATCAATCGTACGATTTTTAAAACCAAAACTGTATAATTATCCGGATTTTGAAATCGGGATTCTAAATTTGGGATTTTTAGTTTTGGGCATATGAACTCAACCGAAAATGTTTAATGTCACTTTCTTTGTATTCTTTTTTGGGGTTAAAATTCATTATAAATTTTGAGGTGATTTTTCATAATGAAGAATAACCCCAAATTTAGGGTCATATTTCATTTTATTTTTAGGGTTATTTTTCATTTTTTTGGGGTAATTTTTCATGCAAAAAATGGGGCCATATTGCATTATGAGAAATAGCCCCAAATTTGGGGTCAATTTTCATATATTTTTTGGGGCCATATTTCGCAGCGCCTAAATGTAGTTGTAAGTGGGTAAAGAATTAAAATTGAATATTTTGCACAGTTGCCATAGATAAGCGTAAAAGAATTACAAAGCCAACTTTACTCATATTCAAGAAATGTCAAAAACAAAATTCGTCGTACCTACTGAAGAACCCGAAAGTTGTTATATTGTTAGACTTTTTTAAATACGTTGACCTCCCACTTCTCACAAAAAATCATAGTAATAATAGTTGCAAGACAACAAACAGCCAGTTATTATTTTCCTAAATAATCACATGGTAATGACGAACGAGAAAAAATCTTTAAGCAAAATAAGCACTTGGTACAACGCTATAAAAAAACAGCTAATTAAAATTTTTTATTAGCTGTTTTCAAGCACATAAAAAACATATTGAGGGAGTTGTTTAAGAAAAGCCAAATTTAAATAAAACACGTCAAAGTCGAAAAAAAGAAGCAATTAACAAAAGTAGGTGTAGCTGTTGAAACAATTATAATTTTATAATGAACAAACTCTTCCTTCAGCAAAATATAGAAAAAGCTTTACAATATAAAATAAAAAAATACAAAATAGCCTACAGTATCTTGGCAAAATAAATTACATCATTCTATTATTTTAATTAAATGTAACGTCAATATTATTAACATGTTTTTCTTATTAGCACTGACAAATATATACATCAACATTAACACTTGACATTAAAATCAGTTGAGAGACTTAACAACATTAATTATACCCACACCTAAATAATGGAGAGGTTATTATGCGTTTGTAGTGACATGTGTAACACAAAAAATTTTGGTTCTAAGTAGACCTATCGTTTAGTATACCGACCGATTCAGAATCACTTTCTGAGCAGATCTAACGATGTCCGTCCGACCGGCTGGCAAAGTACAGGTCTCAATTTTATGAAATTTGGTAAACTTGTAGGTTCTAACTGTCACAAGAAGCAAACCTATTGTATGAATCGGCCTATTATTTCACATAGCCTCAAAACAAGCTTTTATTTTCCTGAATGGAGTCTTTGTAACCATAAGCCATCGTATTATATTGGTACTACGACAAAATTTGGCACAAACTTTCTTTATTGCCATGTTTACCTTCTTACCAAATTTTATTCTAATCGGTCCGTATTTAACCATAGCTCCGATACAAATACTACTCCCGGAAACAGCTTTTTTTGCCATAACTTCCTTATAAATTTTGGTATTGATTGCAAATTAGGCAACGATAAATTTTTTAATAGCTTCTACATTATGGCAAAGTTTTGTACTTGTAGGTCCAAACTTTACTTTATAAACCAAATAAATCCGCTCTCCAAATTAGCTCTGAGACGAACTTATCTCTTATTGATATTGAAAAAACACTTGTACTAATCTTAACCTCATAGCATAATTTTGTTTTGCCGGGTACATTATTGGCGATGAATTCCAAATAGTTTACAATTACGAAAATGTGTCTTTATAAACTATAGTGTAGGGTAAGAAATGGTCGTGCTTGACCGACTATACTTTTCTATTTTTTTTTTTGTTTGTTTTGTTTGCCATCGCTATTGAATGGAATTTCAAATCAGTTTTATGGCTGTAAAAGGGAAGAAAAATAGATCCCACGCACAGTGGCACTGCTTTTTTATTTATTTATTTATACCAAACAAAGAAATAAACTTGAAGATTGAGTAACAATTTCAGTGACACAATGAAATTTTTTATGTTAAAAAAAAAAGATATTTTAATTGTTACAGAGCAGATGGTTTATTCTGTTTTAGAGAAATAAAATTTGAATGTCTCAAAGTAAAAGAAATAAAAATTCACACATTTATTACAGTTTTTTTTAATTTAATAAATTGGTTTGAACTTTTTTCTCAAAAGAAAATGTCGATATTTTTAGCACACTTGCAAAGGGTCTTTAATTAAGAGCTGCCCATTTTGAAATTTAAAAAAACAAAGTTTTTATGAGATTTCGTCGAAATATTTGATTTGTTTTAAGGTCCTATCAAGGAAATTATGTATTGAATACTATAAAATCGTGGAAATATCGGCCGCGGCATCGCTGCTTGTCGAAAATACAAAACATCTAATTTTTCATGATCTGGCGTATAAATAAGGCTGAATTTTACAGATGGTATTGGTTATGTAAGCTTTAAGAGCTAATGTGGCTTGTAGATTATTCGCAAAGACCACGTGGGGTGGGGGGGTGCTTTAAAACCTTGTGAGATAAGGCCATTATGGCTTTATTGCTCAATTTAATGGGAGATAAAGCCATAATGGCCTTATTGCCCAATCATTGAGAGATAAGGTCATATTTAAAATATTGCGAAATGAGAAATATAGCCATATTTTTTCTCGCAAATGAGAGATAAAGCCATATTTTTTCAGAAAATTGTTATGCATGGTGTAAACATTCTGTAAACGGGAAAAAACCTTAGTTATCATTGAAAAACATTTTTTTTATACTTGAGTCGCACACAGGAAAACTTTATTAAGCGAAGCCACCTGCCGCGTCCTACTGGAGAAAAAAGCCGCTAAGCACGGCCGCCACGCAGAAATACTTAAGTATGCGAAGCCAGATTTCAATACTTAACTAAAGTGTCTCCGGAACTGAAATGAGAGATAAAGCCATTTTCTAATATTGCTAATGTGAGCTAAGACCATGATGGTTTTATCTCCCATTCAAATAAAAAAAGAATAAAAAAGGCTTTATCCTCCTATTGAATGAGAGATAAAGCCATCATGGCCTTATCTCACATGTTATTAAAGCACCCCCCCGCGCCTCCCCCCGACCACGTGACTCCTCAAGAAAATGTGTGGCGGGGTCGAATTGATCTCATTGGCCAGTTTATATCACCTCCACGTTACACCAAAAAAAAAAAAAAATGATTTCAATTTAAAAATTTGTGGCATTAATTAAAAAATTAATTAAATTAGCACCAGTAAACAAATTAATTTAACCAATTAAATGTTAAATTCGCTTGATTTAACGTTTAATTCACTTGATTAAACGTTTAATTAACTTGATTACATTTTTAATTAATGCTTTAATTGAGAAAAATTTTGGAGAATTTTTTTGGCTTATATCTGATATTTTGAAACAACCGCTATTTCCCAGACTAGATTTCAAAATTTTTGTGGGCATTCGACTAGATGCAATACATCAGAAGCAATGAAAAAGTCTATTTTAAATTTTTGGTTAGTAACTTTCACGTGTTAGGTAACGATATGAGCTGAAGGCAAATTAAAGTGAAATTTGTTTTCAACGTATGCTTCAAATAATAACATAAAATTTGGGTCTTAAATATAAGAATCGAGTGCCTAGACCACGCTTGAAACAACATCATAAATATGCACGTACTTATTGCATTTCATGAAAAATATAAATGTTGGTAAAAGGAATTCAAATCTGTGATATTAAGTGACGAAAAAAATTTGATTTAGACGTGTCAGATGGTCTCCACAAAATATTGGAGGGACAAAAGAAGCCCACGGGAAGCAAGCCAAAAACGAGTCATGGCCAAATGGCAAGTCCAAAATATGCTTTGTGCCAGGCAATATCAATCCAGAAATATGCATTGATTTGTTAGAAAGCAAACTCCTTGGGGCTTATTCTGGCAGTCGTAATCGAATACTTTTTAGATTCGGAAGCAATTTTATTTCAAATGATTTCAATCGACACTGAATGAATCGAAATTATTTGTCAGCGTTGTAAAGCATTTATTTGAGTTTGCACAATACTGAAAAAATTAAATTAAATTAAATTGCTTTCGAATCGAAAAAGTATTCGATCACTACTGCCATAATTAGCCCCTTGATTTTTCTGGTAATTTGCATGGCGTTGAATGGATTTTTTACCAGGCAAAGGCTTCTTAAACTCTAGATAAATTGAGTTGCTATAGTGCCCTGCTTTAAGAATATATTTCTGCCAAAATTTAAGCATCTTCTTAGCAATATGGTAGCCTTGAGGAGCTTAAAAAATTTTGTTTTGGCTAAATGAGAAAAAAATTAAGTTGTCTGCCCTATCAAAAAAAGGGGGTGTCCAATTGGTGAAGATTTAAAGGGCTTGAAAAATCTCTCATTAACATACAAACATATGTATGTATATGAAACTTTTATATTACAACTAAGGGAATATCTGAGAGAATAACTAAGAGAATATGCAGGAGGACCTATCATTATTTTAAAAAAAATTATCAGGAGAGATTTAAAGTTTAATAAATGATGAAACCAGGGATGAAAAATGAGAAAACAAATATCGTACCAACGAACTTTTAAAATCGTACTTTTTCGGCCCCAATATAACTAAATATTTTTTATAAATTTTTTTTATTTTATTTTTTTAAACAAAAATGTAATACAACAAAAACAAAAGGTACTTAAATTCATTTGTACATGTAAAGTATAGTTAGCAAAAAATACATGATAATTAATTATCTATATACATATATAAAATTGTAACGTTACTGACTCACTGACTCACTGACTCACTGATTCATCATCGCACAGCCTAAACGCCTGAAGCTAGACACTTGAAATTTGGACCAGTGATTGGTCACTCCCCAAATCGATCCACTAAGACGGGATTTTTGGAAATTCGAATGTTTAGGGGGTAAAAAAGGGTAAAAACGGGAAAATTCGGTAACCTTATATCTCCAAAACTAAAAGAGATACAAAAAAAATTTAATACCTATCGTTGTTCTTTAGAAAAATAAGCGGACAGGTGTCTGGTACTTTTTTGAAATTCGGCCCTATTTGGGAGTAAACGGGTAATATCTGAATTTTAGTACTTTTTTGACACCCCATCTATCTTTTGAACCAATAAACATAGAAACAAAGTTAATACCACATTCGAAACCTAACAAAAATATACGAATTTAAATTTGGTTTTTTTTCGAAATTCGAACATTTAAGGGGTAAAAATCGTAACTATTTTTGGTACTTTTTTAAAAAACATTTTTCTCCATTTATTGAAATATTCGTACTAAATTATGGGCTGCCACTATTAAACTGAAATTTGTTATACTTTAATGGGGGGAAAATAGTACCAAAAAGGGGAAATACGAGAAATTTGATATTTTACTTAACTTTTTGGTTCTACAACTGGTATTTTTTAAATTATCGTTTATGTTGGACCTAAAAACATAAGATTCATCATGCAATGTCCGGAATGGATAAGAATCCATAAGGGGCAGTTTTTGGTACTTTTCTGTTAATTAACTGGTACTTTTTGAATTTCCGTTAGTATTGGACCTATAAAAATAAAATTAAACATGCAATGTCCCGAATGGATGAGAATCTATAAGAGGGAACTTTTTGGTACTTTTTTGTTCATTAACTGGTACTTTTTTAATTTACGTTAATATTGGACTTAGAAACATAAAATTCAAAATGAAATGTCCTGAGTGGTTTAGAATCCATAAGGGGAAGTTTTTGGTACTTTTCTGTTAATTTACTGGTACTTTTTGAATTTCCGTTAGTATTGGACCTATAAAAATAAAATTAAACATGCAATGTCCCGAATGGATGAGAGTCTATAAGAGGGAACTTTTTGGTACTTTTTTGTTCATTAACTGGTACTTTTTGACTTTCTGTTAGTATTGGACCTAGAAACATACACTTCAATATGCAATGCCCTGGATGGATGAGAATCTGTAAGAGTGAACTTTTTGGTACTTTTTTAATCTTGGACTGGTACTTTTTGAATTTCCGTTGGTATTGGACATAGACCGATAAAATTAAACATGCAAGGTCCTGGGTGGATAAGAATCTAAGAGGAAAGTTTTTGGTACTTTTTTGTTCATTTACTGGTACTTTTTGAATTTCCGTCAGTATTGGACCTAGAAACATAAAATTAGACATGCACGATACTGTGTAAATGAGAATCTTTAAGTGGGATCTTATTGGTACTTTTTTATTCGTTAGCTGGTACTTTTTGAATTTCCGTTAGTATTGGACCCAGAAACATGCAATTAAACATGGAAGGTCTTGAGTGAATGACAATCTGTTAGAGAGATCTTTTTGGTGCTTTTACGTTTTTTAACTGGTCCTTTTTTTTAATTTTCGCTAATGTTTGTCTAATGAAAATAAAATTAAACGTGCATGGTCCTGAGTGAATGAGAATCTCTAAAAGCGCTTATAGGTACTTTTTAGTTATTAAATTGGTACTTTTTGAATATCCGTTATTATTGGACTTAGAAACATAAAATTCAAGATGCAATGCCCTAAGTGGATAAGAATATATAAGAGGGAAGTTTTTGGTACTTCTTTGTTCTTTAACTGGTACTTTTTGAATTTCCGTTAGTATTGGACCTAGAAACATAAAATTAAACATGCAAGGTCCTGAGTGAATGAAAATCTGTAAGATGGCTTTTGGTACTATTTTGTTCTTTAACTGGTACCTTTTATATATCCGTATTTATTGGATCTAGAAACATAAAATTAAACATGCAAGCTCCTGAGTGAATGAGAATCTGTAAGAGGGATTTTTTTTAAATAAACTGGTAATTTTTTTAATTTAATATTTATTTTTGTGCATTAAATAAAAAAGCAAATTGGTGTCTGGTACTTTAACGAAATTCGGTCGTTTTAGGTAGTAAATCTAGCTTTTAAGCCAATACGTATAGAAATAAAAATTAAATTACATTTGTTACTTATCTAAAAAATACAAATGCGAATTTGGTACTTTTTCGAAATTCGAACGTTTCAGGGGTGAAAATTGTACCTATGTATATCGATCCCGCGAACCTCATACCTCCTAAACTAAAAGAGATAAAAAACATCAGCAATTCGCTAACCGTATATTTCCTAAACAAAAAGAGATACAAAAAATGTAATACTTATTATTGTTCATTAAAAAAAATAAACGGAGAGGTGTCTGGTACTTTTTTGAAGGAAAACCTTTTTGGGGTGTAAAAGGGTAAATAAATATTGTATCACATTTTTAGCTTATCTAAAAAATACAAAACAGGTTTGCCCCTTTTTTGAAATTCAAACGTTTAAGGTGTGAAAATCGTTCCTAATTTTGTTACTGTTTTCTCAACATTTTTCTCCATCTCTATCTATATATATAAAATTGTAACGTTACTGACTCACTGACTGACTGACTCACTGATTCATCATCGCACAGCCTAAACGCCTGAAGCTAGACACTTGAAATTTGGACCAGAGATTGGTCACTCCCCAAATCGATCCACTAAGACGGGATTTTTGGAAATTCGAATGTTTAGGGGGTAAAAAAGGGTAAAAACGGGAAAATTCGGTAACCTTATATCTCCAAAACTAAAAGAGATACAAAAAAAATTTAATACCTATCGTTGTTCTTTAGAAAAATAAGTGGACAGGTGTCTGGTACTTTTTTGAAATTCGGCCCTATTTGGGAGTAAACGGGTAATATCTGAATTTTAGTACTTTTTTGACACCCCATCTATCTTTTGAACCAATAAACATAGAAACAAAGTTAATACCACATTCGAAACCTAACAAAAATATACGAATTTAAATTTGGTTTTTTTTCGAAATTCGAACATTTAAGGGGTAAAAATCGTAACTATTTTTGGTACTTTTTTAAAAAACATTTTTCTCCATTTATTGAAATATTCGTACTAAATTATGGGCTGCCACTATTAAACTGAAATTTGTTATACTTTAATGGGGGGAAAATAGTACCAAAAAGGGGAAATACGAGAAATTTGATATTTTACTTAACTTTTTGGTTCTACAACTGGTATTTTTTAAATTATCGTTTATGTTGGACCTAAAAACATAAGATTCATCATGCAATGTCCGGAATGGATAAGAATCCATAAGGGGCAGTTTTTGGTACTTTTCTGTTAATTAACTGGTACTTTTTGAATTTCCGTTAGTATTGGACCTATAAAAATAAAATTAAACATGCAATGTCCCGAATGGATGAGAATCTATAAGAGGGAACTTTTTGGTACTTTTTTGTTCATTAACTGGTACTTTTTGAATTTACGTTAATATTGGACTTAGAAACATAAAATTCAAAATGAAATGTCCTGAGTGGTTAAGAATCTATAAGGGGAAGTTTTTGGTACTTTTCTGTTAATTAACTGGTACTTTTTGAATTTCCGTTAGAATTGGACCTATAAAAATAAAATTAAACATGCAATGTCCCGAATGGCGCTTATAGGTACTTTTTAGTTATTAAACTAGTACTTTTTGAATATCCGTTATTATTGGACTTAGAAACATAAAATTCAAGATGCAATACCCTAAGTGGATAAGAATATATAAGAGGGAAGTTTTTGGTACTTCTTTGTTCTTTAACTGGTACTTTTTGAATTTCCGTTAGTATTGGACCTAGAAACATAAAATTAAACATGCAAGGTCCTGAGTGAATGAAAATCTGTAAGAGGGCTTTTGGTACTATTTTGTTCTTTAACTGGTACCTTTTATATATCCTTATTTATTGGATCTAGAAACATAAAATTAAACATGCAAGCTCCTGAGTGAATGAGAATCTGTAAGAGGGATTTTTTTTTTTAAATAAACTGGTAATTTTTTTAATTTAATATTTATTTTTGTGCATTAAATAAAAAAGCAAATTGGTGTCTGGTACTTTAACGAAATTCGGTCGTTTTAGGTAGTAAATCTAGCTTTTAAGCCAATACGTATAGAAATAAAAATTAAATAACATTTGTTACTTATCTAAAAAATACAAATGCGAATTTGGTACTTTTTCGAAATTCTAACGTTTCAGGAGTGAAAATTGTACCTATGTATATCGATCCCGCGAACCTCATACCTCCTAAACTAAAAGAGATAAAAAAACATCAGCAATTCGCTAACCGTATATTTCCTAAACAAAAAGAGATACAAAAAATTTAATACTAATTATTGTTCATTAAAAAAAATAAACGGAGAGGTGTCTGGTACTTTTTTGAAGGAAGACCTTTTTGGGGTGTAAAAGGGTAAATAAATATTGTATCACATTTTTAGCTTATCTAAAAAATACAAAACAGGTTTGCCCCTTTTTTGAAATTCAAACGTTTAAGGTGTGAAAATCGTTCCTAATTTTGTTACTGTTTTCTCAACATTTTTCTCCATCTCTATATAATATAAATTTGTAAAGTAACTGACGGATTCATCATCGCACATCCTAAACTCTTGAAGCTAAAAAGCTGACTTTTGGACCGAAGGTTGTCCTCTCGCCAAATCGATTCCGCTAACCAAAAAAATCCAAAATTAAAGAGATCCAAAAAATTTAACACTTATTGTTGTTCGTTAAAAAAAATAAGGGGACAGGTGCCTGGTACTTTTTTGAAAATAAACTTTGGCATAAAAATATGTCCACGAAGAAAAAGGAAATGCTAGTACATAATAATAAGGTTGGTAAAATATTTTCGCGTCAAAAGCATATCGCTATTCTTGTTCTATAAGTCATTCCTAGAAACATTGCCAAAGAAACCATAGGTTAAAAATGAATTTTGAGCCCCGGATTTTTCAAAATAGTCAGTTTTCCAAAATATTCAAGAATAGAATAGAGCAAATTGTATTTGGTCTAGCCAGACCTGTGTCATGCGGTTTTTAGGGTCGAGAAATCCATTTATTCTTATTTTTGATTGCTGCCAGAGAGAGTTTTCATACACTTTTTAGAATTTATCGTCTTTTTTGTGGAAAATTGACGAATATTTCTCAAAATGCAATCTCGAATTTTAGACGAAAATAAATTTTTTAAGCGTTCTAAAAATATGTGCATACGAGCATCTCCGGATTGCATTTCTTATTTTATTGTATTTACAATTTTCAATATGTACTGCAGAAACAGGAAAGGAGAAGGAAGAAAGCCCGAATATAATTAAATTTAATTAAGCGCTTGTAAAATCTTCTTAAAAATAATTCGGTGTAAAATAATAATGGAGTGGGCTTCCACTGTTCCAAAATTCTGTTGATTACTTCTTGACGTGACAACCATCTTGGTGACGAATATTTGCAAATAATCTTCAATTGAGAGGAAGTCGTCTTTTCTACTATGTAGAACTTTTGCAGAACTGGTTTCTCATATCTTTAAAAAACTTGCCAATATCATCAGAAAATGTACGCTTATATGCTGCCGTTGATACTTAATTTAGAATGTGGCATAAGCAATCGTTTAATGAACAAGTGCAAAAATCTATTCAAAATAGCGGAGTTCAGTGTTTGGTGCAAATAGTCTTGCAAAAGAGCAAATGCAAAATATCATAGTTGTTTTGTGAAATCCAACAACAAAAAATAGAATTTCGCTTCGATTTCATAAAAAAGGTACGACATTTTTCATTTTCGCAAGACTATTTGCACCAAACACTAAACTCCGCTTATATTAATTGGACAGTAAATAAGAGTTGCCATTTTATATCAATTATAAATATGTAGGTTTGAAAAATTTTTAAATAGTACCAAATGAGTCACAGGGGTACCAGCGTACTTTTTAGTTTTGAATTGTACCAAAAAAAAGTACAATTATACCAACTTTATCAACCCTGGATGAAACAGAATTGAATCTTTAACCTCAGGCAAAAATTGTAATGCTGGGTACACACAGTGCAACCTACAATCTGTTTCAATGCAACCTCAAAATATCAAAGCGTTTTGATGTTGATGCAACCTAGAATGAATGAAAATGAATTTAATTCACTAGATTGCGTAAATGCGTTGCATAGTGTGTACCCAGCATAAAGTTCATAATTAAAACGTCGGCATTAACTTCAAATTCTCTCTCATTTCTTTTTTTTTCTTTTGTTCTCATTTTTCTTTGTTTCCAAAATGTATGAAATTGAATGAAAGTATAATAGCATTGTTAGGAGAATAATGGCTAATAAATCACTGATGGTTTAAACGCTGGTTTAGTTGAACTAAACTTGAACTTATATTTAGTTTAATCTCAACAACTATAAATCAGTGTCCCATGTATTATATGTTGTCAAAAAAATAACATGTGGCAGCACTACGATAAATCTTATCTAATTCATATGGTCTGTATTGGTAGTTTAAACGCCCAACTTTATTCGTTTAAAGAGGGTTTATGTGTTTAGTGATTTATAGATTTGTTGGTTTTAACTAGGGATTGCTGTTCGGTTTTAACCGAAACCGAAACCGCGGTTTTAAGTGCCTAAAAACCGAAACCGAAAACCGACAAAAAAAACCTCGGTTATAGCTTTTACTTTAACAATATATTTATGCTTGAAGAAATGGAAAATTATACATAAAACTCGTGCTTCATATACAAAAACTTTATACGTATCAATATCAGCCTGCAACAATGACAAGGTATTTCAAAATATTAAAAATTCAAAATAAATACTAAAGCTTCGTACAGACGATGGTCAGATCTTACAATCTTGTAAGCAGGCGTTGCCAACAGCAATATTTTTCTGACAATGTATCATTGTCAGATGCATTAATTTTGCACTTCTGCAAATACAAATGAGCTTACAATGTTCACACAGTAGTAAGCCGTTTTAGCCAATTTTAATGAAATTTAAGCAACGCTGCTTACCAATATTGTAAGATCTGACCATCGTCTGAACGAAGCTTAAGAAGAACAAATGTTACCATTTTTACTCTTAATTAGATACCTTATTTGTGTGGCACAAACTGCCACCTGGGCCTGGCTGGGACCACTAGTATTTTGTATAGATTTTGTGTGACTATTGAAAAAACTCACACCAACGAGCCCCTGTGCAAGGCTGGGACTACTTTTATATGTATGGAGTTTATGGCTATAGCAGGAACATTCTCTTGGGATATAGAATAATTTTTGGAAAAGCAATACATATGGTGGATACAATATGCACAAAATTTTCATTTGGCCAATTGCGACGACGTGGATAAGAAACATAAAAAATAATTATGAAGATATCGGAATGACATGGAACCAAGTTAAATTATTAGCTAATGATCGAAAAAGATGGAGAGAGTTCGTTGGCGCCCTAAGTTCAAATTGAACGTTTTATTTTACTTTTTTTTTACTATTGTAATCAAAAATTTTATAAATAAAGGAATTGGAAAAAATTGCGACGCCCACGATGTTTAAATTTCGACTTTTTTCTCATTTTCTTATAAAAACACTTTGATTTTATACATAATAATTATATAAAAAAAACTGAAAAAATTCAAAAAATGCCTGGCTAAGCTCAGGGATACACTTAAGGGTTAATAAAAGTACCTGAATTGAAACAAATAAAAAATTGTATTGCATACAAAAAAATATATATGTTTATGTATAAAGTTTAACTTTGATACTTTCAAAACCGAAAACCGAACCGAAACCAACCGGTTTTAATCATTTTAAAACCGAAACCGCGGTTTCACATTTTTACGTTTTTTTGCAAACTCTAGTTTAAACACATTTTAAACCAAAAAGAGAGTTTAACTTGCTCTGATTTTTTAGCCCTAAGTGTCTATATGTGAGAGCATTAGAAAAAACGTCCTCAAAATAAAGATAATAGAATGAAGCAGTTTGTTTTTTAATTTTGTTTTTTCTTTTAACCCACTTACAACTACAATTCGAGTCGGAAAGAACCCAACCAATTGTAGGGGGATGTAAGAAAAGATAAACTCACTGTTTATTGTTGGTGTTTTGTTTAAGGTTTGATATTGTTACAAGTTAGAATTAGAGTGTTAATAATTCTTCTTCGCTTTAGGGTTTTATTTGTTTAATATTTTTGGCTTTTCTAAAATCTTTGGAAAAGGTTTCCTGATGAGCTGGCCTTAGCAACCAGTGAAATGCGCATAGTGGCTAGCTTTCCCTCAATAATGAATTTCAGTGTATTTATCAAATATGAAAAATTGGGAATTAAGCACGTCATACGGAAATCGTATTAATAATAAACTTTGTATTCCCGAAAATAACTTTGATAAATTTAATTTTATTTCTCGACCGTATTTTCTGGCATAATTTTATGTAAAACTGTATGAAAAACATCGTTCAGCCCCAGTTCTATTCCATCATTAAAAAGGCAGCAATTGTGATTATAGCAAAGATTTTTTTTTCTGGTTAATATCGTTAACAAATTATTAATTAATAATAATAATACCTGAACAAATGTTGTTTTTTAACACAATAGTTTGCTTTTTGTTATTCCTAAAAAACTTTTTAAATTGATGATAGGCACTTTTGCATTTTATATGACGATATGTACATACAAATATCTATTTAACAAGATATTGCACATATAAATACTTTCTCTGGAGATTGAAAGAATTAAATTTGTTTTCTTATTTCAAGAAAAATATTTAAATTCAATTTTGTTTTATAATTTTTAGCTCTCTTTATTAATAAATCCCAAAAATTTTGTTTCCCAGTTGTTTCATTGTTTCTCCAAATTAAAATTCAAGAAGAAGTCTTGCACTTATAATTATTTGACAAAGGTTCATATTATTTCTATTCTAATTTCCTTTAATAAATTCACTCTTAAATATAAAACCAAAAATATAATCATTATTTTCCCCCTTAACTTGATGTTTTCTAAAAAAAAGTTAATTGTAGCTATAAAAAGATCAAATAACTTTTAAAATTAAGATATTAAATTCGTGTTTATTACTTTTTCTTTAAATATTTTAAAATAATGAATAAATGAAATTTCGTATTTTAATTCATCACTCATTAATGGCAAATAAAACAAAATTCATTCATTATTTTAATTGAACATGAAAAAAACAATACACTTGGTATCCGTTGCTGTGCATATTTAACATTTTTAACTCCAAGAAAAAACAAAATAAGAAAGTAAAGTCGGTCAAGCCCGACCATATGATACCCTACACCATAGAATATAAAAACTATTTTTTAAGAGTGTTCCCTATTTGTAATCATGGACCCGCCAGAACAAAATTATGTCATGAGGTTGAGGTTAATGTAACACTCGTTAACGTTCGCATAGAAAATAACATTTAAAACAAAAACAATTTCTAAAATTTGTTTTTGTTTTAAATGTAATTTTTTATGCGAACGTTAACGTGTGACATCGTGGGCCTGGCTGTAAAACTTCTTTGTGGCGAATATTATTTAGATCCCTTCATCTACAAGATATTTTTTTTGTCTTTATGTGATTTAAGGAAGCAGGTTTTTAGGTATAAGAACTTTGTTCATTCTGGACCTAACCACACAAAATTTTTACATGACATCTATCGTCAAAGTTACTATCGCCAAATTTTATGTCACCATGTACCAACATTAATAAGAAAGTAATGACTTTAAAAACTATTTTCGGGGGTTGTAGTTTTATGAGAACTACGTTCAAGTATGGATCGATTCCAATAAAATTGATGAGATTAGATGATTGAGATTGTAATACAATAAGATTGTTCAAAATTTAATCTTAATTATTTATGATCATAAAGACCATATTTCGGAAAGAAACTTGTATTGGGGCTATGTGAATAATGGACGCATTCTCACCATTTCCAACAGGCCTGATTCATGAAATTAACTCCAAAATTACGATTTGTACTTTGCGCACAAGGTTATCAAGGACAGTCAGCTGGACGGACGGATACGTGAGATCGATTCAAATAGTGATTTTAAGTCTATTTTAAAATCTGAGTCTAGAAGTAATATTTTAAGGTGTTACAAACATTAGCACAAACGCATAATACCCTCTTTATACTATTCTTGTGTGGGTCTAAAGAGATACATGGAAATCTTAGCGAAATACACAATCTCAAACTCCTTCACCAAGGTGAGTTAAAAAACATACATATATTTCTTACTATGACAACAACATTATGATCCCTACGTCATCATTTGCCTGCTTGTAACCTGTGTGAGTAACTCGTACCCATTTTACTCGTAATGCAAGTATTTACTTTACAGATGTATCTTCGAGTGTATTGTTGAAATTTACTGGCAAAAAAAAAATAAAAACAAGTTAGAGTGCTATATTCGGCTGTGCCGAATCTTTGATACCCTCCACCGACAGTTCGAATGTTTAAGGAGTAATATCTGTATGATGTCTATTTGTTATTATTATCTTATACTGTGACGAGTTGTTATTAATTATGGTTTTAGGTGTACTAAACTGTTTTCCGGGAGTTGGGTTTCTATGGGGCCTAGTGTAAATTATGTACCGATCTTCACGAAATTTCACAGTGTTATTTCTAGTCCTTTAAAACTGTGACGTACCAATTTCTGTTATGATAGCATTATTAATTATGGTTTTAGGTGTACTAAACCGGTTTCCGGGAGTTGGGTTTCTATGGGGCCTAGTGTAAATTATGTACCGATCTTCACGAAATTTCACAGTATCATTTATAGTCCTTTTAAACTGTGACGAGCCAAAATTTGTTATAATTGCATTATTTTTTACGGTTTTAGGCGTACTAAACTGTTTTCCGGTAGAAGAGTTTATATGGGCCCTAAGGTAAATTATGGACCGATCGTCACGAAATTTCACAGTGTTATTTCTAGTCCTAAAAAAATGTGACGGACCAAATTTTGTTACGCTAGCGTTACTTTTTACGTTTTTAGGCGTACTAAGTTGTTTTCCGGGAGTAAAGTTTATATGGGGCCTATGGTAAATTATGAACCGATCTTCACGAAATTTCAAAGATTTATTTTTAGTTCTATAAAACTTTGATGTACCAAATTTTGTTATGATAGCATTATTTTTTACGTTTTTAGGCGTACTAAGTTGTTTTCCGGAAGTAGGTTTTATATGGGGCCTATGGTAAATTATAGACCGATCTTGACGAAACTTAACAGTTTAATTTCTAGTCCTATGTAACTGTGACTTGCCAAAATTTGTAATGATGGCATTGTTAGTTAGGGTTTTAGGCTTAATATACTGTTTTCCGGGAGTAGGGCTTATATGGGGCCTAGGGTAAATTATTGACGGATCTTCACGAAATTTCACAGCGTGATTTCCAGTTGAATAAAACGAATTGTTGCGAAATCTTATATCATTCTGTGCATTTTTCCACCATTTATGTTAGTTTTTGTAACAAAATTATCAATTTTTTTTAGGTGGTGGTTCCACATTTTGATTCATAGCTCAGATCCTATTGAACCGATTTTGCTGAGTTTCAATCCCAAACTGCTTAGGATAACTACAAGCAATTTGACACCAAGCTTGTTGATTTCTTTTGAGTTTTTCGAAAGTGAGCGTGTTTTCAACAGACGGACAGACAGACGGACATGGCTAAATCGACTTAAAATTACTCAAGGACCCAGAATATATATACTTTATAGGGTCTGAGATTAATAGTAAAAAAGTTTCACACGGAATGACAAACTGAATATACCCTCTTCACAACTAATTGTGGTGGAGGGTATAAAAATAAAACAAAGTTTCACTCAAAACCTTGAAAAAGTTTTAACGAAGATGTCGTTTTTTGTGTTTTTTGTTTTATTTTGGCAATCACACACATAAATTTTATATCTTAAAGTAAACTGGATGTTGTGAAGACTTTTAGTTTCTTACTCGTATTTGTGTGTGTGTTTCGTTTGAATTTACAATTAAACAACTTCTGACATTTAATGGCAAATTTGCTAAAAGCGACATCTCATTTTGTTTAAAGGAAATAAGATTTAATTGGTAACAAATACTTGAAAAAAGTGTAGAAAATTCTTAACTTTTGGAATTATAATTTAATTTTTAAAAAAATGTAAGAAAATAAAAACTAGATGTTTTGATTAAAAACTAAAAAGAAATTAAATAAAAAATTTGTATTATTTAATTTTATTGTAGCCGAAATAAATAAACAATCACACATAACAACACAGGTCAACAAAAGTGGAACAACCTACAAAAAAAAATCTGAGCCCTCCATATGATATTTTGAATATATAGTTAAAAACGATCGAAATGTTGTCATTAATTTGACCCTCATATGCAGGGCTGCCAGATTTGACGATTAGTTTTTTGACGGAATTAGCAAAGTGTCGATTTGCTGATTTTTTTCTAAAAAGTTACGATTTTTTTCAGTTTCAAAATTCTGAATAAAACACTAAATTTTCTAACACGTTCGTTTTTTTAAATTTGGAATTTTTAACAGTCGTACCTTAACAAGAGCGGAAGGCGTAAGGTTTTCTTTCGCTTAGCTTTTACGCTGATATGCCATACCAAAGCAAGGGCGTAAACGTTGTGAGATAACGCCATGATGGCTTTATTGCTCAATTGAATGGGAGATAAAGCCATAATGGCCTTATTGCCCAATCATTGAGGGGTAAGGTCATATTTCAACTTTTGCGAAATTAGATATAAAGCCATATTATTTTTCGCAAATGAGAGATAAGGCCATATTTTTCAGAAAATTGTTATGCATGGTGTAAACATTCTGTAAAAGGGAAAATCCTTAGTTATCATTGAAAAACATTTTTTTATTCTTGTGACGCACGCAGGAAAACTTTATTCAGCGAAGCCCCCTGCCACGTCCTTCTGGAGGAAAAACCCCCTAAGCACGGCCGCAGTCGCCACGCAGAAAAACTTTACTATGCGAGGATAGATTTCAATACTTAACTTTATTGTCTCCGGAACTGAAATGAGAGATAAATGATCTTTACATGATTATTTTCGGAGTACAAAAACAACAATGTTAAACTTTGTTTACCTTTCGTCAAACCGTCATCGAATGAACCTTTAACGACTCTCTGTATAAATCATATTTTCAACAATTATACGGCGAACATTTCACGTATAGTAAGATAATAGTGATAAGTAAGTGCTATGAAAGAATCTCAGTCGTGTTACAGTTTTTCCCGTGTGAGGAATCTTCTGCGATTAAAAAATGCGGTCATTGACGATCATAGACGTTCTTCATGAAACTCCCAGTATCATTTACACGATTGAAAGTGCTGTTTTTTGCTTGAATGTTTTTTTACAATAATCGAACAAAAATTGTTTAAAAAAACAAAATTTTAATTTGTCCGATTTTTTTTTTGACGATTTTTCGAAACGTAAAAGACGATGTTTTTATTTTTTTCTCAGGAAATTTACGATTCCCTCACAAATTTACCAGGCAGCCCTACTCATATGCTTTCTTGTCGCTCCGTTTTTCTTCGGAAAATTCAAAATCAAAAATTATTTACGATACCTGATTTAAAACTCTCGAAAGCTCTGCTCTAAAATGGAGTCTAAAACGGCTCATGCCTGTTTTCATAAAAATATTCAAAACTTAATAAAGGTTTACAAAAACAAATTTTGCTAAATAAACGATAGCTAAATTTATTAATCGATAATGAATACGGGGGTGAGATTTTACAGATTACACATGCTGTTTAAAGTAAAACGGGATTTTATTAACGTTTCCAGCTCTGAGTCAGCCTAATGTGAATTATTTCCTATTTATTAATATTCGCCGCATTTGAGTAAGTTTTAATTCGTCCTTATATTGTATTCAGTTCAGTTTCTCTCGAGCTACCAAACCAACCAGGCATCCATCGGCTCCCCCATTAACATCATCAGCAACTTTCTTTCCACCATTGTTCAAACCAAAAACAAAGTAAGTATACTTAAATAAATAGAACAGGACCCCCCCCTGTCCACAATATCCAACCCAATCAGGAATCCCCTCCTGCCCATCTTCGTAAACCAGTCAAATACTGTTTTTTCCATACCCAATGGTGCAAGGTACCATTAGCCCAAACAAATCTTTCCTTCTTTTCTCGATTTTTACTTTTTAATTGTGGGTAATATAAGCCATAAATTAAACACATGCTGAACATTTTTCTTACGTTTTGGGCCGGGTTTTTGAGATGTGGATTAACTTTAATCCTAGTTTAACGTAGTTTGAAACTCCAATTTTCCCGTTGAAATGTGTTTTTTTTTTTTATTTTATTATAGACCAAAATTTTAAGCAAAACAAAGCTGTTCCGTCAAAATTTGGTATACAGATTTGGTAATGGCAGCACAAATCTGTTTTCGGATTAACTAAACCTTGTTTAATTGAGATCTCAAAAACCCAGCCTAAAACACATAAAACTTAAAAACCGGATTTTTTCCAAAACTCATGTATTTCAAAATAAATAAAGAATCATTTATCAAAAATGTACCGAAAACATTCTAAATCTTTTTTTCATTTTCAGTATTCAAAATTTAATTGATGCTATGCAAATTTTGTAAACGAATTTCAAGTTCATCTGAAACTCTCGCTTTTATTCAGTGACCTTTTTCGGTAGAAAAAAGACATTAAAAAAACGATGAGTATTTTTTTTCAATACACACCAAACGGAAAAAAGCATATATTTATTCTGTCATTATGACAAACGTGCTGACTAAAGAATATTTACAGAAAAAACCGATTAAAAATGATTCAGCGAAGATTCAGGCCACAGAGGAAAACAGTAAAAGTGGATTAAAAAAATATTAAGAATGAAAAATGTTGCCTTAAAAGTTTAAAGGGAATAATTCATTTTTTATTTGGTCAAAGAAGCTAATTTAAGGTTGATTGTCTTTTAATTAAAATACATACACAGAAAAAATAACAATAATTCTTTAATAATATTAATTGTTTAATCAAAACGTAGGAATAGCAGCACATGACTGTTAAATAAATTTTATTGGAAATTTTTTGCTGTAAACATTTTAATACATCGGGCCCTTACAGAAAAAAGCTTAAGCGACATCATTTCCAATTTTCGTTTTTTTAATAAATGGATTTTATTGGCAACACTTGCATCATCGCCTAAAATGTCATGGTCCCACAAGGTACCGTTACGATTTTATATCAACAGCAAATTTTAGCTTAAGCGATAACTTTCATACAAAATTTTTATGAAATAAAGCCTAGTACTCTGTTAAAATTTGTGAAAAATGTTTAGCAACATTTGTTATTTCACACGAAAATTTTGACATGTATCGATGTTACGTATCATGCGAGTTTGTACAATTTGCCGATTTTATTCCTGCAAAGTATGCGACATTGTTTTGCGTATGTAAACAAACCCCACATGTTATCAAAGTTTTTCTTGGGATTCAAAAATTAATTATCAAGGTTTCGTAATAATGTGCTGAATTCCCATTTCATACTATTGACAAACTGAAGTTTATTGTTGATGGGATAAGCTATTCCTATGCGCATTTCACTGGTTGCTTAGGCCAGATCGTCAGGAAACTCCATCCAAAGATTTTAGAAAATCTAAAGATATTATACAAAAAAAACTGCTAAGCGAATAAGAATTATAAGCCCCAGTTTTACTTGTAACAATATCAAAGCTTAAACAAAAACAACAACAATAAACAGTGAGTTTATCTTTTCTTACATGATTTTTTGTCAACTCTAAATTTAGTTGTGAGTTGGTAAAGAAAAAACAAAAATAAAACAAATTTCTTTATTTTATTTTGCCAGTTCAGTTTTATTTACACTGCCACATGCATATTAGTATTACATGTATTTTACTAAAAATAATTTTTTTTATTAAAAAATTTAATAAAAAAGAAAGTAAATATGGATAAAAACTGTTACCGGTTGTGTTATATTAATTTTTTATTTCTTATTAAATAATCAGTTCATCCTTTTTTGCTTTTGCTTAAAATTCCACGTGAAATAAGTGCAGCTTACTTCATTTCGCAGTTGTAAAGAAATGTTGCCAGAAACATTTCGTAACTTTTTCTATCAACATTATTTCATAGATATTCCGCACAAGTTTTTTTTATATGCGTTTTGACAGCATTTCACGTGAAATGTTGAACAGAGTACCAGGCTTAAAATAAAAAAAATCTGTCCCTGTAAAATTGTGTTTTTGTCGCTTAACTTTTTTTTTTGCGCTAAGAGTTCGATATTGTGGTTACACTTTAGAAATTAAATATAAATTTAAGGGTTTTTCATATTTTTTCATATTTTTTTTCAATTTTTGCACATATGAAAGTTCCCAATAAAAAATGTTATCATATTGCGAAGCACTAATGGTACATTTAAAAAAATAAGCGCAGACGTATGCGCTACGCAATAAGGCATACAGAAATGCAGTAAAGTAAGTGAAAAAACTCTCAACAACTTTTATAAAAAAAAATAAAATTTCAAGTGCTACGGCATTCCCTTACCACGAAGCAGGTTTGTAAGGGAGAATACTAAAAAATAACTGTATCAAAACATTTAGTGTGTAAAGCTGATCGTTACATCCAACAATTTTTTATGCGCTGAATAATGCGCTTCATGTGTCAAAAATGTATTGTTTCAAAGTGGGAACTCGCCATATAAAATTCATGTCTTCCGTATGCGCAATGGTAAGCGCAACTCTTATGTTTCTCCCATACAAACCTGCTTCGTTGGAAGCTCCATTTTTTACTGGGTTATTTATTTATTTTATTTATTAAATTAATAAAGTTATACAAAGCCTTCCAGTCCAAAATATAAATATGTTTAGTTCAAAACTTAAACCTAAATCAACAATAAAAAAAAGAAAAAAAAATTTGGCTCCCCAGTCACTAGGACCTTCTAAAGTTAAATTTTAATAATTAGTATTGTGGTTATTTTGTTGAACTATTTATGGTTTTTAATCCAAATTTTTAATATTATATATTAAAGAAAAAACAGAAGTAAAGGAAAAAACATGTAAAATCAATTAAAATGGATAATCATTCAGGAAAGCAAATTTCGATCTACCAAATGTTAAAATACAATTTGGTTTAAGGATTGATGTTTGACTAGTGACGTCAGCAGTCGTCGATGGCTGCGAGTGTAAGACGGCAAATCCATCTGAGGAGATCGAGTGGTTGCGATCGAAACATGTCATGGTAACCTGCCGGCCAGGGTTCGAGCCCGAGCCACGTCAAGAATGAAAGATTATCAATAACAATTTTAATTAATTTTCATGTTGTAAAATTCCTTTCTTCATAAAAATAATTTAATAAAAAAATTAAATTTCATGAACTTAAGCCTATTAAAAATATTAAATTTTAATGTAATATAAAAAAAAGAAATAACTCTAGTCCCGAAATACAGCGATGTTATAGTCTCCTTGTAAAAAACTCAAGAAGTTTTCGGCGAAAAACATTATTTGAATGGGGAAATAAACGTAATTCATGAGGTAAACAATTCCAACACCGAGCAATTCTTACCATAAATGATCTTTCGAAAAGTAGTTTATAAATTCTCGGAATAAGAATTTGAGGAAGTCTGGAAGGCCTTAAAAATAAGAAAGCATTACATAAAGGAGATGGTACACCACTTTTTATAACTTTATGAAATGAAACCGAGTTACGACATTTAACAAATGTATCAAAGGAAGCATGATCCCAACGACGAACCATATAGATAAACCTTACAATCATATCAACAACACGCCTCAATCTAGCAAAGTGCACACCAGCACAACCTGAGACTATCTCAATGCCATATAAAACTTGAGACATAAGAAGCGAATGAGCCAGTCTTTGTTTAATATACAATGGAAGGTATATATTTGTAGAATAAATCCTACGTAGAATCTCCCAAACTCTTCCAGCTTAAAAAAATATTAATATGACGCTCAAAGGAAAGGTTACTATCAAGTACTACACCTAAACATCTATGATGACTAACTACCTCAATTTCATAATTTCCCAAAAAAAAGCTAAAATCCCGAATTCTACTACCCAACGATCCAAACAAAATAGCTTTTGTCTTAGATGTATTTAGAACCAACGAGTTTCTATTAGTTTATTGCAAAATACTTGCAAGCCTATTATTTATGTTACTTTCGAATATTTCGGTACAAGTTAAGTTTTCATTAAACAGTAAGAAGACATCATACGCAAATAAAAAAGTCTAACAAGACCGGTAGCCCGTTTCTGTATTTCTCACATCGTAAAACTTTTCGCATGAAACGTGTGAATTGCAACAAAAATAGTGTGAAATGAAACAAAAAATGGGTTTTCTCACACAAGTGTTTCTGCATCTTTTTTTTGCGAGAATTATCTGTCATTTAAATAATTTTCCAGCAATTATTGGAAGGATGCGAGAAAAAGTGTTTCTATAACAATATTTTGCGAAAAGTTTCTTTCAACAACTGTCAAAATAAGCCACATTTGAAATTGGTGGCGAGAAAAACAAAATGTAGATATTTTGAATTTAAAATATGTTTATATACTATTTTTTTAAAATAAATAAAAAAAATAGAAGGAATATAAATGATGAATGCATAATTTATATGATATTTTGTTATTTGCAAGGCGAATTTATTACAGGTGGTCTTAAAAGCCCTGCTGATATTAGCTTAAATCACTATTGGATGTCAAAATTTTGTTTATTCTCTTTTATTATCTTTGTTTCTGTTTTGTTTTATTTCTGTTTTTGACATTGTACAATGATTTTACAAAAACAAATTGCCTGTGTAGTACCGAGATGGGATGAATTCGCCTTGGTTATTTAAAATTTTTTTTAGCTTCTTCTTGTTTTGGTTTTAATCAGTGCTGCCAGATAAATTTGTGTCAAAATCGTCAATTTCCTGAGAAAAAAATATAAAAGATCGTCTTTTTTGTTTTAAAAATCGTGCAATTTAAAATCAATTTTAAGCAAATTTGTTTCGACTTTTATTAAAAAATAATCAAACAAAAACATAGTTAAAGTTCATGGGTATTTAATAATTTCATTAAATTTATATTTATTTTGTTAAGCTGCAGGATTATTTTTTAAAAAATTATTTATTTTCTTTAATCCGAAAACAATTTAAAATTGTTATTTTTCCCTGGAGAAGTTACACAAAGGCATGAGAAAATATCATTTTAAACAAAAAATAAAATAAATATTTTTACAAAAGCAAAAAGAAACCAAGCATAATAAAATAAACATACATCCTTTTTTAAAATAGATATACATATACATATTTACAAAAACCGAGATCAAAATGGAAAATTTTTCAATTAAGTCAGCTTGTATAACAGTATTATAAATATTCTGGGTTTTTATGGAATTGATAGTGACAACGTTGTTTTATATTTATATCGTATGTAGTCCAAAATAGTATATTATTGAAATTTAACTATATCGGTTATAAATGGCTGAGATATAAATCTTTAATTTACCTATTCCTATGATATTTTTCTTTTTTACCTGAAATAGACTTATGGCCATTTTCTCATTAGGCGATTATCTTTTTTCCCAACGAAAAACTGCACATTACAGAAATTTGGTTTTCCCAATGTCTCATTTGCTTCGATTATATCGCAAAGCTAACCGGCACTCATCTGCCAATTATTTATTTTCCTTTTATTTGCCGTACAGATAAATTCAATCAGCTGACTCGCAACTTTTACATGTATTTTGAGTGGCGTTGCCAGCTGAAAACAATGTTTTTTGTCGGTATATTGAGAAACCCAAAATCGTTAACGGACAGTTTATCGGTCCAATAAATTTATGTTGACATTAAGTAACAGACAGTTTTTCGACACATTGAGAAAATGGCCATTAGTAGAATACCTGGTAGTTAAAATTAAAAAAATTGGTTAATAAATAAACGGGTTAAAGACCCAGTAAAATCTTCGCCTACAAAATAATATGTTAAGTAACCAGAAACACATAAAAGCACTACATACAATTCTACTGAAAAACTAATGAATTTTACAAGGGTTGTGCCAAAATGAACAATTTCAAAAGTAAGTCATTTTTTTTATCTAAATACATCCAGAAAAAAGTAGTTATCGAAGTTCTTATGGAAGAAAGCTACTAAATAACGAGTGAAAGAAGCTATCCATATTGAATAATGGTTTTGGCACAAAAGTGTACATATAAGATAAGAATATCAAATATCAATCATAAGAAGTATTAAATCTTCAAAATAAGCCAAGTCGGTCCATTACTTTCCCTCGAAATTTTGCTTTTGCCGATACATTTTTTAGGGAAGAGACAAACAATTTCGAGGACAATTTCTTGTTTCTAAAGATATCTTTTTTTCTTATAAACAAACATATAAAAATATTTTCAATTATCTTATTTCGAAGACTAATGGCCAATTTTCAGGATTGATATTAAAACACATTTATTTTTAAAATCGTTTTAAATACAAAATTCTCTTCTTCACTAAAAACTTAAGTGAAACTTAATTCACCGATGTGGTACACTTAATTTCAACTTAAGTTTCCATTGTAATATTTTAGCAAGGTGACCTCAATATCACAACAAGACAACAACAACAGGCAAAGCATTAACAGTCAGCTGTTTTTTTTTCAGACCACCTTGTAAATAAATACACTATTTTATATTTTTTTTTTGTATTTAGTAGTGCTACCATACTTTTATCATAATTAAATAAGACTTTTCACATAAAACTCAAAAAACCAATCTGTTTTAAATACGATTTAAGTTTGTTATGAAAATTAACTTAATATTGATTTAAATACTATCCTGAAAATTGGGCATAAGGGGCTTTTAGTGTAGAACGTAAAGCCAACAATTTCATTAAAAGCAAAAACAAAATCAAAAATATTTTATAAATGTTGTTGTTGATTTCTACAGACATTCATATTATTTTTTTTTTTTTTTTAATTTTCAACGCCACAAAATAGTAGTGTTTGAAATTTAAAAATTCAAGATGAATTTTTATAGAAAGTAACAACAAAATTATAAAATCTTTCTGATTTTGTTTTTGTTTTCGTCACTTTTTTAGAAAAAATCATCAAAACGTCACTTTGTTAATATCGGAACAAAAAATCGTCAAGATGACGATAATTCGTCAAATCTGGCAGCCCTGTTTTTATTATATTTATTTCTTTTGTTGTCGTTTCGCTTTTATTTGACACTTAATTACTGGAAATATTCCAGTATAAACAGAATTTGTTGTGTTTGTTTCGCATTCAAATACAGAAACACTTTTTTCTCATAAATCGAGAAACGATGGAATTTTTTGTTTCACACTTCATGTAAGAAATTTTACAATGCGAGAAATACAGAAACTAGCTACTGGTTTATAAAAAACGATTTTGATAAATTTTGAGTATTGCCTGTTTTGTCTCATCATTTAGCTCTTGAATTGTTTTTTGCTTATTCACGTGCACTTTTCCTTTTAAATATCCCCAACGAAAGAGATCCAACAGTGTCAAGTCACACGATCGTGACGGCCAATTAACACCGCCATGATGAGATGTCACGGCCACGACCATCCTGTTGGAACAACATATCGTCCAGGTCCACATCCTCAGTTCCCTGGCCACAAAAAGTCTGGTATCATTTCCCGATAGCGAACACCATTCACGGTAACTGCTTGGCCGACCTGCATACATACTACTAAAATTTAATAGTGACTGAATAATAAAATTCACTTAAAAAGATTACAAAATAAAAATCATTTGAAAAAAGTTGCCAGATTTTTTTAAAATTAGTAATGCTAACAAAAAATTACAAACTGTTAAAAAAATCGCTGAAATAATATAAATGGTAAAATAGCCAAGTAAATCGCCAAAAAAAAGTCGCTAGTCGCCAAATTGAAAATCCTACCGCCAAACACGTTTCAAAATCGCCACGTTTGGCGGGAAATCGTCATATTTGACAGCCCTAATGACAACTCCGACTCTAAAGAACTGTAACCCACTATGGTTCATACAGTCCAAAATAGAAAATTTTTTCCACTCTTCTGTGACCAAATTTTTTATCATTCATTTAATTATCTTAAATGCAGCTGAATAATTGCTTTACATAGAAGATCTTAAAAGTTGAAATAGTTCCTTTATTCAGTGTCGTTTGTATGATCTGAATGTGTTGATCTAGTGCATTGTCTATAACCATACGTACTTTAAAATCAATGCCTTTACCGCTCACATAGTGCCGAACTTCCGGTACAAAATATTTATATATCAAACCATTCGGTAAAAAGCTCAGTTGCTATCCAAGCGTTTTTATAAGCGTTCAGTCGGCGGTGCGCAAAATGACCCTAGGAAATATGGCCCCAAAAGGAAAATGAAAAACAACAACACGCAATTTTGTGGCAATTTTTTTTTTACTTTTTTGGGGTTAGTTTTCATTTTTGTATTGAAGCTTAAGTGTGCAAAGCCAGTGTTCGTTATACCGAAGAGAAAAAAATCCTTGCACACGGCCGAAGGCCAGCTATAACGTAAGCAAACCCAGTTTTCATTATACCATAAACAACCGAAATATGGCCCCAAAAAAAATGAAAATTGACCCCAAATTTGGGTCGATTTTTCATAACGCCCCATGGCCCCATTTTTTTAATGAAAAATTACCCCAAAAAAATGAAAAATAACCCTAAAAATAAAATGGAATATGACCCTAAGTTTGGGGAATTCTTCATTATGAAAAATCACCTCAAAATTTATAATAAATTTTAACCCCAAAAAATAACACAAAGAAAGTTACATTAAATATTTTCAGTGGAGTTCATATGCCCGAAATTAAAAATCCCGATTTCAAAATCCAAATAATTATACAGTTTTGGTTTAAAAATCGTACGATTAATAGCATGGTTGAGCTTTCGGCCATGTACAAGGATTTTTTTCTCTATGGTAAAACGAAAACTGGTTTTGCTTACTAAAGCTTCACGTTATAGCCAGCCTTCGGCCGGGTGCAAGGATTTTCTCGGTATAACGAACACTGGCTTCGCACACTTAAGCTTCACTAAAAAGCAGGCCTTTCGACCGGGCGCTAGAATTTTCCTAATAGCTGTCCTTCTGACGGGCGCAAGGGTTTTTTCCTCTATGGTATAACTAACAGCGGCTTCGCTAGCTAAATTATCACCGGCAAGGATTTTCACCACTTTGGTGTAGAATTCGAGTTTTTTATACTATCCCTACAAACTTTTAAATAGAATTTTATAAAAATTTGTGCAAAAATGTTTGGGGTGATTTTTCATTTCTTAAAATTTGCATTTTTAATTAGTAGACGAAAATTATGCCAAAAGTAAAAATCGTGATTTTATTTGGGGCCATTTCTCATTCCACTTAAAATGCAAAAGCACCCTAATGAAAAAATGAAAAATAACCCCAAAAAGACAAACAAATTGCCCAAAAATTGCGTCTTGTTGTGTCTCATGTAAAATTTTGGGGCCGTTTTTCATTTCCCTTTTGGGGACATATTTCCTAGGGTCACTTTGCCCACCGCCGTTTTTGAGCTCGATTTACAACTTAGGACCTTTCATTCGATTTCTGGATGACTTAGAGCTGAATAAAAAGGCTTTTTGGAGAATTCTCAAGCTGATGCTGGCTTATCAGCAGATGCTATTTCACATTTAATTTTAATATTAACAAAATATACAAAAATTTTTTAACCCCGTTAAATCAATTTTAAAGAAGCATAAGCGAAATCAAACATATTTTTGGAATCGCGTTAAATCAAATTCGCGTAGAAAACAGTAGCGTAAAAACAGAATTAGGTGTACTTTTTTTAAATTGATCTCAAAACAAAACATAAAAATTATCCAAACAAAAATCAATTAACTCGTTACTATTTATGTTGACCAAACGTTTTTTTAACTTAAAAAAGGTGGTTATCTATACTCCTATTTTAACACTTTCATCTTATCTAATCGATAATCTTACACAATGTTTGCTTAAGACGAAGAAAAGTATTTTTAGAAAGTGTTTAATAAATTGCAGCAAGATTATATTTGAAAGCAGAATGGTAAAAGTGTAAGAAGAAGTGCAAGTTTTAAGTTGAAATTTAAAAAAATGGGTGTGTTCCCATTAAGAGAAAGAAAAATATTTATCTAAATGCGGAATGCATAAAATGCTTAAATTGATTTTTTTTATTGTATATATAATTGAATAATTAAAAATGCAACTTTTCTTTAATTAAGTTGGTCTGCTTGCATATGGTTAGTTTATCCTCGGATCTCAGGTCACTTTAAGTACTTTAAAGTTGCACTCCATATGGCTGTTTTATATTGCTTTTTTTTACTTTAAGTGACTGAGAACAAAATGAAATATTTGGAATGCTATTTTACAAAAATTATTTAATACAGAGCTTGAACTGTCCCTAAAGGGAAGCGAACTGACACCAAAGTAGTCCCGTGATAAGTCTTTGATGGTAGAGACCGGTTCTAGTTTTCACACTTTCTATGAATAAGACCTATCACTTTAACATGGGGTTGTCATTGGAGGGGGTCAATTGACACCATTTGACCAGTCACACTTCTATTCTTAATGAACGTGTTTAGTGTCAGTTACTACAATGTAGTTTTATTTCAGTACAATGTTGTAATGTTTCAATAAAAAAAGTCCTATAATTAAATTCAAGAACCAAATTTTAGAAAGTCCCAAAAAATGTGTCACACCACCAGTGAAGACTGTACTGTAATTCATTACTTTTTCTACCTTTTTGTTCTTCATAAACCAGTTACATGATTGATTCTCCTTTCACTGGTCATGAGTTCTATCTTTTTGTACCTTTTCTATTTTCACAACTCGCAGGACCAGTTTGTTAGACCAATTGGCACAAATTTCACGCAGGGGTCTTGCAGTTGTCGGTTTTGGCAACTCTATTCACATTTGGGCTCAGTTTGGTTTGTTATTTTATAGTACCCTGTCTTCATGAGTAATCGCTTTGTTCGAACAATAAACAATTTCTTGTGCACACGTGAATTTGGCACATGAAGACTGTTTTTTCTAGACTTAAATATTTACATACTCAATCTACATGATGTAGGCCTGTTAGTAAGAAGTACAAATCTTAAAACTCAAAAGTGTTCTACTCCAGTAGAACATTAATGTTTAGACGGCGCACAGTGGGGCCTTTTGACTTTTTTCGTTGCAAAAATCATAACTTTTGAACTGATAATGATATTTAAAAATTTTAAAAAGCATTTGAAAGGAAACTCATTTTGCTTTAATATACATGATTTGCAAGGTCATAGGTTAGGCGCGGCACTGTGCACAATGTCTGCTTTCGACTGTTTTTATTACAAACATCATAACTTTTGAGGTAAGAAAAATATTTTAATATATATTGGCCATAGCTTTGTGGAGGCACTGTGCACAGTGGTTTTTTTTGTTGAAAACATTATAATTTTTTAAGTTACCAAGAAATTTGTAATTGGGAAAAAACACTTGATTTTTAAATCATTTAGGATCAAAATAAGTGCTCCCTTATTGTGATAGGCATTGGACACGATGACACCTTTGACCTTTCTTGTCGCAAAAATCATATATTTTTATATTAACATTTTGAGCGATTTGTAATAAACTTAACATATTATATTTCTCCTTTGTCATTCCTAAGTCCATAAATAACGCTAAGGCTTCTTCTATGTTATACTTTGTGGGTAATGCATTCGGAGGAGTTGGAATACTTTCTTTAATCCTGCGCAGTCGATCTGGGCTAGCAAGCTCCACAGCTTTTGTAATATCAGACCTTGATTTATCTTTTACGTACTTAAGACATAATGCTTCTGACAGATTCGATGTAGATATATCTTTTGTAGCATTCTGAAGTTTACATTTTTTTGTGTACTCCGAACACTCGTTTATAGTTTTAGCAGGTCTTCCTTTTCTGCTGTCCAAAGATGTATGCGGTTCTTCGATGCTTTCAAAAGTTGTTACTCCATTTAGCCAGTCTGAGTACTTTTCCATAAAGGTTTTTGTCGTACGGTTTGAGGCAAGCCATTTTCAACGAATATCCAAGAAAACGAAGTGAATTTTGTTTTTAACATTTTTTTCCTGGTATCCTGGTAAACCGTGCAATTTTTCCACAATAGCCAAATTAAACACATTTTCATTATGTGATTTTCTAAATAACTCGAACAATTCCGAATTTTGAAATGACATTATGAGTTCTGGTACTGATCACTACTTTTGCAAAGTAAAACTTTAACTGATTGCATTACACAATTGCAGATTAATTTATACCCAAAAATAAAAAGGTTCAAGCTACCTGATTTGCGAAACATAAATCTAGGCCACAATTAACTGGATTATATACAACTGCAGTTTTTATTTTACTTAGTATAAAAACCAAGTTTTAAAACTACCTGTTTATTTTCATAATGTGTTCTTAAATTTAAATAAATAAACAAGTTCTAATAATTATGCTTACCTGATTGACACAGCAAAATATTGTTTATATATAAGGCTACATACATATTTATAAGTAGGCACATATGCATACATAAACAGAAATATGTCAGTCAGTTCCTCTTATATATACATTTTTGTGCTGTTAGATAACATAAAATATAAAAAATATTAAAATTTTGGTAGCTTTTTTCCTTATTTGGCAATTTTTTTTTTTTAATTTTGGTTGCAAAAATATCTTGGCTGTGGCAACGCTGGCTATAAGATTGTAACATCTTTCTTCAAATTTCAAGAAAACCTGTAATTTTTTGTGGCCCAATTTAGCTAAATTAGTTAAAGTACTGTGTAGTAAATATGCTAAGAAAATATGGGCGTGACCATTTTTGCCCATTTTTAGATATTCTCTATTTTATTTGTAAAAATTACCTAAATATAGAGTGTCTGGAAAACGGCAACTGCCAAAAAAGTAGGGTATCTGGTGGACATTTTCCAGCTATAATTCTTATCCAAATAAGAAAAACGTTTTTGAATTCTGATCAGTAAAATGGCCTTTATACGATGTGTTCATTAATTTTACAAAATTTTGTCATCAAATTTTGTAGTTTTGCCACGGTTTTTGGGAAAAGCCGCCACAGTGCGGCGCTAGACTTAAGGCTCAACCATAATATGCATAGTCTTGCTTAATCTACTGTCAAAAACTAACAAAAAGTCTCTCAAATGTATTTAAGAAAACAAAATAAAAAACATTTGATTCCGTACGAATTTGCTATTAAATTCGCACCTTGCTTAAGCAAATGACAGTTTTATTAAACTTATCAAAAAGTTTCCTAAAGTTCAATATGGTTTGCCTTATATAGTTCACATGTATTCGCTCATTCGCTTAAGCCTACTTAAGCACATTGTGGTTGGGCCTTTAACTGGTTAAAAGATCGGCTCTTCGAAGCCTTGTGCGCGTTTGAAGTTGAGAAAGGTGTCATGCAGCCGGATTTGGATGGTTTTTCAGATTAAAAATGTATTTTTCATAGACTTCGAAATTCATCATTTACATGAGGAATCGCTAAATCCCTATGGATTTCAAAGCGGTTTTATGCAGGAAGACTTCATAGTCTAAGCTAAGTTAAGATTTGCCACTAGTAAAGCCAGTGAAAGTATAGAGGCTGTTCACTTCTGGTGAAGTCTCTTGGTTGCTATATTTCGACGCTAAGACAGCCATCTATCCAAATGTATACCATAATATGTAACAAAATCAGCTGGGGCATTGTAGTTGTATTAAGGCCCTAATTGTGTAAAACGCAACGCCTCCGCCAAAAGTCGTAGGTGTATATAAAATGGAGAGTAGGTCAAAAAGCACTTCCCTGTGGAACACCCGGTTTAATTTTTTATTCTTTCGGCCCATATTCTTTGTTTCGTACCCTAAAAAACGTTCTGCTAAATACTCTCTAGTTATTTGTGTTGTAGAAGTTTTGTTCTCGTTCAAACAACATTGTTCAAACATATGTTTGCAAAATTTTATCTAACAGCAATGACAGTATTGCGATATATTAAAATGCACTCTTTTTTTGTTATTGTTACCTTTTTATTGGGGGGACTGATCTGCAATACGTGTGCAGAGAAAAGAACATGAATTAATTATTATGAAAACGTTTTGTCTCGTCAAAGCCGGCGTGCGATGTAACACCAGAAAAAATGATCCGCAATTCGGTCCTTTCACATATAAAGATAATGTATAATTTGTCTTATCAGAAATATCCTTCTTCTTGAATATGACTGGTTTTATGGTATCTGTATTAAGTTTTAGGCTTAGGTGTATTAATGGCCAACATTTTTGTAGAGCATTTATCCCCGCCCTCCCCCTTTTTCGGGGTGTTTTTTACGATTTGTTAGAATAAAGCCAAAAAAATGCCGCTATGAGGGTTAATATGTTCCACAAAAATATTTGCTATAACATTTTCTCCAAATTGCTAAACATACCCTACACCTCAGATGTAAAGAGAAAATAGTTTTATATACCGATATACTGAAAGTATAGGCCAAAGCGGGTAACTTTAACCGCCTTTAAAATAAAATTCCGATGTGATCTTAAAAAACGTATATTTTTTCTTTGGTCTCCTCTAACAGCATCTGTTGTCAGAACTCCGTAATTTTTTTTCGTGTTGAATTGTGTAACTTTCGAACTTTTTCCAAAAAAAAAAAAATAATTATCTATCCATAAGAAAACGTATCGTGCCAACACAATTTCCTAAAGAATTTTCGCACTACCATCGAGAAAGTGATTATATTCTAAGAGCCTGTCCCGATGGAGTATGGAGTCTTCACTGATCTGCAAAAAAAACATTTATTTAATTTTTTTCCAGTCACAAGCAACAACTGGTTTTTATTTATTTATTAGTTTTTCTTTTATTTTATTTTACGCATCGTTACTATGCAAACAAATCAAACTCCAACAAAAAGTAACACATCATTATCGTCATTCATTTTAAACCAGGGGTTCTCAATGGCTGTTGGCTTAAGAATTTTTTTTTTTAGACCAAAAAAGGAACTTTTTAAATAATTTTTAAACTGACACTAAAAAAGGGAAGCTTTTTTACGTTACTGATGGCCAATTTCATCAAGTCCAGTTAAAACTAACTATCACTATAACTGTCAAACAACAAATTGATAACTGGCAGTTGCAGATAGTAATAGTTAATTATATCTGAACTTGGGAAAATGTTTATGTTTACTTTTCGATATATTTTTAAAATGAACTCTTAAAACTAAATCGTTTTCAATTTAAACGAAATTGGGGTTTTCAAGAATTTAAAGTTTATTTCAAGAGCAAAATGGGTGGCAGGCGCCCTGGTCGAAAAATTAGAATTCCAAGGTAAGCAAGGTTCCCCACCACTACACCAAAAATATCGGAGGGCGTTGTTTCTAGAAAACAAGAGATGGCAGCGCCATTATCCTAGGAAAATTCATCTATCGGGTGATTTTTTAAGAGCTATAGGAAAGTTAAAAAAAAACACATAAAATTCAGAAATATGCATAAAATCTTTATTTGACTGCGCCTCAAATGGTCCATCCGCTTAGTCCAATTTTGGCATACTATTTCCAACATTTCGGCCGGTTTCTCATGAATAAATGCTTCAATGTTGTCTTCCAATGCGTCAATTGAAGCCTCACAAAAAATTGTCTAAAGGCGTTACATCGCACGATCTACGCGGCCAATTGACCGGTCCCGAACGTGAAATAAAAAGTTCACCGAACTCGCCTCTCAATAAGTCCATTACTAAACGTGCTGTGTGGCATGTGGCACCGTCTTGTTGAAACCGCATGTCATGCAAGTCAAGCTCTTGCATTTTGCATTTACGTTAAGATTCGCATCATCTTTGAAGAAGTACGGTCCAATGATGCCACCAGCCCAAAAACCGCACCAAACTGTGACTTTCTGGATGCATTGGTTGCTCTTGCAATGCTTCTGGCTGATCTTCACTCCAAAATCGACAATTCTGCTTATTAACCCATTGAGCCAAAAATGAACTTTCTTAACAGAGCACGCATTTTGATAATAAAATTCAATAATTTGCAAGCGTTGTTCGTTTGTAAGACGATTCATGGTTAAATTATAGACCAAACTGAAGATGTTTGACAGTGAAACAAAACACGAAACGTGCGTCAGCTGTTTAAACCAGTGTTGCCAATAATATAATAGCTAATAAATCACCCGATACTTAGCTAGAACAGCAACCGATTAACGTAACTTATACAAGGCAAAATGACAATACTGAATGTATCGATACTCCAAAAACTAGGACAGTGGAATCTTACATTGGATGACACGAAAACAACTGCAACAAATTGTGTTATATGGAGTTGCTTTGTAGCAGCCATATGCTCCCAAAGGCGAAAACGGAAAACAAATTCAAAAGGGGTTCCTGGGGTTCGCATTTGGGAACAGGGATTCCCAACAACAACAATTTTTTTACATTAAAAGCCATACAATTTTTTTTTTTTTTTTTTTGTAATTTTCTATTATTATTTGAAATTTTTTTTCGCTTGTAAATACTTGATTTATTTTTAATGCGACTTGCGACAACAAACGGATGACTGTGACAAGTAATTTGAGGGATTTCAACAGAAGACGTCTGCTGCAAGTTTTGTCGCTGTCGGTCGTTTAAAGATTTTTGCAATTTCTTGCCACAATGTTTTTGAAGCGTGCTAAATTTCAATCCACACTGAGTTAAATATATTAAACAAGTATTTTTTTGTAGAAAAATTTTTTTATTGTTAAATTTATTTATTTTTTTTTTTTTTGTGTCACTGCAAATTTTTGTTAACTATGACATCATATTTGGTTTAAACAACGAATGTTTGTTTGTCATCATTATTTGGTAAAAATTTATAATAAACTAATATTTATTCATTTTAGTTTTTTTTTTTTTTTTGTTAATGGTTGTTTTTTGTCGGATACAACAATTTGGCAATATTCGTTAAAAATATTTGTTAAAAAAAATAATGATGTTTATTAGAGATAAATTTGTTTATTTATTGTCTAAATAGAAAAAAATTATAATGTTAATAAATGATGGTTGCAAATTTATTTAAAGTGTATTCGCTATTTTAAATTTATTTCAAAGTAAATTAAGGTGGGCGTTGTAAACTTGTTAGTGAAGTTTTCATTTATCGTTTGAACAATTACATTTCAACACAATATTTAAAGTTGAAATACGGAATATATTCACTGCAGCGTATTAAAAAAATACAAAAAAAAAATCCTGAGAACAAGAAAAGTCCTAGACGGCCGCTTATCTTTTAACGAGATGGCTGAGAAGCTTAAAATCAGGTTCATATGGCTCGCATGGCACGGAGTAATACTGGGGAACATTAGGGCAGATGAGTTTGCTGCACTTCGCACTGTCTAACGGGTTCCAATCGATTTGAAAGGCGTTGGAGTGCCTCTGCTCCTGCCTGTGTTAATGTCATCCCATTCAGGCCAAAAAAAAAGTTGTAATCTGCAAAAGATGGCATCGACGATTTTGTCATTACACTAAAAGGTAGCACTAAAGCCAATGTTTGCAGGCGTTACAAAGTTTGGCACAAACCATTCTTCTAGAGTGGCTAATAAAAACTAGTTATATGCCCTTTAAATTAACTCTAAATCCAAATGTATAAAAAAAGTGTCAGTTAATGTAGTTTTTCAATTATGCCAAGGTTTTTACGAGACAGACTATCAAATTTTAAGGCTGTCCCTCCTGTATTTAAAATTCCCTTTAGAAAACTTTCTAAACGAATTGTTCCCTGAAGTGCTACAAAACACATTAGAATCAGATTTTAGTTTGTTCTATAATTATCTGCTGAAAACATGATACCACAAACAAAAGCATTGTGGAATTTGGGATTTGCATACTGTATTCAGGGAGTGTGGACAATTAGTATGGACAAAAAATAATCTGGAAATTTTGTAAGTTAATTTAAGAGTTCTCTCTTAATGCTGACTTTATTATATGAAATGGTGAAAAGAAAGAAGATATTTATAAACAGAGTGGCACAAAAGAAGCAAAAAGGATTTAAAGAGTTTATTATTTCTTTATTTTAAAGTAAAAAATGTTTGTATTACACTATATTGAGTAGAATTTTGATTAATTTAGACGTTAAAAACAACGTCGGATAAACACCAATCATTCTTAGACTTGCATATTCGCGCTCTTTCTCAAACGTTTTCATGACATTTTTAGATTTCCGGAGCTATCGTTCGAATTCCTTCTTAAATAATATTTTTTAGTTGGGATATGCTCTGCGGCATATTTTTGTTTCTAATAGGCTTTTTACACTGATCCACATCTAACATCTACCATTAAAGATGTAGAAAATGTGAAACACTCGTTTACATTGCTCGCATCTAACATATACCATCAAACAAAAATGTCACCATTTTTGAAAAAAAAAAATGTTTTTAAAATAAAAAAATTTTTTCTACAAAAGTGCCAAAATTTAAAAATAAAACACAAAAATGTATTTAAAGTTCCATTTTTTTTTTAAATATTACAAATACTTAACAAAAAAACATTGCAATAAAAGAGAAAACTTGACAAATGGTAACGCTACTTTCAAAAAAAAAATTTTTTTTTGTCAGTGATGCCACAATAATAAAAGAACTTATTGCCACTTTTCTAGTGATGACACTAAAATAATCGAAAGATGTAGAATGGAATGAAATGAGATAGGAACATCTTTTAAGGATGTTGAAAGATGTTGGTTTTTAGCCCAATGTATTTCTTCGGAAATTTTGGCATATTGATGGTAGATGTTAGATGTTGATCAGTGTAAAAAGGCTATAAAGCCGTTAAATAAATACACAGCACCGTTTTTTTACTAATCGATACTACCGCCTATTCGATCGCATCGTAAAAATAAGGAGGGCCTAAAACAGCTTACTTAAGTAAGTCTTGTTCATTTTTTTTATAAATTATTGTAGGTTATGATATCAGTCTATGATCTTTATTATCTCAAACTTTTAGGTAGTAAAGTTTATATATTGTTCTTCCTTGCAAGAGCGTTACTTACAACAAAGAATCGTATTTAAACTTCTATTTTTCTACGCTTCAACACAGGTGGAATGGTTGTATGTAAGTTTTTCATCCCGTCTAAATATACATATATAATAATTCCGGGTTGTTATAAGTGAAGAAGTTGATTTAGCGATGTCCGTCTGACCGTACATCCGTTGAAATGGGCTTTCCGAAGACCCCAGATATGGTGGGGACAAGATTGTCCCATATTTTCCGGGATTGTTTGCTATTGAAATTCAATCTGATCGTTCCATTAATGGCTGAGATATGAGCAAAAACCACGACTGGCTCCTATTTTTACCCATAAAATCCCTTGTTGTTGTTTTTATATAAACGATTGTCATTCCATTTGCAATTTCTCCAATATTGATCTTAGATCCTATTAAGTTTATATATTCGGTGTCCTTATGATAAGCGAAGTGGATTAAACGATGTCCGTCTGTACAAGTGTAAATGTTGAAATGGGTTTTACGCAGACCTTCTAGGACTTGTTTTAGTAAAATAATACTAAATTGTATTGAAAAAAAACTACTACACACAGAAAACAAATTGGTTGGAAAACGGTTGCAGTAATAAAATATTGATCAAGAAATACAATTTACTATTGCAACTATTAAAAATGTATAGTTCTAACTGATTTTTAATTCTCTTGATCATTAAAACGTTATGCTAACTGAAATATGATTCCTTCAATTCTTTTATAAGTTATGATAACTAATTTAATTTAGTTTTAAAAATTAGTACAAATGGTCATAATCACAACCGAATTTAATACAGGGCAATACTGAATATTGGTCTTTGCAATTAATAATTTGATTCGTCAATAAATTTTGTAATATAAATGTTAATTCATTTATTGCAACTAATTATCGATTGCTAGTATAGTTTCAATTCGATTACAACAACTGAAAATATAATTATTTGGTATTCACAACCAAAAAAAAAAGTTATATGTCCCAATTGTTTACTAAATTTTCTGTCAAAACATTAAATATAATAAAATAATTTTAATTTTATATTAAAATAAATAAGTTTGTGTTAAAAAATTGAAAATGTGCAAAAACTTAATAAATAGGGGTAAGTTATTTACGTATTTTTATAATTATGTACATTTGCACGTACATACATATGTGTGTATGTATTATATTTCTTACAAATACACACATATATGTACCCACCTAGCATTTTCAATCAAAAGAATCAAATGGGAATCTCATGAAGAGTATTCATCGTCGACGAGCGCAATTTTTAATCGTAAAAGATTCCTCGCACGGGAGAAACTTTTACACAAGCTGATTCCTCTGCGAGATACTTCTACAACACAGCGAAAGACGCTTTTATCACAGTGCAAAAAAATTTGGGACATTGCCGCCAGCCTCAACACTTGCAACGCTAAATGAAACTAGAATGTACTTGAGCTAAAAAATAATTTCAGATGTCTTCTTTTCTTAGAATATATTATCCCTCTAACACTAATTTTAAGGAGTAATTTTTGTCCTTTTTTAACTTCCCAACAAAAGTATACTAAAACGACACTTTAGAGGTTTAAAAAGTTCCACGAATATTTTCTGCATCAAATTTTACTAGGGGTCTTCTAAGAACAAAACATCGTGCAATGTATGTAAAACGGGTTTTCGAAATTCCTGGCCTTGAAATTTTTTAATTTCTTGAAAACCCATTTTGCATAAAGTGCATGAACTTTTTGTTTTAAAATTTGATGCAAAAAATATTCGTGGAACATTTTAACCCTCTAAAGTGCCGTTTTAGAATACTTTTGTTGGGAAGTTAAAAAAAGGGCAAAAATTACCCCTTAAAATGAGTTATAGAGAATTAATATATCCTAAGAAAAGAATCGCAATACGATTTTACTGAAGACATCTGAAATTATTTTTTAGCTCAGAAGTACATTAAGTATATTTTTTTTGACTTATACCAAACGCCTATTCAAAAAATTCAAAAACTTTAAAGGCCCATATTTCGGGAACTAAAGCTAACTTTTCAAAACCCTTTGGCAGATTTGCTCTTATAATGTTCTAGTTTCATTTTCCCTTACAACTTGTAGAATGCTTACACATATAACTGAGCCACCTAAACAAGAGCATCAAGCTTCTTTTTCATACAATTTATACGAAACAAACCTTAAGATAAGGAATTCAACAACAATCCTGTTGGAAAATCTTATTTGGCAGATCCTTACGTCGGCTTCTTTAAATAAAATTGTATTAACAAGTGAATTTTCATGTTTTAAAAACGCCCTTATTTAGGTAGCTCAGTAATTGTTATATGACTCATAAGGAGATCCGCAAAAGGTTCATTCCAAGTTTAAAAGACAAGCGTGTCAGAAAATGTATAAAAAACGAATAAATAAAAAATTTTGATCATCAGAAGATTCTTTGAGGAGTTAGACAATCGTCTTACAAACATCTTATGCTATCTGTGCAATATCTTAGACCTACATGTACATATTGTTTATATTTTGATCCGCGTGTACATTGGTCAAACAAATATGTTATAAGTACATTAGATGAAAATCGCTGTTTTTTTTAGTGATTTTCATATTAATTTACAGCTTAAATCACTGTTCGTATTGTAAAAACCACATGTTAATTATTCTGTTTAACTTCAGACACTAGAACAAGATGACATTAAAGCCAAAGATTGCTTTTGTTGGTACATTAAGGTATAAGCTGTACAACTTTGGAAATCCGTTGGATGATGTGGAAAGCTGCATGTAGGTGTTTGTATAAAATTAAATAATTTGTTAACTATGTATACATAAAAATATTAATAAATAAATAGTTTTAACAAAAAATGGAGATTATGGGAATAATTTTGACTTTCTATCTAATAAATCGGAAAAATGGTTCATGTAACCGGTTAAAAAAATATATTGATAACGACAATCAAATCTCTTGTTATGAACACCAATTATGTGTTAATTCAGTTGCACCTATCATTTATTCGGGTATAAGCACAATTTTGTTTCTAATAATCATACTTACAACTAACAATTTCTGTTGTTATGACTGATTGTGTACTAAAATTCAAATGTTGCTATCAAAAATAATATGCCAAGCAACGAAATTTTCAGTAATTGTAACCGAATTGTGTGATAGTATATGCAACCGACGAAATTCGATTGGCGCCAAATTCGGTTGTGATCACGAATCTGTTTTCTCTGTGTACATTGTAGTAAGTAACACCAAATGCGTTCATTCAGAATAGATGGGTGACTGGCTAAATTGTGCCAATTGACCCCCTCCAATGACAACCCCATGTAAAAGTGATAGGTCTTATTCATAGAAAGTGTGAAAACTAGAACCGGTCTCTACCACCAAAGACGTATCACGAGACTACCCAACAAACCAAAACGATGTGGATAGATCTTGTAACAAGCTTATTAGCATAAGCCTAAAGCTTAGAAAATTGTTGTGATTACTATTATAAAAGGCTTATAAACAATTATTTAATAATGAAAACTGATCCCTTGCGATAATATTACTTGTTTAAAATATAATGTAAGCTAAGAAGTCTAATGTTAACACAAGCTTACAGAAAAATAATTTTCTAAACTTCAATAAGATTGATTACATTCTTTTTGAGCATTCTGTTTAAATTTATATTGCTAAATAGTTTTTTACTTATATAATACTTAATTATGTACTTTTTTTTACAATTGTGCAATGTTTAAAACAACTTAAAACACTTCACTCTTCGAACAAAACACAAAGACGTCAAACAACGGGACAGCATTTTCAAAAACACTTACAAAACTATAGCGAGAATAAGTCATTTGCAATCATATATGTTGTCATGTTGCAGAAAATCTCTTATGATAAGCTTGTTCTGTAACTCATTTACATTTTTCTTTGTTTTGGTGTGTTGGGTACTTTGGTGTCAGTTCGCTTCCCTGTAGGGTAATTATGTCACATATACTTTTCTTAAGTGTGCTATTGAAATTCAGCCAAATCGATACATAAGTTACTGAAATATTACGGAAAAATGAAGAAAGTATAAGTTTGTTGTACGATCCCGGTGCTACGTCATGACAATCCTCAAAACGAAAAGGAGGCAAGAATGAAAGGATCTTTAAGCTATGGCGCCGAATGTTTTTCTCACAGTGTATTTAAATAAATAAGGAATTAAAATTAAAAAAAAACAAGTTAGAGTGCTATATTCGGCTGTGCCGAATCTTTGTTACCCTCCACCGACAGTTCGAATGTTTAAGGAGTAATATCTGTATGATGTTATTATTATCTTAAACTGTGACGATTTGTTATTAATTATGGTTTTAGGCGACTAAACTGTTTTCCGGTAGTAGGGTTTATATGGGGCCTAGGGTAAATTATGGACCGATCATCACGAAATTTCATAGTGTTATTTCTAGTATTTTAAAACTGTGACGAGCCAAATTTTGTTATAAATGCATTATTTTTTACGGTTTTAGGCGTACTAAACTGTTTTCCGGTAGTAGGGTTTATATGGGGCCTAAGGTAAATTATGGACCAATCGGCACGAAATTTCATAGTCCTTAAAAACTGTGACGTACCAAATTTTGTTACGCTAGCGTTATTTTTTACGGTTTAAGGCGTACTTAACTCTTTTCCGGGAGTAGTGTTTATATGGGGCTTAGGGTAAATTATGGACGGATCTTCCCGAAATTTAACAGCGTGATTTTCAGTCAAATAAAACAAATTTTTGCAAAATCTTATCTCATTCCGTGCCTTGTTCCAGCATTTATGTTATTTTTTGTAACAAAATTATCAATTTTTTTAGGTGGTGGTTCCACATTTTGATTCATATCTCTGATCCTACTGATCTGATTTTGCTGTATTTCAATCCCAAACTGCTTAGGATAACTACAAGTAAGTTGGCACCAAGCTTGTTCATTTTTTTTGAGTTGTTCGAAAGTGAGCGTGTTTTCAACAGACGGACAGGCAGACGGACATGGCTAAATCGACTTAGAATTACTCAAGGACCCAGAATATATATACTTTATGGGGTCTGAGATGAATAATAAAAAAGTTTCACACGGAATGACAAACTTAATATACCCTCTTCACAACTAACTGTGGTAGGGGGTATAAAAATATATATTTGTATTTATTTTCCACATTATCAGCCATGTCACAGAGAACCATTCTGCTCGGAAACGGAATTCATTGCTTCAGAAAATGACAATAAAAATTTTCGGAATGAAACCATTTTTGTTTTCATGAACGAAATGGGAGTTTTCTGTATTTGAAAGGCCGAAAACCTAACAAAATACACTTTCTGTCAATAAACAAATATGTTTTCTTCGTTCCGAACGGAATTGTACCCTGTGACACGGCTGTGTATTAATATCCACGTTTGATAAACATTTGAGAATAACGTTTGAAAGCAAGTTGAAAATATGTAATTGCATTTCTCAACTTTAAACAATTTCCCCTTTTTGTTGAGAGTGCATGATTTTCAAATGATTTTTGGGCTAAGGTGCTGCATTAGACACGTTTTCTAATGTTTCTATGTTCAAATATATCGAGCCATAATAAAGCTTAAGCGAAAAAAACAAAATTTTACATGTCTCAAGTCGCCAATCGATTAGCGCTTCTCGCAATAACATTATGAGAATTTATTTAATTTCAAATAAGCCCGGCATCCTTATAAAGAGTAAATTTTCTTAAGATATCTTTGAAGAAGAAAAACAATTGCAAGGCCTCTCCAACATGCAAAACTACTGCAATTTGTACCGAAAGCATCTCACTTTTTTGTAAAATTTCACCGATATCAACACAGAAAAAATTATAGCAATTTTATTTTCAATTAAACCAGTAATCAAAAAAAATCAACATTACTGCCGAAAATTTTGTTAATATCGAAAAATATCTAATTGGTCTTATTAATTTGATTACTGCTGCAAATTTAATTAATTTTTTAAAAAACTTTACAAATTGTTTTAATTGAAAACTATTTTTATTTTTTTCCGTGAATATCAAGTGTGTTTGCAAAAAGGACATGACCATTACAAAGAGGTAGATTTACTTTTGCGATGAAATTTCAAAAATGTCAAAAAAATAATACTGACTTAAAATACATTGCATATGGGCATTTCCGTCAAAAGATCCACCGGGACCGTAAATTTAAAAGTTATTGAAAACTGATTATTTTACAATATTGTTATAGAGAAATATTTAGATTTTACTAATTTTATAAATTTACCCATAAATTTGTTCACTTAGATGAACAATCAAACTGCAGAGTTGTGCAAACGTAATTTTTTATTTGTGAGAATGTTTTATTGTATATTTTCTTTAATATTTATCTTTCTTAAAAGCGGTGATAAAATTATTCCAAAAAAATGTTCTTACATGGTCTGTAATCTAAGGAAGAGTTCAAAGAGAAAAATGATATTGGATTAACGGTAAATTTTTATTTTATTTTAATCATTATTCAGCTTAATTATTATCATGGTGGAATAAGTAGGTGGCATCGTTACGGCAACAAATACAACATTACAACAAAAATGGAAATTATATCACCGTTTACGTCAAGAAATACTTTGAACAAAAATCAAAGCGTGCCGCTTAACGTGAACATTTTTAGCCAATTTTTATTTAATTATGGTCAATATCTTATTTATTTTAATTTAAAATTATCAAAAGCTTTAATAAAATACAATAATCACAGCACAAAACGTGGACTTTTTGTTAACATAAACAAAACTTTGACATAAACCTAGACAAACAATGCAAGAGCAAAAAATCGTCATCTGGCGTAGTGCTGCCACCTGTTTATTCCACCATGATTATTATGGAAAAAATTTCACTTTCGAAATGTCACGTATCGACCCAGTACCTCGTTTCTGTATTTCTCGCATCGTAAAATTTCTTACATGAAGTGTGAAACAAAAAATTCCATCGTTTCTCGATTTATGAGATAAAAGTGTTTCTGTATTTGAATGCGAAAACAGACACAACAAATTCTGTTTATACTGGAATATTTCCAGTAATTAAGTGTCAAATAAAAGCGAAACGTCAACAAAAGAAATAAATATAATAAAAACGGGGCTGCCAGATTTGACGAGTTATTGTCATTTGACAACTTTTTGTTCCGAAATTAGCAAAGTGACGATTTAATGATTTTTCTAAAAAAGTGACGAAAGCCAAAACAAAATCAAAAATATTTTATAATTTTGTTGTTACTTTCTATAGAAATTCATATTGAATTTTTAAATTTCAAACACTTCAATTTTGTGGCGTTGAAAATTTAAAAAACAAAATTAATTTCTGTAGAAAGTAACAACAAATTTATAAAATACTTTTGATTTTTTTTTTGCTTTCAATGAAATTGTTGGCGTTGCCCCTTAGTCTTCGAAATAAGATAGTTTTAAATATTTTAATATGTTTGTTTATTAGTAAAAAAAATATCTTTAAAAACAAGACAGCTTAAATTTTTGTATTTATCCCTTTTATGAAAATTGTCCTCGAAGTTGTTTGCCTCTTCCCTGAAAAATGTATCGGCAAAAGCAAAATTTCGAGGGAAAGAAATGGACCGATTTGGCTTATTTTGAACATTTAATACTTCTTATATACATTAACAAAATATGATTGATATTTGGGTGTATCCAAAGTAACGGCCGTTACTTTATAAATGTGCTGTTTTTAAATGTCTGAAACAAACATCATGTTTTGTACAATTTTGCACAGGATATGTCAAGTTAAATATCTGATTTAATTCTTTGAAATGTTTTGTTTAAATAATACATTATAAAAATTACTAGTTTTTTGCGTGTGAATTCATTTATTATCGGTGACAAAAAAAATATATTTTTGTAAGTATAAATAAAATTAAAGTTAATCTTTAGGAATGTGACACGATACATTTATTTTGTATAACAGCGGAAAAATTAATTCAAAATAAAAATTTAATTTTTGAGCTATAAGGGGTCAATTTCTGTGGAAACACCCTTTTGATATTCTTATCTTATATGGACATTTTTGGGCCAAAACCATTATTTTTTCAAGAAAAAAAGTTGTTTGTCTTTAACCCGTTCATTTATGAACCGATTTTTTTAACTAAAACTACCAGCTGTTCTACTATGTCTATTTCAGGTAAAAAAAAGAAAAAAAATGTATAGGAATAGGTAAATTACAGATTTATATCTCAGCCATTTGTAAACCGATATAGTTAAATTTCAATAATATACTATTTCGGACTACATACGATATAAAAATAAAACAACGTTGTCACTATGAATTCTAGGTTTTTCACAAAGCTGATTTAATTAAAAAATTTATCTATTTATCTATATTTATCTATTTTAAATAAGGATGTATGTTTATTTTATTAAGCTTGGCTTCTTTTTGCTTTTGTGAAAATATTGGCCCATAATCATAGTCAAACGCTAAAGTCGGTTCTATTTAAAAACAACTTTAAAATAAAAACATTCTTTTAAATATTTTGCTACTATAGTCGAAACTAAAGTATGTTTTAAATTGAACCGACTTTAACTGGGTGCCACCTCAAATGTAGCAAATTTTTCATACAACATACAACAAAATATAAGCAAGTGGCAACTTTAAGCAGCCGACATTGAAAATTAAAATATAAATAAAACACTGCATATCTTGTACGGTTGAAACACGCAATATGATTTTATGTAGAGAGCAACAACAAAATTAAAAAACTTTGTGTAAAACGCTAGGCAATTTTGGCCTAGCGTTTTACACAATTAGGGCCTATACATATATATTTTGTGTTTCTTTCCATAAAAGTTTTCCTGCAAATCATTAATAATTGCAAAATATCAGCCAACATCTTATAACATAAACATTTTTAACTTTTTGCAAGTACTTTTTTATTTGGCGAAAAACAGCTGATGCTGTTGTTAAATGAGTTAAACACAACTTCAGCTGGTTTTAAAATTAACATCGGGTTTAACGTGTAAAGTATGCTTTTGCTTGTCTATAGTAGATCAAAAGCATATTTTTAATAAAAGTTTACTTTAGAACTCTTAAAGTATGCTTTGTTTATGACTATAGTTATGGGCCATTTATTTTATTTTTTGTTTAATATGATATTTTCTCATGCCTTTGTGTGACTTCTTCAGGGAAAAACAATTTTTAATTGTTATCGGATTAAAGAAAATAAATAGTTTTATAAACAATTATCCTTCAGCTTAACAAAAGAAATATAAATTTAAAGAAATTATTAAATACCCATGAACTTTAACTTTGTTTTTGTTTGATTATGTTTTAATAAAAGTCGAAACAAATTTGTTTAAAATTTATTTTAAATTACACGATTTTTAAAACAAAAAAGGAGGATCTTTTATATTTTTTTCTCAGAAAATTGACGATTTTTACATAAATTTATCTGGCAGCACCTAATAAAACCAAAACAAGGAAATGCTAAAAAAAATTTTAAATAACAAAATATAACAATGGTTTTTTGTTTATTTTCATCATATATGTAAATTATGCATTCATCATTTATATTCCTTCTATTTTTTTTATTTATTTAAAAAAAAATAGTATATAAACATATTTTAAATTCAAAATATCTACATTTTGTTTTTCTCGCCACCAATTTCAAATGCGACTTATTTTGACAGTTCTTGAAAGAAACTTTTCGCAAAACATTGTTATAGAAACACTTTTGCTCGCATCCTTCCAATAATTGCTGGAAAATTATTAAAATGACAGAAAATTCTCGCCAAGAAAAGATACAGAAACAGCCATTTTTTGTTTCATTTCACACTATTTTTGTTGCAATTCACACGTTTCATGCGGAAAATTTTACGAAGCGAGAAATACAGAAACGAGGTACAGATTTTGGCTTAAAAAAAATGCAGAAGATTTTGGAATCAAACCAACGACATTTAATGTTACATTGCAACGTAAAATTCTGAAAGTAGTTTGACTAAAAAATTGTGCCAGGTTTCGCAGAATTACGCCTTTTTATACATGGCCAGATAAACTACTTCAATTTTTTTTAAGGTCAAACCGCTAAATTTTTTTTTTGCCATTATCTATAACCTAGAATCGCGCCCTCCATTTACTTTAGCTTAGATAACAGGGCTTTCTTAGGGCTATTATTTAAGGGTTAAGAGAACGTAAAAATATTTGTTGTTTAAAATGTTATTGCATTTTTGATGCGTACGACCGTCACGTTCAACATTATGTATTTACCCATATTGAGCTGTTGTAACCCAGAATGCAAAATGGGTGGTTTTCGTATCGCCTTGACCACTACTAAGAGGAAACACACTTGATATTGACATTACATATCAGCAGGACTTGATAGCAAAATAACTTACTTTTAATACAAATTCGACTAATTTTGCCTACTGGGTTTTGTTATAAAGCAAAATAATTTTTTCATCCCTTTCAAAAACACTCCAGTATTTAATTCTTAAAGCATTTATTTTAAAATATTCTTAAATCTGTTTTGAAGGTTTTGCGTAGGTTTTACTCAAGTATGTATTTTTTATGGGTTTTAAATCAAAATACAAAGATTATGGAATGAAAAGTGTGTGTGGGCTTTAATTTCAATTAAAGTTTTTATAATTTTATGCTTAAACAAATAACACACTTGTTCGTAAATCTTACAATTTAAAAGCAGTCTCCTCTTCTTCATCGTTTTTCATTTTCAATACAATTTTGTTGCATTTACTATGCATTTACTTGTTAGTGGCATGAGCACGTATTTACATGCCACTACCAACTCACATGATGATTCTCTTATAAGAAAACCTTTTACTTCTAGCTGATTCCAAAAAGAAAGACGCAATTTAAGCCAACGAAAAAAAAAATCCATTTGCAAATAAAAATAAAAATGTTAAAAAGAAACTAGAATTTCTTTTAACAATGGGTGTGGTTTTAGGTTACTTTCAAATGTTGTCTGTGGCAATTTGTTTTATTTTTTTAGTTTTTATAACAAATTTAACCTATTTTTTTTTGTTTAAGAAGTTGCAAAAAATCAGCAGCAGTTACAAAAAAAAAAAAAATCACACAAAAACAGCCAAAACAAGTTCATGTTGCATTAACTCTATTTTACATCCTTTTGTGTGGTTGCAACTGCAAATGTTTTTATAACCACATACAAGAACTACAACAGCAGCAACAAAAACCCATAATATTTGACATTTGGGTGAATGTTTCCATATACGAGAAATTAAAGCAATTGTATCCTATGGCGTTTAGTTTAATACTGACTACATGTAATCGGGATAGAATTAATTGTACAAAATGAACTTAAAACGAAAACGTACTGCTTTATGCCTTAATTATTTGGAAAGTAGAAAAGAAAGGTTTTTGGATGGAGTCAATACAAGCAATTTTATTTTTCTCTAGGAAATGAAAGTAGCAATATCTACTTTAGATAAGTTACTTAGCATTAAAAGCCATTAAATTTGACCTTTAATGGATGTCTATTTATTCTTTTTACCTTCTAGTTCAGTTCTAATTTAGTTCTAGTTCAGTTTTAGTAGCTTCTAGCGCACTCTAGTACAGTTCCAGTCCAGTTCCATTTCAGGTCTTGTTTAAATCAAATTCAGTTCTAGTTCAAGATTTTTTTTCTCCATAACCCCTTTTTTCAGCATATGGCTTTTACAAAGCAAATCCATCTTATAAGATTTTGTTGCAGTTGTCTTGGCCTTTTCACATTTTAGACGGCACACTGTCCTCGTTCTTGGAGTATCGATCCAATCAATTGTCTTTTTCCTTGTATTAGACTTGTTATTCGATTGTTGTTCCAGCTAACTTATAGGTCAGCTGCAGCGAGACCTAGGCTATTGGGGCTACTATCTGTCGTTGTCTAGAAATAACGCCATCAGTGTGTTTTTAGTGTAGTGGTGCGGCACCTTGCAAATCTTGGACTCCTTCCTTTTTCCCAGGGGGAGGCGGATGCCTGACCTTTGCCATGGTGTTATCCTCTTTTCCAGGGGGAGGCTTCTTAAAGGGTTATTTGGTGGGGGATTAAAGCCACTAAATTTTTTAAAACTCGAAAACCATGATTAAAATTTGTTCGTCCTCTGCTAGGGATCGAACCTGGGGTGCTTAGAAATTATGTAAGGTGTAAAACGGGTTAGTAAATCATTCATAATGAAATTCTCCTTCTAATTTTATATTTGGTTTTATTTTAAGTACGAATTCGGGTTTAAAACAACTTTATAATACTTGAATCAAGCGTATTTTGAGATTGATTCAATCTTAGTTTTACTTAAATCAATCGTATTTTTGGATTATTTCAAGTACGAATTTGGAATTGAATATGGATAAGCTAAGAATTTCGCGATTGAAAATCCGTACATGAATCAATCTTTCTGTACTTGATTCAAGAAAATCCGTACTCACCGTACTATTAATACCCCTTCGGATTGATCTGAGTACGTATGGGGGGAAAAATATTATGATGTAATAGTACGAGTATATTTAGTCATAATATGATTCAATAATAATCTTAATATGGTGACTACAATCATAATTCTTATCATAATATGTTGCTCTTAGAATATGTTTACCACAACAATGTTTTTTCTTTGCGTGTAAATGACCGAGTTATAGGCAAAGAAATATTTTTTGGCACAAAAGCGTTAATTTGTTCTAGGGCGATCGAATTTAGCCCACATTTTTTTCTATACAAGGAGTATTATATCTGTGGCATTTTGACAAAACATCTTAAGTCGAATTAAAAAAGTTGAAAAAAATGCTGTTAATCATATGAATTTTCATTCAAAATACAATTTCGTTAACGTTTTTAAAATTTTGTATTATAAACGAAGTTTTTCTTTAATTTTGGTTTATTTTATTATATAATAAAAATGATTGCTTCACCGAGCTTTTTTTAAAAACTTTTTTGCCATCTTATCTCGACTTAAGATGTTTTGTCAAAATACCACAGATATGAAGAGCTCGGTCCGTTATTTCACTTGGTCCCCATACTCGAATTCGAGGTTTTGGTACGACTTTTAATACAATTGTGAAGAGTACATAAAATTCGGCACAGCCGTATATTGTACTTTAGCTTGTTGTTTTATTTAAATTTGACTCAAAATTCCCTCTTCATTGGCAGAAAACTGTGGTAACCGTAGAAATACATTAAAAATCACGCCTATCGTGAATAAAAATGGAACAGATTTTTCCTTTAATATTTAGCTTTTCTCGATAAACTTTTTTTATTGTTTACAAAATTTTTTCTGTGGTGCTTAATATCTAAACATTTAAAGTTTTATATTTTAGGAGACTGAATAAAATCGTCACTTTTTATAAAAAAAAAATCAGCAAATCATCACTTTGCTAATTTCGGAAAAAAAATCTCCAAAATGACGATAAGTCGCCAAATCTGGCAGCCCTGGACTAAAGTGATTAAAAATGAAAAAGTTTAGGCAGAATGACAGTTTGTTTGAAAATTAAACATTTCTTAAGTGCTATCGGAGTTATTCATGGCTAAAGTGATTGCTTACGGCCCCAGTTTTTAATGTTCGTAGTACATACATACATACATACATACATACATACATACATACATACATACATACATACATACATACATACATACATACATACATACATACATACATACATACATACATACATACATATGTTTTAAGAAATTTCATTATTATTCTGGAACACTGATTTTGGAAATGGCAATTAAAACAGGAATTTTTATTCAAATAATGTTCAAATTGAGATAGAAAATTATCTAAAACTCTTGAGGTAGAACAAAATAAAAATTTTAATAACGTTTTTAATGAGTTATTTACCGTCATTTAACAAACATTACAGTTAATTTAATTCTAATTAAAAGTATTTTACGATTATATTGTTCATTTTAAATAAGAAACAAATTTAAAATATAATCTCAAGTTAATTAAATTAAAATTTTTATTTTAATTGGCACCTGGTTCTAATATGAACGAACGTCATTCACAAACGAAATTTAAAATAAAATAATATATTTTTCAGTTTTATTTTTTGATATCATTTACACGTGTGTTTGAAAACTGTGCACAAATATTTTTATTTAACTTCACAAATATATTTACAATACACATATGAGGAGTTCCATAGTAAAACAAAATAATTCCATTTCTTAAGTTTTTTTTTTTTTTGTCTTTCGTTTGTACATTCTTAAATGTTTGTTACCGTTGTATTAAGACATAACAAAGTGCAATAATTTTGCTGTCATTCACAGACAAAAATAATTCTTCAAATAAAAATAAGACATCCCCATACCTGTAAAATTAAAAAGTGTGCACAAATACAGTATCGGAAAAAGCTAAGCACCGCCTCAGTATATTTTTTTATTGAAAATCACCAACTTAAGGAATTCAGAATTTAATAAAAAAAAAAGTTATAATTCAAAAAATATTTTAAGTCGCAAATATAAGCGGACTAAACTAAAGCACCCCCAACTTAAGGTACAAAAAAAATATTGAAATCAATATTTCGTTGAAATCAATATTTCTGGATGGCACACGCACATCTTTTAGGCATAGCGGATATTAAATTATTAATTATTTCAGGTGACATTGCTTCAAGTCGCGAAGTTTTACGTGGCCTTCCTCCAGAATGAGTAAGAGATGTTCGACCAGTCTGCAAAAACTTTTTAATTAGCCTAGAAATAATTGATCTGTTGAAAAAATATTTTGCACTTAATTAATGGCTTGATAACTCACTTGATCTTAACTCAATCGAGAACTTGAGGGAGATCGTTAATTTAAAAATCAACCGAGAAAATTGCAAGACCAAAGAAAATTTATTTGAAGCTGCAAAAATAGCCTGGGAAACCAATATCACCTGAAATAATTAATAATTTAATATCCTATATGCCTAAAAGATGTACGTGTGTCATCCAATATCAAGTGTTTTTTTTTTTTTTTTTGTAGTTAGAGGTGCTTTAATTTATTCCGCTTATATTTGCGACTTAAAATATTTTTTGAATTTAAACTTTTTTTTATTAAATTCTGAATTCCTTAAGTTTGTGTTTTTCAATAAAAAATATATAAATAAATAAAAAAAATGTTTAATAATTTTGTTTTCTTAAAAAAAATATATTGAGGGGGTGCTTAGGTTTTGTCCGATACTGTATATAAAGATTTTAAAAAATTTACTTAAAAGAAATCTAAGGTGTCGATTATGGATTGCAGCTAAACTGAAGTTGTGTTGCCAGCAGCGAAATCAGACAACGCCACTGATGTTAATATATAATTTTTTTTTTTTTTAAGACTCATGGACAATTAGGGACATGCTCAAAAAAATAGAGATTTCTTTTCCACTTTATGTCAAATTTATATATCAAAAAAAATTTCTAAATAGAATTTCATCGCTTTGTTATGGAAGTCCTCATATACCTCGCATATGTTTCTTCAAGTTTCTAGTTGCACTTTTATTTAGTTTTCTGTTCTTTTTTTTCTAATGCTTTAACTTTGTTATTTGATATCTCTGATAGAGACATGTTTAGAAAACACAGAGTCAATCTAGCAGCTTGTTGCATGTTGCATTCTGAATTGAAATGTAATACGAATACGAGAGATTTGGTTGTTGCTACTGCTACTGTTAACGCCATTCTTTCCATTTCAATCATCAGTATTCAACAAAAATATAAAATTTTTTATTCTGCTTGTTTTTGATGGGTTTTTTTTTTTAATTTAAATTTTTTTTAGTTCTAGATCTCTGGTTAAACACAAAAAACTGTTTAATTTATAGAGTTCACCTGTGCGAATGGCAGGTTTTGATTTGTGAGGCGAAAAGAGTTTTAAATATAAAATATTGTACAAAAATATAAATAAATTTTAAAGAACTTGGCAATGTTAGAGGTAGCAAGGACAAAATGAGTTTATATTTGACATGGGTAAAACATTTTAAGCAGCTTTTTAGAAAATTTCTACAAAAAAAAAATACAACCATAAAATATTTTTTTTCAAAAGGTGATTTAAAAGCATCAATCATTTAGACAACTAAACCTTTAATTGAGTCAGAAAATGGCAACATCGCCATACTCATAGAAAAATACATCAATCATATTACAAATGGCATCGATGAGGCAAAAACTGAGGCATCCAATGACAAACGTCATCATAAAATGTTGTCATATTTTATGCGTCATCTATGCTATGACTACAGCGGCATCAATTCGATGCCACATTTTGTGTATTATTAACATTTTCATGTTAAGAAGTAAAATAAGAAGCAAAAATTCCCATATTCATATTCTTTTTGTTAAATACATAAAACTTTCAAGTATAATGATTACAAGAACCATATCGGGCATACTGCTGGTGTCTTATAATTAAGAGTTATTTTGTAAACAAAGCGCGGAATGCAAGAAAAGTGAAACACAAATGTGTAACAAATAAGTAAATAATAATATTCTTTCACTTTGACCTACACGCAAAGAAAAAACATGGTTGATACAATCACAATCGCAAACTATCATTAATGTTTGTGGTTATGATTGTGCCAAGCACGTTGTAAATAACAATATATGTTCAGACATAATTTTTTTAACTTATTTTTGTCTCAAACATATTATTATGTTCAGGAGAAAAACGCAAACGACCTTTCCAACCATGTTAATATATTTCCCAATAACATGCAAAATGTTTATTTCAACATGTTATATGGTTCTCACAATAAAAACAATAAAAAATTTAGTTTAAAAAATTTATTTTTTATTAAAAATTCTTTGTATTTTATTTATAAGAAAATATACAGTGTAGCATATATTAAAAAATAAAATTATATTTATACATTTATATATATTTGTGTTTATGTTTTAATTTATAAATTTTATATTACTTTTAAATTTTTGTTTTTCCATGCACTTAAGACTTGTTAAATTAAATTCAAACATAAACTTACCTTGTATTTATAGTATGAGATCTGCTGTGTTAATATAATGCTGAACAGTAATTGAAAAAAAATTCGGGGCTGTTGATAAAATTGGGTGTAAAACTTCTATGCCGGATTTAATGTTGTAGGTTTTTTTTTGCTGCAAGAAAGACAATGTAATTGCATATTTATACATTTATGTATGTATTTTTATAATTATATATAATATAAATAACTTACCTGTTTCAATAAATATATAATAATTTATTTTGTTAATTGTTCAATGCAGCATGGACATTCTCTTCTCAAAAAATGTTTTAATTATTTTGATGTCATTCAAATTTTATTTTCTTTTAAAACACACACTGCTTGTTTTGACAATATATGTTTGCTCATTTAGAGAATTTGTTTTAAAGCAAACAAAAATTATGGTATTAATCATACCTTTTGTGTGCAACTAAGATAATGGTTTTAAATGTATAGTGTAAAATATATTTATTATAGTAGCAAACATTTAACATAATTTAATATGTTTAGCTAGATCAGAATAACATTTTAGGTGTAAAACACCATAAAACATTATTATAGTTATTTTAAAAATGTTAAGGACAAAAAATATTTTTTTAAATTATATTGGGACTATAATAAATTTATTAGGGTAAACATAATAGGCAAATATGAATAAAAAATGGTCGTAGTGACCACTCAGTAATCATGTTTTTTCTCTGCGTGTAGTCAATCCCCATGACTCATTTTAATGGCAGTTTGTCACTGATGACATGTTTTAATAAACTGACTACGATTTCAATTTCTGACCATGATAACAATTTGGCCAAGTGATATAAAGGCTGACATCACAATGTTGAAAAGAGTAATGGGGTCAAAAACGATACACTTGTCATAGTACTGATATAAAATGATTAAAGTTATGACGCCTTTTCTATCAGTGTAGATCCTCAGTAAAACTTGGAACCGACCTTTCTGATTTATTCACTACTACAAGAGGTCATTCAGAAAAGGACAGCTTAGAAAATGTTGAAAAAATCAGAAGTTTATAAAACAGGCAAAAATCCTGATTTGTTTTAACGAGGAGTTAAGGTGTCGAAGGACCGTTAATTGTTTAAGCTATATCCCGACATCCCGACGTAGTTAAGCGTATAAAATACAGTGATTGCTCTGGCTGGGCCTTGACGGTCGAAAAAATGTTAACGCTTCAGCCAAAAAGGCATTGGATGGCAATTCCCACGGAAAGAGGGGGAAGGTCGAGACTCCGGAGGAAGGGCCAAGTAGAAGAAGACATGCAAATCTAACTAACGGGAGAAAGCACGCACTAGACCGAAGTCCTTGGAAATCATTCATTAAGACGGCCAAGACCAGCAACACGTTGTAGAGCCAACTTAACCTCGACCTTATCAAAGATTTTTATGTACAACGTTTACCAATACCCACCCGGGTGGCACTGCATGTTGATTAGCGATGAGAACAATTTTTGTAATGCATGTTTTTTTCAGTTTTTTTTTAAGAAAATAAAATTGTTGAGTTATTAAACATTTTCTTGCAACTGAAGCAAATTAAAGAAATAAGACCGAAATTGTCACCAAAGACGAAGGAAAAGTAAATAAGTAAGTAAATTTTTGCCCAAATGAAAGTGCCGTTTTCACTAATCTTTTAAGAAAATACAATTTTAGTTTTAAATATTCTTCATCACCCCACTGTGCACCACTTACTTATTTTATAAAACCAATTATTACTTAACAATTTCCGTCTATCTTTAAAAAAAAATCTGTCACAAACACGGATACATTACCATTTTTACTTTTTCCCCGTTTACCAAACTCCAATTAACCACAGAGTAAACCAAATAAAAAAAACATGACTGGAGATCATAAACATAAAATAATAAATATTTACCAGTAAATTAATCTATTTTTAACGATTTCTAATACTCGTTCACAAAATAAAATTAAAACCCCAAGATATTTGGAAAATTAAATCTTGATTTTGTTGCCATTTTTTTCACCTCCAACAAACCAGTTGACGCCATCATGTTTCTGGCGAGTAGAGTGCAAATATACAGACTGGTGTGGTTTATGAAGTTGGAAATTGTAAGGAGTTGTTTTTTTTTTTTTTTGTTTTCTTTAATTTATTTTCCCACGCTAGTATTTAGCATTATTGTCGTTATTTTTCTGGTGTAATTGTTCTGCGCTCTTCTGTCCGTCCATCCGTCTGTCATGTCTTGTGGGTAACAGTTGCATGTTGCCTGCTTAAAAAAAATTTGCACATTAAAAATGAAAAAAAAGTTTAAAAAAACTATTAACGATCTTAAGAATAAAGCAAAAAACAAATGGATAAATGCAACAAACATGTTCAGTTACTCACTTACTCATTCACCAGCAAGTATGAATGTGTAAATTACATAAAAGTTGCCTCTATGAACTCGTATGTTCTCTTGAACATGTACGAGAATGTCTGTAAAGTTGTATGATTAAATTATTGTTACCGTTGTATCATTTTATTTATTTATTTTATTTTTCTTCTGAGCTCAAAGTAAAGTTTTTTACAACAACCGTTTGTTACATTTTCTTGGTAAAACGTATTTTTAAATTTTACAAAAATATTCATACTCGAACTCAGTTTGTTCTTAACTTTTAGTTGCTCGTTTGTTTACAATACAAACAACATTTTATGATGTTATTGTTGTTGCTGATAGTACTGCAACTACTGTGTTGAATGGTTTAATTAATAAACAAATTTATCTTTATGGCAGCATAAATGTTCTGACAAAAAGCAAAAAAAAAAAAAAACAACAAGTAAGAGTCCTAAATTCAGCTGTACCGATTCTGAAATGCGCTCCCCCGAGAGTTAGAATAGTTAAGGAGTGGGCTAGTCACATAAAACGAGTTTTATGGAAAAACTAGTGTCTATTCGCTAATTCTGCCACCATTTATGTTAGTTTTTGTAACAAATTTTTAAATTTTTAGGGTGGTTAATCCACATATGGATTCATAGCTCTCTTCCTACGGAATCTATTGTGCTGGATTTCAATTCCAAGCTGCTTTGGATACCAATACTGTCTTTTTTAGAGTCATTCGAAAGTAAGCGTGATTTCAATAGACGAACCGCCAGACGGACGGACATGTCTAAATCGACTTAGAATTACTTAAGGACCCGAAATACAAGTATATGCTTTATGGGGTCAATGATGAATATTATAAATGTATCATACGGAATGACAAACTAAGTATACCCTAATTCACCACTAGCGGTGGTGGGGGATAAAAGAACACTATCTGTTGCAAAGAAGCTGTAGGTTAAAGTTATTTGAATATGTGTTCTACACATACCGCTAAGCATTTTAAGTTAAGGAGAATGTTTGTAATCCTTCAACAAAACATACAAGAATGTTTGTTATTTTGTAAAGCGACAAAATTTTGCGAAGAAAAGGATTGAAATCAACACAACTAAGAAAATTTACGAATGCGACAAAAAATTATAAAGCAAAATTGTGAAGCGAAAAAATTTTCTTAGAAAAAATGTAAAAGTAACAACATTTTCTAAACAAATTTCTGAAAGCGACAAAATTTTTTATGAAAATTTATGGCAGCGACTAAATTTTTCATAAAGATTTTTGGAAGCGAAAAAATTTTCAAAAAACATTTATGAAAGCGAAAAATAATTGTGCATTAAAATTTAAGAAAGCGACAAAATTATCATCTAAAATATATAAAACCGGCAAAAAAAACATCGCAACTTATTTCATGAAATTTTCTAAAAGCAACAACTTTTTTCATGAAGATTTATGGAAGCGACAAAATTCTCTAATAACATTTATGAAAGCGAAAAATTTCCTAAAAATAGTAAGCTACAAAATATGTATTGTTAAAGCGACCAAAATTTCTTAGAACATTTATTAAAGCGAAAACATTTTCAAAGAAAATTTATAAAAGCGACAACATTTTTTAAACAAATTTTAGAAAATATAACAAAATGAAACATTTATTTTTAAGAAAAATTGAAAGAGCGACAAATTTTTTCTGAAGAAAAATTTTAAAAGCGACAAAATTTTTAAAAACGTATAATTTTTTTTATAAATTTTTTTAAAAACGACAAAGGTTTCTATTCTAATTTAAAAACCGACAAAATTTCTATGATAATTCATGACAACGACAAAATTGTATATGAAAATTTGTTTCAGCGACAAAATTTATGAAACATTTATATAGAAATTTTATAGACAATTTATGGAAACTACAAACTTTTTAAAGCAAATTTATTAAAGCGACAAAATTTTCTTTTCAATTTTAGAAGCCGACAAATTTATTATCGCGACAAAATTTTCTATGAAAATTTATGAAAGCTGAAAAACTGTCCAAAAAACTTGATGAAAGTGACAACATTTTTGTAAAGAATTTTTGAAAACGACAAATTTTCAAAGAAAATTTTTGAAAGCAACAAAATTTTCTTAGAAAATTTATGAAAGCGACCGTATTTTCTAAGAAAATTTATGAAAATGATAACATTTTTCTAACAAATTTTATGAAAACGACAAAATACGTTTTAAGAACGATAAAATTGTTTAATGAAAAGTTTTGAAAACGACAAAATTTTCCTTGTTAACGATTGATTAAAATTAATAAGAGCGACAACATTTTCATATAGATCGATCAAAGCGACAAAATTTCATTAAAAAATGTTATAAGCGACAAGCCTTTCAATAAGCGACAAATATTTTAACTTTCAAAGGCGACAACATTTTCCATTAAAACCTAATTTTCTACCAACGTGATAATTTTTATCGTTATTTGGGATCATTTGGTCGCAACCGTTTTAAGCATTCGAGATTCGTATTCAACATTTAATGAAAAATCCAAAAGTTTGTCTTTCGGACAACAACATCTTGTTTTAAATACAGCAATTTTTTTCTAAATTAACATTTGCAACAAGATTATTCCTGTAACCAGTAACTTCTTCTTCCACTCATACGTTCTGACTGTCGGTTATTCTGTCTTATAGTCGGGTCGGTCTGCTATTTGCACTAAATTTTCAAATTCCAAATATATTCCAACAACTTGTTACGGTCATGAGTATCTCGATGCACCAAAAAAAAAAAATTTTTTTTTTTATTTTACAAGCTACTCCGAATGTTCTAACTCTTGACTCTACAATTTTTGCTTTAAAGATAAATATTTCTCACAGATTTTTAAGTTGGAATGAATGTCTGTTTGCCTATCCGTCCGTCTGACTGTCTGTCTGTCTATCAGACAGCATGAATATACGAACTAGTACGAAAAATATTCAATGAATTGAAGATAAATGAATGAATTAAGTTTTCAAGAGAACAAAAAAAAAAAAACTACAAAATAAAATTAAACAAACAACTTGCAGTTTTTTAATCATTTTTATTCTTTGATATATTTTTTTATTTTTTGTGTTACGAATGCAATTAAACAAAAAACTTGGATTTCCCATACATTTTTAGCGGAACAAACCATTTTGTTGGATTTAATTAAAACATTTAAATATTTTAATTGTTTTAGTTAATTTTGTCATTTTCCTCTTTTTTCATAGCGGTGGTTGGTTACACTTACTTTCAAGTTAAACAATTAAGCACAAAATTTTTTTTTATACATTTGTTTAATAAATTTCTTGATTTAATTAGAATTTGCACTGGGTTTTACGTCATATAAAAACTAATTAAATGAAAAGCAAAACAGAAGAATATTTCATTACATTAACATAATAATTTAGGAAGTCGTACAACTTTTCTGGTACGTTTATCCAACAAAGTGAAACATTTATAAGGATGCCAAGTTTTGAAGTTTGTAAATGCGACACAATTTTCTATGAAAGCGACAATTTTTTTTTTATATTAAAATGCGACAAATTTTTCTTTAAAAAGGGCAGAATACGACGAAATTGTCAAAAAAAAAAATTTGTAAAAGCGGCCAAATTTTTAATTAAAATATGTGAGAGTGACAAAATTTTCTAAAAGCGACAATACTGTATTCTATCAAGGCGAATTAACTACAGGTGGTGTCGAAACGGCATCTGATTTTGACAGTTTGAGCTTATTTTTTTGGATTTGTTAGTGTTTTGCTAATAATGGTTGACATTTCGAGCTAATGGCACTAACAATGCAATGGAAAACGCCCTGTGTTGTTTCTGTTGTTTTTGGATTGTTGTAGTTCCGACACCACCTGTAGTTAAATTCGCCTTGTATTCTATAAAAATTTTTAAAACAACAAAATTTCATATAAAAATTTGTAAAAATGACAACATTTATCTATAAAAAATTATAAAAACAACACAACTTTGAATGAAAAATTAAGCAATTGACAAAATTTTGTATGAAAAACTATGCAAGCGACAAATTTTTTTTTTTTTAATTTGTAAAAAGCTAATTTTGCCGTTTTTGCAATTGACAAAATTCGAAATCGGGGTTTCCAATTGAAAAGCATTTAAGCTGCGCTTTTCGTATTTACTTATTGATATTGTATGAGCATGAGAATTTTTGACAACGATAGAAAACGCTTGACACTCTGATTTAGGTTTGGCTGTTAATGTTTAAACAGAACTTGGCCTTTTTCAACATCAGGCAAGAAATCCCAAAGCCCATTATCAAAGCTTCGGCAGTATGACTTCTAATTCATCTTTTTCTTTTGTTCCTATTATTTTTTTTTTTAACCAGAAGTACGAAATTTAATGAAAGTATGGTAGCACTGTTGAGATAATAAGTGTCTACATGTGAGAGAATAAGAAAAATAAAATAGATTTTATTTCACGATACCTTTCTACTGCAAATTTGTATGAGAAATTGTAGGGAAAATGTTGTCTTGACGCAGACCTGGGGGCAAATTATGGCAGTCGTGATCGAATACTTTTTCGATTCTAAAGCAATTTCATTTCAGTCGATAGTGACCAATTCGTTTTTATTTTTTCAGTGTTGTGAAAACTCAAATAAATGCTTTACAACACTATAAAAATAGTTTCGATCCGTTTATAGACAGAAAGAATAACAAATAAAATTGCTTTCGAATCGAAAAAGTATTCGATCACGACTGCCATAATTTGCCTCCTGTTTGTGTTTTGGGCATCAGAGTTGTTGGTCCCCTCATTTATTTGTATGAATATTCATATTCGGGAGATCGAACAGTTTTTATTTGACCGGTTTTTTTTTAGTGTTGCTCAAGTCAGTTATTTTTAAATATCCATTTTTCGAATATCGAATAAACCGGTTATTTTGTTAAAATTAACCGGTTATTTAAAATTGTGTGATTTATAAATGTTTTCCTTACTCTTTTTGTTAATATACCCGCAATCTAAAAATTTTCTAAAAGTAATATGAGGCAACCTTAAACTTGCTATGAAGAAAGTCTAAATAAAATGTAGCAAAAGTCAACAAACATGCAGCCCAATCATGAATAAATATTCCCCGGGAGTTTTTCCCTTTTTCTAGTTATTACAATTAAATTAAAATTGGAAAAGGAAAAAAACTTCGGGGAATTTTTATTAATAATTGGTGATGATTGCAAAGGTTCTTCGACGTCACGACTTTAATATCACCTTTAATAAGTCCACAAGCTTTACATAAATGTGCACCAAATAAAACTTGACTCCGTTTCAAGCAGTTCTAAGGTTTGCTTGACTAAATTACACTGCCAAAAATTTGTCATTGGGAGAAATATTAGACCGTTGTGTTGCCGAGGATGAAGTGCCCGTCTAGGCGCTTAAAAATTTCTATAGGTTAAGCATTTCTGTACGCTAAAAATACAACATTCAGGTGGAATCAACGATACTGGAAAAAATTCAGCACAACTCTCTCCCCTGCGATCTAATGCGGTCACCTGTATGAATTTGCCTTGGATAAAATTAACTATAAATATATTTCGCCTTGAATTATCTAACAATTTAAAACGAAAACTGTACTTAAATAAATATTTACAAATAATTAAAAATTGTTAGAAATTAAAGAAACAAGTAGATTCCTCAACTGAACCACAACCTGACCTCTATTTACATTGAAGTTAACTAAAACTAATGCAACAGTTTCAGCACTTAAAGCGAAACTATTTTAACGAAAGCGTCAACTAAAAGCAGCAAAACTAAAATATATATTTTACGAATTGCAAGTATCTGACCACAATTTTCCCCCCATTATTTTAAAATTAAACCCCAGAACACAAAAGATACCGCGCGCATTTAACAAACTGTTTTATAGCAACTGCTTGTGGCAATGCGGCAAGCAAATTGTTAATACTCAAACTCATGGATACTAGGATTACAACAATAATGCTACATATTTACAAAAATACTTACTTCTATTTTAAAACAACACACTGCTGTTTGTTGTTGTTGTTATTGTTGTTGCTGCTGCTGCATTATTCACTTAACGGTGAATGTATCTACAATTTCTGTCTATCCATCTTTAAGATTTGAATTTAAAATCATACAAAAACAACAACCAAATCTTTATAGAAGTTAACTTCATAATTCTGATGATGATGATAATGACGTTGGTGATGATGATGATTGGTATCATTGGCATTAACATCATTATCGTCATCGTTGTAGGCTGTTGAGGTGTCGTAATGTTCTGGTCGTTGCGTTTCAGGTGCCAAAATGAAAAAAAGATTGTTGGTATCTATTTTTTTATTTAAATTGTATATAAAAATATAAATTTTTTTTTAAATATATATAAAATTTTTTTGTTCTTTTTATAAATTTTAAACACTTGACTCAACATTGTAGAATTTTTTCGAGTGTAACGGGTTTCAAATTGTAAATATTCTTTAAGAATAAAGTTTTTTTTGTATTTCTTTTGAAAAAGAAACGAACTTAATGCAAAAATCGACATGAGCATTGTGATTTTTTCTTTAACATTGAATAGAAGTTTTATTTTTTAAGACAAAGACACAAATCCAACTCTATTTTGTTACTGGAAACAATTTGTTACCGTTAAGACGAAGGCGTAGGAGGGGGGCTACGACTGGGAACAAACAAGTTCAATAAGAACAAAACGGATGCAGAAAGTTACAGTTCTCTAAACACAAAATGAACACAATGGGTTTACTAGCGTTCAAGTGCGTGACACCTACAAACATAGGCGTCACAAGCACCTGTACGTGACGTTAATACTATTGTAGAGTTTGGATTCCTGTGCCTTCAAATAACACTCTCAATAGGTTTAAGGAAGACTGGGTGACCTTGATTATGCGGATGAAATATGTCTACTGGCGCACGGTTACTCCGATACTTGAAGCTGCTTAAAATCCCAACATCCCAAAGACTAATGGCTCAGTTAGCCGGGAGTAACAGTAACGTTTCAAATCAGCTGTTTCATTTTGTTGTATGTAAAGCAATTAGAACGATTACAGTTAGCAGTAATATGTTAAGTCCCAATCTGTAAGAAATAGAAGCCTGGAATGCTGCGCCACTTGATCTGCTGTCTCTTCAGGGTTCGTAAATAAATGTCTACCAAGAACTATGAACAGTTTCTGGGCGGAAACTATCACCAATATTGGACTCTGGTCCCAAAAAAACCATCAGCCAGTTTACATTGAAATACGTAAGAGCAAATGGAACTGGATCGGTCATTCTCTGCGCAGGTCACCTGATGACATCACCAGAAATGCAATTGATTGGAATCCGCAGGGAAGCAGAAAATGAGGGAGACCATCACATACATGGAAGAGGCAAACAGAGTCCGAAATATAAAGCATGCGAAGAAGTTTAGCCGAAATAAAATCATTGGCAACAAATAAATTACAATTAAACCAATTGTTGAGGCCCTATGCTCCTTGTATGATCAACGGGACTATATATATAAAACATAAATAAGACCCTACTTGCCGACTATTTTCAGAAGATCTCGCATATTAAAGCCCCAGGCAAAATTAAGATATTGGATGCATTTATATCCTTCATCAAAGGTACGTCAAAAGACAAGTACTCCTCCAGACGGTAACGCCTTAATTCCTGGGAGTAAGTTATAAAACATATACACAGAGATGAAAAATCTCTTTTTGTTAAAAGCTGTAAATGTAAGGTCCACTTTTGGGTCGCTACAGTCAACTCAAATATATTTCTAATAACAACATCGAAGTTTCGATTCCTTTTTAATTCAACATTTTTCATTTTTCGAATTTATTCTATGAGCTAAATTTCAGTTATGTATTTTATAAAGCTTTTTTGTAATAGTTCTATTCCTACAATTTTTCAGAAATGACTTTATACACTACCAGACTATTATATTGTATTTTCTACTTACATTTTACCTTAGCCTTCCGTTGGAAAGCAATGAGGTATATTGAATGTACAGAAAAATTTACAATTATTAGACACCAGCAGAATGTAATGCATTTTCTGGCCCGCTACGGCCTTCGTCAGCATTCTTTGTGTCTCACAAATTTAACAAATAGAATAGTTAAATACATTCAATTTATAAAAGTAACACTATCCAGTGAGACACAAAGAATGCTGACGACGGCCGTAGCGGGCCAGAAAATGCATTACATTCTGCTGGTGTCTAATAATTGTAAATTTTTCTGTACATTCAATATACCTCATTGCTTTCCAACGGAAGGCTAAGGTAAAATGTAAGTAGAAAATACAATATAATAGTCTGGTAGTGTATAAAGTCATTTCTGAAAAATTGTAAGAATAGAACTATTACAAAAAAGCTTTATAAAATACATAACTGAAATTTAGCTCATAGAATAAATTCGAAAAATGAAAAATGTTGAATATGATTCCTTTTTAAGACACTTAAGATTGTGTATCAGTAAGAACGCAGTAAATGTTGTCTTTCAAATCGAAGTATTTATCAAATTGCCAAGGACTTTTGATTTCAAAAACTTCAACGATAAAAAAAAATCATATGATTTAATAGGACACATTACCGGCATATAAACAAATAAGTTTCTAAAGCATAAAAAGCTTAACAAATTAAAAAAGTGAAAATAATTTGAAGTTATAAGGGGTTAAAAACGATGGGGCTTTAAGGAGACATGAAAAGTGTTTAAAATTGCAGGGTACGCCTGCTACGATGGTCTAATTCCTATAAAAATTCATGTGACTGCATTTACGCACATGTGGCAATTCAAAAAGATAACTGTCAGGAACAACCCAAACGGAATGTTTTCAGTCTTCATCGTATTTCGAACTCTGTTGCACAAGGAAAGAACCATCTACGGACGGAAAATTGCTTAAAAATTAAGGGTTAATAAGATCTCCCTTCTTAGGAACGGAGCAGCTGATCCCAAAAAACGTCTTGTCTTATACTAAATAATAACCCTAAAATCCTTGCAGCTTCAGACACACAAAATAGGACTTTAATCGACCGCGATCTTTTCGGAATTTACTACATAAATTGTTGGTCACACACAGACAGCAACAGAAAAGTGGGAGAACTAAAATGCTAGTTTTCTAAAGAGAGAATAAAATTATTCTGAATACTGAACGATAATATGTGTATAGGAATTATAAGATGCATTATTGGATCTGAAAAAAAACAGTTGTCTTTATGCCTGATAATTATCGATAACACTTATGCATTCGAACGTGCACATCCCCAAAAATTACACACGTCATGCTGAGCGCAGTACACAAAGTGCTGGCACAAATCATTAACACAAGAATATCCGATACTATGCTAAGAAATGAGAACTCTTGTCTGCGGAACTTCGTTCTCCGCTTAACCTGTTATTTATAGACTTTGCAAAAGCTTTTGACACGCAATATGGAGTGTTCATCTTTGCAAAGCCTTATCCAAACTTTCTATTGTGATGTTATCCACAATAACGCACTGAGCAGCAGCTCTTATGTCTTAACTGGTGTCCGCCAAGACTGCACACTACTCCATTGTCTTATATGTTTAAGTTTGCAATGCGACCCAAACAAAAACAGCCATCAGCTTGATAGTCTAGAGCAACGATCATCACGCGATGCCCCCGGGGGCCGAGCACTTTTCGTGAATTTCACACACACACAACACGAAGGTTAACGAAACAATTGTAAAAAGCCATAATTTTCAAAAACAAGAACAAAACACATAGTAAATGTCTCAAACGAGTAAATTTATTTTCCTCTCTTTGCACTCACCACTACCCAGGGGCGAATTTGTCGATTACAGAAGCGATGATGTGATAGACACGAGTAAGACAGTAATGCACACCATCTGAATTACAACCTAGTACACTTTTTCGAATGCATTGCCGCGTTTGTGGAGTGAACGCCTACCACTTGCACACAAAGTAAGCGGGATAGTGAAGTGTTCATTCAATAAATATAAACTCAGTACTGCTTCGCACACATTGTAAGCAGGCAGTAGACAGTTTATACACAATCTCGCTTACTTCGTGGGCAAGTGGTAGGCGTCTTGCACACAACTTCGCACACATTGTAAGCAGGCAGTAGACGGTCTATACACAATCTCGATTACTTCGTGGGCAAGTAGAAGTAAAAGGTGAGCGAAATTCATTTTTGTAAATTCCATATACTTTCGACATACACTTTGTAAGCTAGGATTCATTGAACACGAAGTGATACACACTTCATTGAAGAGATGTGATGTGGTATGCAAAGTTCGCCGCTGGGTACATAAACATTTTTAACTGTCTCTCTTTGTGATGACCGCTGGTCTAGAGTATGCAGATGATGTCTGCCTCCTTTCACACATCTTAAAAAATATGACATCGAAATTAAAATCCCTTTAACAGAGGCTGCAAAATGTGGCTTAAAAATTATAAGCAAAAGTAAAGTAATGCATTGCAACATCGCAAATACAAGCAGATTCCGTATAGACTACAGTAAACAGGAGAAAGTCATTTTGCTACTTATTAGGCATCCCAACAAAAACAGATGGTTTTAGCAAGGAATCTCCAAAGCCAACCAAGCCTTCGGTACGCTTCGTTCAAAACGGAAGTCTTCTGTCACATTCCAAAACATAAAGATTGGCATATTTAACTCGTGTGTTAAGTCTATGCTTCTCTATGCATGTGAGACTTGGATCCAATAGAAAACGACCCAAAATCCGAAAAAAATGTTTTTAATCTATGTCTTCGAAAATTCCGCAAAGTTTTTTTTGCCTAATACGGAGCTTTGGACACGAAGAAATCAACGGCCACTTTGTGTCGAAATATTAAATGGTAAATGGCGTTGGATTTATCACAAGATTTGGAGACCTCCAGAAGACGGAGAGTAGGCAGACCGTCGCACACTTGGCGTCGTCTACTAATCACGAAAGCTAGCCGTATTAATAAAATCTGGAAAGAAGTCAAACAAACTGCATAAAACCGGACGGAATGGAATCAATTCGTTTTGGCTTAATTGGAACCAATTGTTCTGTATAAATCTTAAAAAACACTCAAGTTGAATCGATTCCTTCTGAGTGGTATATGATAAAATACACTTAACATCGCACCAACGAAGAAATCGATATCAATTAATTTTTTATTAATAAGGGTCCTCATGATATCGTTTATAAGTCTCGTAAACTGTGCAAACTATGCATTCTTACACCCTCGTAAATGAACTGTCAAAAATTGTATGAGAATTCATTTACACAAACTGCTTAAATTTGCCCAACAATTTTGACTCGTAAACTTGCGCTGTTCAATTGTGCATTTATACAGACAAATTTTTTTAATGCTTACCGCCGTTTTCAATGAAAACTTCAAGTGTAAATAAATCACAAACAATAAATTCTTGTAATAATATAAGCATATTATTATTTTGGCTTTCTTTATGCATGTTTAAAAACAAATTTCATTTATAATTTACAAATTTCAAGTTTTTTATTATATTTTTAATTATTTTTTTTAATATATTTTTTATTGACGTTTCTGATTGAAATGACATTAATTGTTTAAAAATACACAAAAATTAAAAAGGATCTTCATGAAACGAGTCTCGCAAGTTTACCCATTTGCACAAATGGTAATTTTAAGCAATATCATGAAGACCCTTAATATGATTCATTTTCGATATTAATTCGACTCATATTGCATTTCGGGTATTAATGAATTTAAATAAAGTTTTTTTTAATATTTTTGAAAGGTTATGTTAAAAGCTTGAAATATTCTTTCTTTAATAAAATATTGTTAAGTTGAAAAAATGCTACAATTTGTTTTTTTTTTTTTTTTTTGTTTTATTAAATTTGCCGTTATTTACAGTGTCTGACTTAAGTCAGTTTCAATTTACGTCATTATTATTAAAATTTAAAACGTTTTCAAAGTTTAATTTAAATAAAATAGACCGCTAAAAGATTTTTATCTTTTAACTACAATAATGGCAATTATAGTTAGAATATTTTAATATTTTTCACACAGCACAGTGTTAAGATTATTCTGCATATGTCTTAAAATCAAATTTACTTTGTTATTACGTTAAAAAATCGAAATTGGTCCATCTTTTTTTAGAAATTTTCAGAACCATGTAAAGGACGTTTAAAACTTAGCAATATGGAATCAGCATCTCAAAATCAGAAAAAATTGACATACGCGGTTGCCCAGCAAAACAACATAAATATGGCATTATTCCGAAGTACCCACCAGCACAGAAAATTACTTAAACGGAAACTTTCTAAAAACAAAATAAAAATTTATTCCGTACGTGTGAATTTACAACAACAAAGTGAGCACAATTCTTAACAACCCAATCATAGATTCAGGTTCTTTTGACAGCTGAGCTAGATTTTCTCTCTCGCTTTCTTTTGAAGTCATTCTTTGGTACCCTCCACAATTAGTTCTAATAAAAACGTGCAGTACTGCTCCTGTCAACCGGCATCTGTCAGTGGACTCTAGTCAACATTTTAAAAAGCTGCGTCATTTAGTTTGTGTTTAACAGCCATTGATAATGTTCTACCTCTTGATTTAAGGAGAAAAAAATACTTATTTCTTCTGCTCATTGAACATTCCATTGCAAATGAACTAGGCCACGAATTGCGCCCTTTTTTCCGGATCAAGTCCCGAGTTTTGATTCCAACGGTTAGCATATTTTGATGACCTCACCAATTTTATATTTTGAAAAAATTAAAAAAAATTGGAGAGACGTTGGACACTTTGTATAGACTTTGTATAGAGCTCAAATCGGACTTTTTTATCCAAAACCCCATGTTTCATTTCATAAGTCACGGACTTATTGACCCGCCCCCGTATTAAACTACTGGAAATTTTAAATAAAATATTTAATTTGTTCAATTCAAGTTGCTTTTATTCGACCTTTTTTATATGTATAAATAAAAATGCTTTTATTTTAAGCTTTAAGAGTTGAATAACAGACGATGCAGAGAAAGAAACAGTAAAAATATTTTGTTTTAAAGTCCGTGTTTAATATAAATTATTATTTATTTAAAAGCCCTGAAGATGATACTCAAAGAGTATCGAAATATCGGCATAAATTCGAGCTTAAAATAAAAGCTTTTTCATTTATATATTTAATTTGTTTTTAAATTTATCATAGGAGCAACATGCTATGGTTAAAAAACAACCATGTTATTATAAGTTTTAAACACATTTTTGTTATTTTTAACTAGGGATTGCTGTTCGGTTTTAACCGAAACCGCTGTTTTTAATGCCTAAAAACCGAAACCGAAAACCGCCAAAAAAACCCTCGGTTTTAGCTTTTACTTTAACAATGTATTTATGCTTGAAGAAATTGCAAATTAAACCTCATACTCGTACTTCATATACAAAAACTTTATACATAACAGCCTTCAACAATGATTAGGTATTTCAAAATTCTTAAAATTCAAAATAAGTACTAAGAAGAACAAATGTTATCTTTATAACTCTTATGTTCACACTTGAGTTCTTAAACGCGCTTAAGCAGCTCGAACGTAATTAAGCTCTAATCACTTCAAAATCGAGATGATTACCCATACATTGACGTAATTTGTTAATCACTTCAAATCGACATGATTACAACTAAATCACTTCATAAACCACATAGAATCCACTGAACATACCTAATAATGTAGAATCGCCAACATGTCGTGTGCAACCGGCCAAGATTTCTGCTTAATGTTTTTATTTTTTCCTTAAATAATTCATAAATTTTCACAATTTCATCATTAAAATGATTACAATAATCTTCTGATAACTTTATAAAAGTGTTTTTATCCATTTTTAATACTTTAAAGAAATATAAATTTGTTTGATTTTTTTTTTGTGTGTTTGTTGTGTGTTTTTTTCTTAATCATCTGTCATCTTAATCATCTCAAATGTAATGTGAACGGCTTTGATTAGCTAAATCGACATTTTGCTTAAACGCGTTTAAAAACCCAAGTGTGAACTTTGCATTAAGTACACACCTTATTTGTGAGGCATAAACTGCCACCTGGGCCACTTGAATTTTGTATGGAGTTTCTTGTGGCTATAGAAAAAACTCACACTAACGAACCCCTGGGCAAGGCTGGGACTACTTTTATATGTATGGAGTTTTACATTATAATGTAAACACTTTATAATTATAAAGTTTTTCGAAAAAAACAGAAAAGAAAAAATTCTAATGTGTTGTGTATGCTTTTTTAAACGTATCATTTTGATTTGATTTACTGCAGTACATATATTATAGGGAAGGGCCTGACCAGGCCCAGGTGGATACAATATGCACAAAATTTTCATTTGGCCAATTGCGGAATTGAGGAATACATGAAATTTCTTTCTTATATACTTAATAATTATATAAAAAAAAACTGGAAAAGTCAAAAAAATGCCTGGCCAGGCCCAGATATACACTTAACCGCGAATAAAAGTACCTGAATTGAAACAAATTAAAAAATTGTATTACATGCAAAAAAAATATATGTTTATGTATGAATTTACCTTTGATATTTTCAAAACCGAAAACCGAACAGAAACCGACCGGTTTTAATCATTTTAAAACCGAAACCGCGGTTTCACATTTTAACGGTTTTTAACAAACTCTATTTTTAACCATAATATTTTCGGAGGTAGCCATAATATGGTTTTTGCTTCTTGATGGAAGACTTATTTAACCATAATATGGCTGTCGGTGACAAAAATATTAACCATTATATGCTTAAAATTTTCTTTAAAAATAGTATTTTTTCTCTGGGTGTGGGAAAATAGATGGCCCTTTTTTGGTACGAAACATATCCTGGTTAATTCATGGACTTTTACTGCTTCCGTGTCTAGATATTTTTATGCTGGTTAACACAAAATGGCATTAAGGGCAGGGATAGAGAACAATCAAAATTTTTGGCGATCAAATAATATCGCTGTTGGAACACTTTTCTCTAGTAAACATTTTTCTACAATCCATTACACTGTGTCTTGTCTTGCAGACAATAATTTTTTGTTGTGTTTTTGTTAAGTACTTTATTCTAAATAGTTGTCTGAAAGAAGACAAGACTATGGGCTACATTGAAAAACAAAAACGTTTTACAATTCGTTAAACAGGTGTGGCCGTTGTCTAAACTTGAGCTGGCAAAAAAAAAACCCCATCTGAACACTATTGAGGTTTTTCTAGTTGTTTTTGCAATTTTTTTCTAATGTATAATTTGGTTCAGTTCATTATATTGACAGTTATGTCTAACAATAAATAAGATGGCATATTTAGCGTAAAAAACGTTTGTTTAAAAAAAAAAAAACTTTATTCTTTTACATGAAGAAAATTTATGTCAAAACAAAAAAATATTATTTTGAGGTCTAGTTATTTTTAGAATTTTCGAAGTAGAAGCAGCTTTAAGGCATGTTAAAGATAGCAAACAGCTGGTAATATTAAAGATATGGTTAGATTTTAATTTTAAACTTTAGATAACTTAAGAAATTGTTAAAGTTTCATTGATTTATAAATTTGTCAATAAAATTGAAAGGAACAACAGTTTTTACTCTCTATGGAACCTCTTAACAAGGCGCAAGAATTATATGCAAATGTATCCTTTTTCTCATATGTTTTTAATCTTAATTTACTTAGGAAGTTATAAAAATCACACTTTTAAATAGTACAAAAAAGTCAGTAGTCATTTGGCTTAACCGTTCACACACACACTCGTTTTACAAACATATGAATGACCTCGCCGACCCATGCAGTTTACCAGGCAGAGAGTTTTTCTGGATTAAAGCTTGAAAGTTATACCACGCGTTTTTGTCTCCATGCATTGCATGTTTTTCATTATTTACTTGCGTTCTATGTTTCAAGTTACATGCAAGGCTTTTTATGTGGCATCATCACAAGTAAAAATAAAATTTCAGTTGTCAAAATCAGCTGATTTGTTCGAACGATGCTTGGAAGCTTACAAAAGTAGAAAGTTAACCTACTTTTTGCTTTAAAAGCATCCTACGATTTTGTGCAAGTAACTTACTACGTAAAACAACACAGATTTCAATTGTTTGACAGCTGCGAAGGCAGCAAGAAAGCGTAGAATGCATGGTGCGGACCTAGAGCTTAGTGGCTTGAGAATAATCATCGTTCCAAGCGCAACAATTTTACCATAATTGTTCTATTATAGTGAAATTTCTTATACCCTGGTTCAATTAACGATGATTGGTCAAACCAAGGCGAATTGACTTAAAGGTGAGGTAAACTTTACAACAACACTGCTTTTGTTGTCCGATTATCAACCTTATATCCAGTCAACAAAGATGTTTGTTTGCATAAAAAACTGTAGTTTGTAAGCAAACTTTGACCACAAAAAAAAATCAGCGGTTGACTAGACCTCGCCTTCAAGTGAATTCGCCCTGTGTCAAACCAAATTAACCTCACACTAACTAAGAACTGAATCATCAGGTAGTACAGTAGACAATGTTGCCAACTTCATTTGCGTGCCTTTAAGAAACGTGTACGATAAAAATAATCATAATCCCAATAAAAAATTGAGCTTTGAACGAAGGTTTGTAATTTAGAAACGTTACGAAGACATGCATTTTATATGGCGAGTTGCTGCTTTTAGACAATACATTTTTGACGCAGAAAGCGCTTTATTCAGCGCATATAAACATTGTTGAATCTAACGATCAGCTTGACGCACTGAAATTTTTGTTGTCACCGTTATTCTTTTATATACTCCCTTACAAACCTGCTTCGTAGTAAGAATATGTCGTGGCTCTTCAAATGCTATACTTTTTTTAAATTTGCTAAGAATCTATTCACTTACCTTACTGCATATCTGTATGTCTTATTGCGTAGCGCGTAAATGTACGCGTACTTTTTAAAATTTACTTTAAATGCTTCGCAAAGCAAGAAGAGTTTTTATTGGGATGTACGGTACTCGATTCGTTTTCATTATTTCTATCAATTCCTAATCTCCTAATTATATACTTTTTATTAAAAAAAAAAAAATTATTTAAATTTATCTTGTCTTCTTTACAGATCTTTCATTACTTGCAACTTCTTTACATCAAGATAACGTAAGTTTTTGTTTTAAAACTATTAATACAAATACTATGAAATAAAATTCCCAAGACTTGTCTATTGATAATGGTTTATTAAAAATAATAACACTGTGCAACAAAAAAACCCAGCCTCAAAACTTGCAACGCAAAATGGAAGTAGACTACTAGTATAGAGCAAATCTGCCAAAGTGTTTCGATAAGTTACCTCGGGTTCCCGAGATATGGGCCCCTAAAGTTTTTGAATTTTTTGAAAAGGCGTTTGGTATGTCAAAAAAAATATACTAAATGTACTTCTGAGCTAAAAGACTATTTCCAATGTCTTCATTAGAATTGTATGGCGATTCTTTTCTTAGAATATCTTAACCCTATAAGACTTATTTTAAGGGGTCATTTTTTAACTTCCACCCAAAAATATACTAAACCGGCACCTTAGAGGGTTAAACTGTTCTACGAATATTTTCTGCATAAAATTACTAGGGGTCTTCTAAGACCAAAAGTTCGTGTGATGTACGTAAAACGGGTTTTCGAAAATTTAAAAAATTTTAAGAACCGGAATTTCGAAAATCCATTTTAAATACGTCACACGACCATTATGTCTTAGAAAACCCCTAGCAAAATTTGATGCAGAAAATATTCGTAGAACAGTTTAACCCTCTAAAGTGCCGGTTAAGTATATTTTTGGGTGAAAGTTAAGAAATGACCCCTTAAAATAAAAGTTATAAGGTTAATATATTCTAAGAAAAGAATCGCCATACAATTCTAATGAAGACATCGGAAATAGTCTTTTAGCTCAGAAGTACATTTAGTATATTTTTTTTTCTACTTATACCATTTTACTATTGGAACATTTTAACCCTAAAAATGCCGCTTTAGAATACTTTTGTGTAAGAGTTGGGAAAAAGGACAAAAATTACCCCTTAAAATAAGAGTTATAGGGTTGATAAATTCTAAGAAAAGAATCACCATATACCAAACGTCTTTTCAAAAAATTCAAAAACTTTTCGGGAACGCGAGCCAACTTTTCAAAACCCTTTGGCAGATTTGCTCTACTGGTAGTCTACTTCCATTTCGCATTGCAAGTGTTGAGGCTGGCGGCGATGACCCGAATTTTGTTGCACTGTGTTATTAAACGTTATCACAACTTTTGTCCTTTTTGAATTTTTTGTTAACATTATGTGTTCTTTGTGGCATGAAAAATAAAACTGTATGGATTCAATGCGTTTTGTAGACAAATTTTCAATTAATTGTTGGTTTTCCTTATGTTAAGTTAATTACTGCACGTGGTTTATTGTAATTATCATTTTAATGACATTTTAATAGCAACGAAAAAAAAACGAAAATAGAAACGTAAATCTTAAGACAAAAAGGTATTAGAGGTGTTATTAGGTATTGAGTCAGTCACCCTCAAGCCCCCGACCACATAAGAATTAATTTTGTCTATTATTGCAGTGGCAACTGTCAAACTCTATTGCTAACACAAGATATTAACGTGTGCCCTGCTTAAACTCAATTAAGCTCAGCAACAAATTTTATAATCAGGGAAACCGTTCATATGCAATTGCATGTTTTTCCATGTTTTCGAGATTTTAATCAATTTTAGCATCTGTTTGTTAGTATATATTTTACCGTTTGCCTTGAGTGGTTCTTATTGAGGCCCACTTATTGAGACCCACTTATACTGACAAACCGGAGCACTAAGTTATTAATATAATTTTTTATTATCAAAATAATTTTTAGAAATACAAAATTTTAATTTAAAAGGTTTTGTTATTCGTGCTTAATTCCCAATTTGTATTCTTGATAAAAACACTGAAATTTTTTGTGGATGGGATAAGCTATTCCTATGCGCATATCACTGGTTGCTTAGGCCAGATCGTCAGGAATAGCTTATCCCATCAACAATAAATTTCAGTGTTTTTATCAAGAATAAAATTGGGAATTAAGCACGAATAACAAAACCTTTTATATTATAATTTTTTATTTAATAAATGTTTTTTGACAAATATTAACAAAATATACAAATTCGTATGCATGTTTGCATAATGTATGTCAAAAAAATGCATTAACATAGAAAAACAAGCACGAACAATTCGATGATATTTTTTATGAAATAGCATGCATTTGCCTACAAGTAGAGTTTTTTTTTCCCGGAGTTTTTCGATTCCCGGGAAAGCGGGAAAAATTTTTAAATTTCCCGGGATCCCGGGATCCCGCTCCATACAAATAATACAAAGTAAACTTGGTTTTATTAATGAAAAAAGCTTTTATAAACAAACGTGAGGGAACTTGTTTACAAAGTAAGTAAAATAAATGCTTAAATACTACAAAAATTAATTGAAAATTGAAAGCGGAACTTGAATTATTACTACCTTTGGCTATTATAAGTAAATTCCGTATTATGATGATCTAGTTCAAGATAAAATAAACATAACAATTGAGGTACTCAAGATATGAGATCAAAAAGTAAAATCATAAAATATATAAAATATTTTAATAAATATATTAACATTTTTTAACGGCGTAGGAAATTACTTTCTGACACACTCAAAGCGTTAAGTGAGTCGCCAAAGAGTATATTTCTGATTTTGTTTACTGATTACCATGTTTCCGAAAAATTTCGTTTACTGTAAAAATACCGAGGTTGGACAAATAATTAAAAGTGCACCGTTGTTGCATGCTTCTAATGTCAAGGTTGATGCAAAAAATAGCATCATCCGGACTACTTCTTACAAACTATTTCTTTTCATTAGGTCCATCTGTAATCTTTAGGACAATGTGTTTTTCAAATTGTATATTTTAGTAACTTACACGAGTTTCATTATTTTTTTATTTCGGTTTCCCCGCACTTCCCGGATATATTACCAAGCTCGATTTTTTTTTGTAGATACGACTATGTTGCAATAACGGAGCGATATGTTTATGTATATCCTATTTTTAAGACTTGTCCATGGTCAATGAGAATTTACTGCCTGCATCTTATTTTGAATTTATGTTCTTTATCAATTCATCACTTCACTAAATTTATTAATTATCAATTGTTGCACTGCCCATTCTGCTTTTAATAGATTTATTGCCGCAGGAGACATTGATTTACGTTTGTACACATTTCTTATAATTGATCAAATCGACAACTCATCCACAGATGCTAATTTTTAGAGAAAAGAAAACTAAATTTCAGAGTAAAAATAGCTGTTTTCTGAAACTATGAAGAACTTTTTATTTCCCGGGATCCCGCAACAAAAATCCCGGGAAAACGGGAAATATAATAAGTGAAATTCCCAGGAATTCCCGGGACGGGAAATCCCGGGAAATAACCCTACCTACAAGTCTTGCCCATGTAAAAACCCATACATATTAACTCACTCTAATTTCATGCTGCTGTTTAAATAACAAATATTAACATTTTACATGAACTCAATATATTTTTGCAATACAAAAAATGCAACACTTTTCTAAAACGCACTTGTTTCAAATGCAAATAAAACTGTAAATTTTTTAACATTACATTTCCAAAAATTTATTTTTTTTTTATAAAAAGCAACATACAAATGTATTTAAAGTTAAACTTAAAGTTTAAAAGTTAAGATCATGTTAAATATATGGCCTTATAATTTGAGTCACTACCCGGCCAGCAAAATACTCCTACTTTGTCTGAATCAGACATATTTTGCAAATCTCTAACTTCATTCTTAGAGACTTCGTTCAGATTTCTATTAGACATTGAATATACGCACTGTTTGCACGCGTTCTGAATCTAATAGATTTCTGACTGAATTCATACAGATGTGGCTAACGAGACTTAATGACAATTGCCAGATGTCAACCACTTAATAAATTTTTTCCTCAGAAATTTAACAGAAGCCGTCTGACTATTTTGTTAGCTCGGTACTTATAAAGCTAAACTAACATTAAAGGCGAACAAATTGGGACAGCTACATATAATTTTAAATTACAACCAGCAACTGTTATATTTAAGAAAACAATAAAGAAAGTAGAGTCCGTGAAGCCCAACCATAAGAAACCCTCCACAGGCAAAGAAAAAACATGGTTGTAGAAAACATAAGCATCATGATTGTAGTCACCATATTATGATTGTTATTGAATCATATTATCACCAAATATATTCGTAATATTACATCAAAATTTTTTTCCCTTAATCATATTATTGTCATGTTAAGCATAATAAATTTAGAAGTATAGTAGTTATTTGTGCCAAATATTGCGTAGATATCAATCCCTACATGAAACTATTCAGTACTTCAGTAATTTTAGTGGCAGAGTTTCTGTAGGACTTGTAGTCAATTCTAGACCCACTATCACAAAATTTTGACATGGCTGTAGCTATTATAAAAGATAACGTCGCTAAAATGTATATCAATACCAACGTTTATTGGGAAGTAATTAATGGCTTTAAAGGCTATTTTCGGGAGTAGTATTTGTATGGGAGCTATGGTCAAATATGGACCGGTTCCAATAAAATTATGAAAGATGATTAAGACTGCAATAAAAAAGTTTGGACCAAATTTAATCTACAAACCAACATAATTAAATGGTTAATGGGCACAATTGCGACCTTTACTTCGCGCAGAAAGTTTACATGAACATTACACAAACGCATAATACCCTCTCCACTATTGTAGTAGAGGTATAGGAAGAGAAAAAAAAAATTGAGTTCACGTAGGTATTAATTGTATGTTAATTGATACATCGATAAAGTCGTGTTCGCTATCACAAGACGATAACGGACGATTAATGGCCAGGAATTGAGGATATGGACCTGCACGATTTGTGCTTCCAACAGGATGGTGCCACTTGATTGATTGATTGATTGATTCTTTATTAGATAAGACAGTACAACAAGAACGGTGTCTTATATTACAGTACTGTAGAATTAAAGTTATACATATGTGGCACAATAAAATAAAATAAAATGAAATGAAAATTAAACACATAAATAAATAATAATTTATACAAATAAGTAAACAAATATAAAAAAATGAGTATGAATATTAAACTAAATATTTATGCCTGTATTATTATTTAAAATTTGACATATCAAATTTAAAATTCTTAACAATCGTTTATGAATACGAGGTTAAAAATTTAATTTAAAAAGTAAAAAGAAATTACAAAAAAAATTAAAAAAAAAAAAAAAAAAAAAAATTAAAAAGTTTGGTTTTCTACCGGAAAAGTGATGTTATTTATTTTTACAGCTACGCACGTTTGTCTTCTGAGCGTGAAAGTTAAGTGAGCACATTAAGCCGGGTGAACCTTTATTCCACATTTTTCTACACAGAAAAAATTATTACCGAATTATTTTCAAACAAACGCTTGTTTGAAAATTTTTTTAATTTCTACAAATTTTTTTACTGATTCAATTAAAATTTTTGTTTGATTTTTATTTAACCAACAAAAATGTTGACAACCATTCAAAAATATAATACACGCGTTATTGGTTTCAAGTTTTCATAATTGTGTATGAAATATTTAACTCTTTTTAATGTTGTAGTCTTTTTGCATTTTTTTATTTGATCGTAAGCAACACTTCCTAATGTGAAATATAAGAACTACAACAAAAAACACATACAGTCTATTTTTGGACACTTTAAAAAAGTACAACAGTAAGAAATATGAAGAGATTTGAAGTAAAAAAAAAAAAAAAACAAAAATAGCAGGTAAAAAACGTTTCACTCTTTTTAAACAACAGAAACAACAACAACATTATAAGAAACAAAATAAATTTTTGGTTGGTTTCAAAGTTGGTTAAAAAAAAACCAAAATCCCGTATTCAATTTTTTCAAACTGTTGCTTAAATACATCAAATACAAAAATATAATGATGACGAAAAACATATCGAGTCGGTCTGTCGCCGTTTTTGGGTTACATTTCTTCTTCATTAGCAAAGGAAAGGATACAGCAACAGTGAGTGATGACGAAAAACATTGTGTGTATAAAAAAAGACTTCGTTCAAAAATTATTCCAACAAAAAAATGTGTCTCAAAGCCAGCCGGCCGCTCTGCTCTCTCTGCCATCATCTTCTAATACAGTGCCTGCTTGTGTGCGCATCATTGCTTGTGCAAAAACCTTTTTTTTTTTTTTTTTTTGATTTTGAAATTTAGTACATACATGAAATTCAGTAAACTTTTTGTTTGATTCAGTTAAATTATTTGTTTGAAAAAATCAGTGTTTTTTTTTCAATAAACAAAATGCAAATAAATTGTTTGAATATGCAAATTTGTTTATAGGACCGATTTCAGACAAAAAATTGTTTGATTCTACAAATTTTTTGTTTGAATTGGAAAAATAATTTTTTCTGTGTAGCCAGGCCTCTAGTTCATTGATGTGGGACTGTAGATTTTGCGATGCGACTTTTGGGTCATGGTTAACGCTAATAAATGCTGTGTCGTCTGCAAATGTAGAGGTATGCATGCTCAGGTTTGTTGGCATATCCGCTGTGTATATTATATATAGAAGCGGTCCTAATATGCTGCCTTGGCGGACACCAGCAGTAATTTTCTTGAGGGGGGAGTATTTATCTTGCGACCTAACTATGAATGTTCTGCCTGTTAGATAGCTCTCCAGAAGCTTGTGAGTGTTTTGAGGAAGCATTTGTGTTATTTTGATGAGTAGCCCATCATGCCAAACTTTGTCAAATGCTTGGGAATTGTCTATAAACAGGGCTGAGCAGTATTGCTCTTTCTCAAACGCCGATCTAATTAGGGTGACAATTCTATGCACTTGTTCTATTGTACCATGTTTCGCTCTGAATCCGAACTGGTGATCCGGGATGATGTCGTGTTCATTTAGATGATTAGTTATACTTAAAACGAATATTTTTTCGAAAAGCTTCGATAGGATTAATAATAAGCTTATCGGTCTGTACGACGCAACCTGGCTAAAATCTTTTCTTGGCTTGGGAATCATAACAATTATAGACCTCTTCCATGAGGATGGGAAGTTTCCGACTCTTAATATCGCGTTAAAAATGAGCAGCAAGATTCTAGAAGCAGACGATGGTAAGTTTCTTACCATTGACCCTGTGATGCGGTCAGGTCCGGGAGATTTTCTAATATTCACTTTTTCTAGTGCAGATTTTCTTGAGTTAAGTTAAATTTTATTGGATGGTTTACCTTATCAGGAATGATTGGACGACAGGAACAAGTATGTGCATCATGTGCCGTGAAAACTTTCTCAAGGTGGCCCAAGTGCGGTTTTCCAGTCTTAATGGAGGATCTTGGGTTATAGGGCATTTCATATGCCGTACAGCCTTCCATAAGCTATAATTGGAGTTTTTGTGGCATCTAGGCTGTTAAGATAGCCTTCTATTGCAGACTCCTGGTTCTGTCTCAATTTGTTGCGAAGAGTTGTCAGGCATAATTGTAGTTGGGCCTTAGTGGTTGGGGAACGACTGTTTTGCCATTGTCTTCTTAACTTCCTTTTTTCTCTGACAAGGGTCTCTATATCCGTCGATGTATTGTAAGGAGCACGTTTAATTGTCCGCTTGATTGGGGTTGCATTTCTTGCTGCAGCATCCAAGACTTCTGTAAATCGGTCGACAGCTATTTGGATGTCAGATGAATTTTTTAGGGGAATGCACTGTGATAGGTGAGAGCTCAAATACATTTTATACTTTAACCAATTTGTGTTTCTGTTTGGATAGGAAATAAAGTTTGCAGCTGCGGCGTCAGAGTTGCCTTTTAAAATGAGGATTGAAGGTGAATGATCAGACGATAGATCATAGGAGGAACTAACTAGTACCTGATCGCACTTGATGTTTTTAATTACAGCAAAGTCAATAAGGTCTGGTAGCTTTTTGAAGTCGGTTGGCCAATAGGTAGGCTCACCACTCGATACGACATCAAAATTATTTGCAGTTACGGTATAGTATAGCTGATTACCTCTAGGAGTAATAAGTCTGGAGCCCCAATATGTATGTTTAGCGTTGTAATCGCCAGCAGCAATGAATTTCTGGCCCAATGTGGAGAAAAAGTTGAGAAATTTATCGTGTACAATTTTGTGCCTCGGGGGACAATAAACGGATGACAACGTAAGTTTTAAATCAGTAAGATTTTTAGATGTGGCCTGGATACAATCTTCTTCGAACTCTGGCAATAGTAAGTGTCTGATGTGTTTGTGCATAATTATGGCTGTGCCACCACAAGCCCGTCCGCTGCGATGTTTTGTGTCATACGTAAGGTATCCATTTATCCTAAAGCAGTTTTTATGAGTAAAGTGTGTTTCAGAGAGAAGAAGTTCGTCGATTTCATGCCTATGAAGAAAGTTTGCAACTTCGTGTTTATGTTGGGATATCCCGTTTGCATTGCAGAAACATATTTTTAAAGCATGAGATGATTTGGTCCATTGATAATATGGACCACCGGATAGAGTTATGCCATCGCACCGTGGCGAGCATTTCGTCGCTATTTTTTTCACACGTAACTGTTATAGATTCTTCTATCATAATTAAAAATATTAAGATAATTAATTCGCTTAAAACTTTTTGTTTTATTAACAATTAACGTCGTGCGTTTTGGCTGGACCATCTTTATTATAAAAACCGCAAAAAAAAAAACAATTTGTCAAAAAATGTTTCAACAAATAAAAATTTTGAGCACTTTACCTTTCTCAATCATGGTTGACCTTTATCTGGAATTGCCCAAATTTAATTTATAGTCCATAATTATCGATCCGTAAATTGTGCACAACTTTTATATTATTTTACTTGTTCAGCTATTTTTTTCTTCTTCTACATATTTGACTTTTATTATAAATTGTTATTCTGCATTGGCAATTATAGTTTAATTATGGCTGCTTAAAATTGTAACATGTTAATAATACCGGGTGCCTGTCAATAAGTCAATTATGTCCTTAAGGCAAACTGATACACAAATACATAATTGCAAATTTTGCATGAATACAAACAAAATTTTTAATATGTATTTCATATTATGTATTTGTATATGCCCCCAAAAGCTTATAAACGAAATGAATGTTGTGATGAAATTAGAGCAAAACAGAAAATAATATCGATTAAATATACAACATGTTGTTTAATTGAAGAAAAATTATTGGTAAAGTAGTTGTTTCATTCGCATTTGCAAGAGTTAAATTTAACTTGTTATTTATGGATATGAGGACAAGAAAATTATAGAGAGAAAAACAAAAATTATTTGATTACAGGTTGGTATTCAATAAAAAAAAACTATATGTTTTCCGAAATGTATAATTCAGATAAAAACAAGTAAAAGTGTTTTATTCGGCTGAGCCGAATATTTGATACCCTCTAGCGAGAGTTCAAATATTTCAGGAGTGGGCTTTTTAAAAACTGACCGCACAGCATCATAATTTGTTTCGGTTTAGGGCCGATTCGACACCGATACAAAAACCTCAACTTCGATTCCGACTTCACAGCCCTGCTTAAAAATAGTGTCGTTATCAATACAAAACATTTGTCAAAAAGTATGCTGGTTTAGAAAATTAGGCGTGGCACTTCCGATACAAATAATATAAATTTTTTCTCAAATTTTGAAACAGGGTTGCAGTAAACGTTTCAAATTTGGACAAATAGCTTGGTCATCAATACAAAATCTCCGTTTAAAAAGTGGACTGAATTGGAGAAGTGGGTGTGGCATTTTCAATACAAAGCCAGTATAAATTCTGCATATCAAGGGAACGATAACAGTAAATGTTTTCAAATTTTGTGCAACAGTGTACAACGTCTACAAAAAATTGGCCTAGATTAGAGAAGTGGGTGTGTTACATCCCATACAAAGAAAATATATATTTCTTTATAACTGGGGAACGGTAACAACAAAAGTTTTCGAAGTTAGTACAAATAGCTTAGCCATCAATATAAAACGTCTATGAAAAAGTGTCCTGGGTTGGGTCTTTAATACAAGGACAATATAAATTTATGTGGACTAGGGTAAAAAAAGCAATAAAAGTTTTAAAAGTTAGTACAAATACCTTCGTTATCAATTCACAAGATCTTTAATAAAAACAAGTTTACTTATTTGATTTCAATGGGGCTAGCAAAGCGCTCCTCTGGGTTAAGCTAGCGTAAAAATATTTTTTTTTTTCTTAATAAAATTTAGTTGCTAAATTGTTGTTTAATTTATTGAGCTTAAAGTTTTCTTTTTTTTCTTATTTCCAAAAAATCTACTGAGTTTTATATAAGAAAAAAAGTACAATTTTAAAAAGTTGATGAATTAAGTAAATCACGCAAATAATGTGCAATTTTTAACAATAATTTTAAATGGGGGTTTAGATTTTAAATGGGAATTTTAAGGAACTCCAAATTTTAAATTCATGACATTAGTCAAAAAATATCTGGCAACACTGTTGATAAAGAATATTTAAATATTGTTGTTGTTATGCTCACATGTCTTAAGTTTGTTAAATTCATTAATTTGATCAAAATATGGTCCATACTTTGTTTTGATGTAACTTGCTCATTAATTTGATAAAAACATTTTCATTAGTTGTTTTTGTTTGGCTGCAGGTCCAAGCAAATAAATAAAATTAAAAACTCGTGATTTTTGTTTTTATATTTTTATTTTAAGAGCCTACTGCGCTAGAAGCCCACTGTACGCTGACAAATCATAAATCACATTTCGAAGGAGTACAAATATTACAAGAAAAGAGAAATTACTCAAGGATATTTACACTAGAGATGGTAAATATCATCAATACTGACCCAGAACTTCGTCATAATTACCGACAAAATACAGAAAATTGTGCTCACATAGATATGCAGACAAATAATAAACAAAAACAGACGATCAAAAAACTAGATTACCCTGCAAATAAAATTAAACCACCTGTGGGATAATTCTGTAACTTTTTAACGACAAAAACTTGTCGTTAAGTAGAACATTTTGACTTAAAAATAATTAAAATTTACTACTTAACGACAAATTTTTGTCGTTAAAAAGTTACAGAATTACCCCACTGATCCATTTTGATAAAATGGACTACTCCATGGACTGGTCCGATGTAATGCAGGTATGGACCATGTCATTGTTAAAAAGTGTTTGTAGAGAAACGACATGTCTTCGTTTTTTAACGACGTGCTTTCGTTTTTAAACGACTTCAAAACTAATCCTCTTGTGTATACCATGGAGCAGTTTTAAAACTACTCTTTAGTAGTCCAAAGGTGGGTTATATGGTCCTCCCCTAGGACATCGTAATGTTAAATAGAACATGTTTTTTCCATACGATTGGGTTACTTTTGGCATAGCCCTGGTCCCTTGTGGGCTACTCTTTACACGCGTGTTTGGACTGGTCCTATTATTTGCAGGGTAGTTAAGAAAATCCTATAGCAAGTGAAACAAGTGTTTTTGTGAAGTTTTGTTATTATTTTTTTAATTGTTTACATGTAATTATCTTTGTTAAAATATGTTTTGGGTTTTGTTTAATATTAATAATAATTATTTTATGTATTTTAATATTTAGACCCTGAAAATGGTTAGCGACGCTAACCGAATTATTGGGAATAAATATAAAACAAAAATCACGAGTTTCTAATTTTGTAAAAAGTGTCAAATAATAATTAGTTTAGTAGGATTTGATTTCTCAAATCTAGTGAAACTTAAATTAATGTAAATTGTTAATTGCTTTAATAAATCTACAACCGGAATTTTTGTTTTCTAAGCTTTTTTGATTCGATCTTTTCAATTAGGCAATTGAACTAAATTAATTATTTAATGACACTTTTACATAGTTAAACATTTTCTAATTGCTACTGTTTGATTAAAGCTTTCGTAAATATTGATGCTTAAATCAAAGTAAATTGTTTGTGTAACTTTTACCAACATATTTTTTTTGTCTAAAGTTTAATAAAATTGCTGTGCCCTTCTGATTTGATCTTTGAATCAAATTTAACTTTAATTAGTGTTACTTGTTTCTTAAATAAAACATTAATCGATACATTGTTCTAATCTGTTATTTGCTTTTAGCTTTGGTAACAAACAGGGGGTCTTCACCTGACAAATTTTTGTCTTAATAAACGTCAAACTTCATATAAACAAGTTAGAGTGCTACACCGACAGTTCGAATGGTTTAGGAGTAATATCTGTATGATGTCTATTTATTATTATAATCTTTATAAAAACAGACATATGCATTAAAATTGGTTGCGGTTTAAACCTGTTGACCGACAATCAGAAAGTTAAATGCTTTTTTTAGCAATTTTAACCAGTTTAAATAAAATATCTTGATTCGTAACAGTTTAAGCCGAACTTAAATGATTTTCGGGAGGGCAACTTATGGTGGAGCCATGGTAAGCTATGAACCAACCATCCCAAAGAAAAAACATTTATTTCAATACAGCGGTGCAATTAGTTTTAGCGTTTTCAGTGAATTTCAGAAGGCTGCTAAAATGGGATCTAAGGTAAATTATGGACCGTATATCACAAAATTCCATAACATTTTTTCTGGCCACATAAAGCTAAGCTGAAAGAAAGTTTACCGCAATATCTATATCTGCTGCGGTTTTAGGCGTATTTAATTATTTTACCAGAGTGGGCTTTATATAGGGCCTAGCTTAAATTATGGACCGTTCTTCACAAAATTTTTAAGCCTTATTGCTGGTTCGATAAAACTGTGATGTACCAAATTTTGTTATGATAGCATTATTTTGTACGTTTTTAGGCGTGCTAAGCTGTTTTCCGGGACTAGGGTTTGTTTATATGGGGCCTAGGATAAATTATGAACTGATCTTCACGAAATTTCACAGTCTTATTTCTAGTCCAATCAAACTTTTATGTACCAAATTTTGTTATGATAGTCACTTTAAGGCGTACTAGCGTACTTTTCCGCCAGTAGGTTTTATATGGGGCTTAGGGTAAATTATGCACCGATCTTCACGAAAGGTCTTTCAAGGTCTTATTTCCAGTCCTATAAAACTTTGATGTACCAAATTTTGTTATGATAGCATTATTTTTTATGGTTTTAGGCGTACTTAACTGTTTTCCGGAAGTAGGACTTATATGGGGCCTAGGGTAAATTATGGACGGATCTTCACGAAATTTTACAGCATGATTTCCAGTCGAATAAAACGATTTTTTGCAAAATTTATATCATTCTGTGCATTATTCCACCATTTATGCTAGTTTTTGTATCAAAATTATAAATTTTTTTTAGGTGGTGGTTTCACATTTTGATTCATATCTCTGATCCTACTGAACCGATTTTGCTGGCTTTCAATCCCAAACTGCTTAAGATAACTACAAGCAATTTGACACCAAGTTTTTTTTATTTCTTTTGAGTTTTTCGAAAGTGAGCGTGTTTTCAACAGACGGACAGATAGACGGTCATGGCTAAATCGACTTAGAATTGCTCAAGGACCCAGAATATATATACTTTATGGGGTCTGAGATGTATCATTTTTTTTTTTGTCATTATTTTTTATTGAATCTTCATATATTAACTATGAACTAACAATAATTAATCAAATCTTAACCTAATACGTTATTTTATGTCCTGCCAGTGCCAGACAAAATTTTCTTCATAACGGGTTCTGTTCACATATGTAGGTGTTTATCGCTCATCTTATTGGGTAAGTGCTGCAGTGTCTCTTCTTCTTAAGCGAGTGTGGCCGCCATCATTTTAAATATTTCGAGCTAGTGGATTTGGGTGTTGTTCTAGCCTTTTTAAATATTTTATTGCATATTTTGTAATCATAGTTTTAACTAATGAGATCCTTATGAATGTTTGAGTTTTTAACATACCATGGAGTTGCTGTGATTATTCGAAGAAGTTTATTATGGCGCCTTTGAATTTTGTCGATATTAGAGGCCGAGGCAGTGCCCCATAGTTGAATACCGTAGCACCAGATAGGCTTTAGGATAGAGTTGTAAAGTAGAAGCTTGCAATCGAGACTAAGGACAGAATTTCTTCCAATAAGCCAATGACTCTGAATGGCTTTTAGTTTCATTTGAGTTAATTTTGCCTCTATATGGCATTTCCACGTTAATCGCCGATCCAGATGTATACCGAGATATTTTACATGCGAATGTTGAGGAATTATTTGATTATTGATTGTAATAGGGGGGCAAGATTCCCGGCGCAAAGTGAATGTTATATGTACGCAATTTTGCTCATTGACCATTATCCTCCATTGTCTTAACCATATTTGCTGTAAGTAACGTGATGCTTCATAACGATTTTCGTGGACGCTTAGAAAAGCTGTATCGTCTGCAAATGTTGAAGTTTGTGTATAGTTGCTTGTTGGCATAGCAAAGAATAATTTTCTTTGCTATGCGAGGTAGCTCCAAAAGCATTTTATTACTGATTTTATCAATACCAGGTGCCTTCTTAGTGTTTAAGTCACAAATAGCCTTTTCGATTTCTCTTAACTTAAATCTGAGGGAATAACTGCTCTAGCAGCAACAGGTGGTAACTCGACCGCAATATTGTGAAATATATTTGGTGTAAATACGTTTTTCAAGTGACTAACAAACAGATTTCCTTTTTCAATATCGTTTCTTGCCCAATTACCATTCAAGTTTCTTAATCATGGCTTAGATATAACTGGCCTTTTTAGATTTCTAGCTGCACGCCATAATGAGTTGTCAGATTGTGGAGTTGCATCAATTTCCTTAAGATATTTTTCTAGAGAAGCCGTTTTCTGATTCTGCAGTAACTTTCTTAGCTTTTTTGTGCACTCTTTTAATAAAATCTTAAGTTGCGGGGATCTGTAAAGTTGCCACTCTCTTCGAACTCCCCTTTTTTCAGTCAAGAGCCGCTCGACATCTGAAGAATATATTTTATTATTTTTAATTTTTTTGGGGGTATCGCTGGAATGAATAATAAAAAAGTTTCACACGGAATGACAAACTTAGTATACCCTCTTCACAACTGATTGGGGTGGAGGGTATAAAAATCGCTGATAAAAATATTAGAGTTTTTTAAATACGTTTGGTATGACAAAAAATAATCAGCTGAAGACCCCATATAATGAAACTTTAACCAAAATAACTTGTATATTGATTTTACGAAACATTTACTTACTAATACATATTTTCTTTTGCATGAAGAGTATTAAATAATGGTTCAAATTTTCCGTGTAACTTAGTAAATGATTTGATGAAATTTTTATTAACACATTATTTAAATGTATCTGTTCGTGTACATTGGTTTACTGTACATTTTGTTGATTTAAATAAATGTTTTGTTTTGCGTAAAATGTTTAATTATTTAAGCTTTTGAAATTGATTAAACTTTAACTAATGTAATTTGTTTATTGATTTGATGAAATTTGTTCCACTTCATTATTTAAATGTATTTGTTTCTTAAATCAACAACAAAACATAGTTCGTTGAATTGATGTAGTTTTTCCTTTAATATTATCAGATCTATTTTTTTAATTTTTTTTTTTTTAACTATCAAATTTCTTTTTCAATAACATTCAGCTTAAAAAACTAACATTGTGGTCAAAAGTCATATTTTAAATTTACTATAAAAAAATAGTAAAAACTCTCTCTATAATTTGATTTTTATTTCATGTTGCTATAAACTTTAATTTTTTTGTGTAGTTTTTAATAACCATTTTAATAGATAATAATACCGACAATAAACTACGAGCATGATAAATTAATGAATTTGTTTTAATGGTAATTCTTTTTTTTTCTATTATATTTTAATTTTTATTTGACTTTCTGTACATAAATTAAAAAAATATAAAGAAATGTCTTTGTTGGGACATGAGAACTACTTGTGTTTGTTGGCCATTAATTGTTTTAATTTTCATTTGTAAGCGGGTGGCAGGCCTCTAAGCTAAATTTAGTTTTGGTGAATACAAAAGTCTTCGGCAGCAGTTTGTTGTTTTTTATTTGCTTATACTATTTCGGTGACTTTGAATTTAATATAAGAAAATTTTTTAAAGGTATTCCAAGTAAAAGTGGTTTTGTTTTTAATAATGCCAAATAAGTTGTCAAAAAAAAGGTGGGAGCAAGAATTTTGTTATGTGATTTAATTTGACTTTGACGTGCAGAACCGAAATCTGTCCATAGGCTGACTCTATCACGTCTAGTGTTTTTAGATTTTCTTATTTAAATAAAATACTGATAATGTATTTTATTAAATAAGTATTTTTTATAAATGCCTTCATTCTTTTATAAGTTTAATCTGCTGTTTCATGATTGATATCCCAGCAGAAATCAGCCAACAGTGCTGGGGACCACTTGCCGTTATATCTTTTTTCTATGAGTGTTAAATCTTAGTGGAACCTCTCAGTCTCATCAGACACGGCACCAAGATTTTTTTTAAATGCGAATGCAAGAAGTGTATTTTTAATGACATGTTACTTCCGAATTGTTGCTATGAAAAAGAAGTGATTTTAGCAGATCTTTGAAATTGTCTGCCGTTATATTTCCAAGATATTTGTGAAATACATTCTCAAAAGCTACCCATGCTCTTCTTTCTTTATTAAACAACTCAGATTTGAACCATTACTCTTTAAAGAGTTGTCTTATTTGGGGACCAATAAACATGCCTTCCTTCAATTTGTCCTCACTTGCACGTGAAAATATACTTTTCAGGTTATCAAAGATTTTTTAAGGAGTCAAAAAATTAATTAACAAGGTTTCGTTTAAATGTGCTAAATTCCCATTTCATACTATTGATAAACTGAAATTTATTGTTGTGCAGGTGTTTTAATGACGCTCCATCTCTATTCATAGCTTTTACCAAATTTTTTAATCACCCTTATGGCTAAACAATCAGTTCAAGTTTAACTCTCTTTTTGGTTTAAAACGTGTTTAAGCCAACAAATCCACAAATCACTAAACATATAAACCATATTTAAAGGCATAAAATTGGGCGTTTAAACTACCAATACAGAACATATGAGTTTGATAAGATTCATCGTAGTGCTGCCACATGTTATTTTTTTAACAACATATATTACATGGGACACTGATTTATAGTTGATGACTTTAAACTACATATAAATTCAAGTTAAATTCAATTAAGCCAGTGTTTAAACCGCCAGTGATTAATTAGATATTATTCTGCGTTTCGATTTGGATCAAAATTTTCTCCGTTTGGCAACTTTGGTTTCTGCGTTCCTTTCCGTTTCGTTTTAATTGTTTTTCTCGATTGCATGCGTTCTCAATTGTTTATTTACTAACGGAAAGTTTTTTTTTTGTATATTTCGTTTAATTTTCACTTCGGGAATGAAATTTTACAAATTTAATGAAGCAATTGCAGTAACACTACGAAATTGAGTTTCGTAATTTCGGTGAGATATTTTATTGAATTAATGACAACTTAAAATCTCTTTTAAAATAAGAATCCAAGTTATTGTTATACATTATTTCAATAGGTTTTATTTTAATGCTAATGCTAAAAGTATAGCTATAGCTACATGGCCTTAAGCTAAAAAAAAAGGGAAATTCTTAAGTATTTACAAGTTCATATTTACAACTAAAACTAATTTTATAGTGTTATTAAATGTGGTGATACAGTTTAGTTAATCTTAAATACTTTGGTAGTTCTGTAACAGATTTATTTGAGGGTGAGGAGAGAGCTAGCATAGGGTCAGTGTGTCCAAAGATTAATTTTCGTTCTTGTGCATAAAGCGGACAATCGGATATAATATGTTTTATATTTACCGTTGTAGATTGATCACAGTTGCATAATGTTTGGCATCTTTGCTTATTATATGTCCGTGGGTTAATTTAGAATGTCCTAGTCGCAATCTTAAAAATTTTATGAGATCCCGTCTTCCTACTTCGGTACTCGATGCCATCCAATGTTTGATGTTGATTTTTGATGAGTTTATATTCTTGTACCAAATGTTTGCATTTTCCCAAGTCGAAATATGTCTCCGAATTGTCCTCCTCCTGAGATTTTTAATTATATCATCAACGCTAAAGTTTTGGGTTTTAATGAGAGGGGACTTTAAACCTTGTTTGGCATACGAATCTGCGCATTCATTTCCCGTAATTTGCATGTGGCCTGGAACCCACATAAGGGAAAGCATTTTATTCTTTTCGATTAAAATATCCCTAATTTTATTAGCATAGACATTATTGTTATTCACATTCGATATCGCGTTTAAGGCAGATAAAGAACCAGTGCAAATTATGAATTTGCCCCTTCTGTTTTTGACAAAGTTCATTGTCTCATTTATGGCAATAATTTCGGCTGAAAAAATCGAACTATAGCTTGGCAGCTCGGAAACCTTAATAAGCTTATTTTCATACGTTACTGCATAGCCCGTATTTTCTCCACATTGTGAGCCGTCGGTATAAATGAAAATGCTGTCCTTCTGACCTCCATGGAGGATTCTTAGGGGGGCTCGTTTTAATTGGGCTATTTTTTAGGTCTAACTCTGAACAGTTTTCAAAAACTCTACTGATACACGAAGGTATTTTTTGAGTTCTCTTTGATTTCTGGAATTTCTGAACTATAGTGTTTAAAGGACTATCGCTGCAGAACAAAAGAGATTTCACTAATTTTCCAGAGGTAAAGTCTCGTTGGTTAAGTATGTTATTAACATTCGCCTCGAGTAGCATATTGTTGACTGGTGTAGAACGTAGGACTCCGAGCGTTACTCGGACTGCCGCATTTAGTATTCCAGTAATTTTTCTAAGTGTACTTTTGGGAGCGTATCCATATAAAAAAAGTCCATAACAAATTTTTGATACTATCAGCGATTTCACAACATTAATCAGAGATATAATGTTACAATCAAATTTTTGACAAGAGAGGCACTTAACAATGTTAAGCTGGTGGTTTAATGAAGTGCTCAAATTATCAATATGGGATCTCCAGTTGTACCTTTTGTTAAAAATAATACCTAGTATTCTCAATTCGTCTGCTTCCTCAATTTGCATTTGATTAGTCACAAGTGTACATTTGCAGTTGTGTTTTCTACAAATGTGGATATATTTGCATTTGGTCTGTGAAAGTACAGCTCCAAAAAAATGCATCAATTCAGAATATCAGAAACTAAATTATTCAGGATAATTTTCGGGTTTTTTTCCCATTTGATCTTATAATTATATTAAAGTCATCTGCGAATGCACAGAAATTCAGATTTTTATGGGTTAGAATAACATCACTTAGCCTGTTATAAGCTATTAGAAAAAGCACTACCGACAACGGGGATCCCTGTGGAATCCTATTGTGGACAGTTTGGGGATTGGAGTAATTATTTCCAACCTTAACAATGATTTTTCAATTGGACATGAAGTTAACAACATAGTTCATAATCTTTGGGCCTACGTTCGATTTGATGAGTTGATCGGTTATAGTATGCAAACCTATTTTATCGTAAGCTCTTTCAAAATCCAGTGAAAGAATAGTAAGGTGTTGACGAGAAGAAAGGGAGCTAGTAGCCAGATAGTCAATGTACATTAACGTATCAGCAGTAGACTTCCCGTTCCTAAAACCCATCTGATGACTGTTAATGAGCTTGTTGGTGTCGAGAAACCACCATAACCTGTTTGCCACTATCTTGTCCAAAATTTTTGCGAAACACGAATTTAATGATATGGGTCTATACGATTTTATTAAGGTTTTATCTGCTTTGGGCTTTAAAATAGGGATTACTGCGCTATATTTGTATTGTTGTGGGACACTGCAGTTTAACATACTGTTGAAAAAATTGAGTAACCTTTTTTTAAAACAACTGGGAGAATTTTTTATCATACAGTATGAGACTCTATCTAATCCTGGGGATTTCCCCTTCAGTTTAGATAGAGTTGAAGAGAGCTCAATATTATTGATGCTTTGTTCAATTTTTAACGCACTATTGCTTGGTAAAATGTTTTGGAAATATTGTTGAAAGGATTTTTTTTAGATTGAAATAATTGCGGAAAATTTCGATCATCTGAAATTGATGACCAAAAGGAACAAAACTCATTTGCAATTTCATTTCGCCTAGTGCATACAATATCAGAATTTGTTTTTTTTTATGCAGTGAATACCATGATTAGTCTTATATCCACAAAAGGTTCGAATGTTTTTCCATATTCGGCTTGATGACGTTAAGGGATTTATCTCAGAGGTAAGATTTGAGATAGCTTCTCTTTTGCTTCTCTTAATTTCTCTTTTAAAGAGAGCATTAGTTCTTTTATAGTTAATCATGTTTTCCTGATTAATATTTCTACGGAAAGTGTACCAGCATTGTTTTTTTTATTTTAACGATATCAAGGTGAGAATTTCACCAAGGTATCGATGGAGATGTACAAGTCTTCTTTGTCTGTGGGATTGATTCGTTTGCAGATTGCAAAATGATTTTTTTTAAATAAGTAGTTTCTTTATCGATTTTAGTGTCTACTTCCCTTAAAGAGTTAAAGTGGAAACACTTTTGATGAAAAAGGACCCAATCGGCTTTTTTAGTTATAAAATGAGGTTTGAAATTAGTAAGCTTTTGATTCTGAGAGGGGAAGAGAGAAATAAAAATTGGAAAATGATCACTGCCATGTAGATCGTCATCTACACTCCAGTAAGAATGAACGGATAATTCTGGTGAACAAAATGTAAGTGTATTATGGGTTGAAAAGTGCGTGGGAGACTTGTCGTTCAATAAGACAAAATGGGACTGTGTAATATATTTATTTAAAATTACTCCTCTTTTGTTGTTTTTCGGGGATCCCCAGTTTTTATGCCAACTGTTAAAATCCCCTGTCACTAGGCATGGCAAGTTAAATATATTGAAAACGTTTTGAAGGTTATTGTTTTTGAAATTAGTAGAGGGAGAAATGTACGCAGAGATTATGTTAAACTTCATATTTGAATTAATCTCAACTGCTACGACATCAAAGTCGTTATTGGTTGCGATTAAAACATGTTGAATTGAATTGTGTATTAATAATGCAGCTCCTCCAAAAGAGTTAGAATTATTATTGGAATAGCAAGAAAAGTTAATGGGGATAGGAATATATGTAGGACCGGAAGTAAGGTGTGTTTCTTGGATTGTTATGATTTTAACATTGTGTTTTTTTATAAGTAATGTTAATTCATCATAGTTATTTATATATCCTTTTAAGTTCCATTGAAGAATTTTTAATACCATTACGAGTAGTTTGTTCTATTAAATACTATAAAAAAAAAAAAAAAAAAATTTATATACAAAACATAAAAATAGAAATATAAGTCCGCTGATTTTACACTTAATCCATAGATTCATTCGAATCTGAAATTTCTTCACCTGATTTCATTCCGATTTGGTTTGTAATTTTCCGTTTCATTGCCAACTTTGTCTTGTTTGATGTCTTCCTTGGGAGAATTACGACTTTCTTTTTTGGCTTAGGAGAAGTCTTGTTGCCTTGAATGATTGATGTCGGAGTAGTTCACTGGTTCCCTTACGAGAGAACTTGTAGTATTGTTTTGTATTTTTTTTTTCTACGGTTGAATTTGAAGGTGAAGTTGGTTGCTGTACGATGACTGAGGAAAAGGATGCTTTGTTTTGGTTACGTTCTTTGTAACATTCATTTGCTTTCTTCCTATCTACTTTCTCTAAAGTAATAATGGCTTGGATTTCCTTTTCCTTCAAAAATATGGGGCAGGTTTTATCGTATGATCCATGGTTACCATTTGGGATGTTGTTATCTTTGCAGTTAATACATTCTTTTTGAAAATTGCAAATGTCGTCGTCTTCTTCAAAGTGAAAGTTTTTTGAACAGTCGGGGCAGATCTTATTGTTTTTACATATTTTTGTTAAGTGTCCGAAGCGATGATATTGCCTTCATCTCATCTGTAATGGTATGTAAGGGCGAATTCTTATTTTTTGATATCCAATATTCATCTATTCAGGTAGGGTTGTAGACGCGAATGTTATTATTATTAACCCTGTTTCTTTAAGGGTAGAATCACTTCCTTTCTTGAGAATTTTTTTTGACTTCGGAAACATTTTGAGACTTTAACTCTGCTTTAATTTCTTCTTCAGGTATGCCTCTTAAGTCGTTGGAGTATATGACACCTTTAGAGTAATTAAGGAGTTACAATAATTTCTTGAACAATGTTACTTGTTATTGTTTTTTTTTTTTATTTATTCTTTTTAAAGAACTTTGTGAAGCTAATAAAGCGCAGTACGTTTGATCCCTTTCGCTACTAGATCAAAACTGAGGTTTTATTTTAATTAAAATAGATTTCTAATTAAATTATTTTTATATTAACAAAAAAAGAAAACTTTTGTAACTTAATATTTTCAATGAAACATTTTACTAAATCAATGAAAACAAAGTAAAACTCTCTAACTACAAAATACTTATAACAAGAAAATATTTTCCTCCTATAACTGTTCTAAAAACGTATTTTTAATTCAATATTTGGCAATAGACCTGCAAATTTGTGAATATTAAATTTTGATATTTCATAATATCAATGATAAAAAATCACTGCGATAACGAAATAGTGATTTGAACTTAATGTTGGTAACAGGTTCAAAAACAAGCAACGAGTAAAAGAAAACAATAGCAAAAAATTCTCACATTCTTTTTCCTTCTATTTTACACAAAAGCAAAATGGAAAGAATGCTGATGATGGTCGTCGCGGGCTGGATCGAATGGAGCAAATGCAATTTTTTTATATACTAACAATTTTGTTGTATGAAATGACACACTTTTGCTCTGCTGTTTTACCGACAAAAAAAGCAACAATATATTGTGTATCCTCGGCACATACATTCCACAATAGCGATCGTACTGAATTTAAGCAATAACAATAATTTCATGTTTTCGTATGTAGGTCTTTTTCATATTTACTGCATGAGCTGACGGTACGGACGGATATTGTATAGATAATGTAGCAACAGCGTTCAGACTCAATTTGAATGAGTCAATGAAAAGTCTTCAAGTCACAGGATCCTCAGGCAGCTGTATAATTCTTTAAGACGTTTAAGAGGGTCAGTGCAAAAAACTTACAGCCGTATTCATAACAAAAAGTTAGCCACAGTTTGCATACTACGTACAACGAGCTGCTAACTAGAAAGCCGATTAAGCTTAATTAAAAGCTTTTTAGCACAGCTAACTTTTAATAAATCAACTCTGAGTTTTAATGATGCCAAATTATATTACTCAAAAATGCAACATGTTTTGCATTAAGCATCGCTAGTTTTGTTATTTTTTTCTTTATTTTTTCCTTCACACACAAAAATTTTCAAAACGTTTAAGAAAAGGTAGTAAATTAAAAAAAAAAACAATAAATTAAAAAAAGCAAACAAAATTGTTAAACATTAAAAGGCCGTTTTTCAAAAGTTGGCAAGCATCTGGCAGCTCGCTAACAAGTGTTTAGCAAATCGTTAGCCAGAGTTTGGTAAGTGGGCTATGAATAAACTTTGTGCTAACTGTATGACAAATTTTCATTATGAGTCCGGCTGTAAATCTTTCGAAAACAGTTGATAGAATTGAAAATATTATTCCTGAAAAATTAAATATTTATACCCTTATCTAACAGATTCCCTTGTTATAATCTATAACCTAAAAGATTGTCCTTAGATTTGGAAAATTCCAAATCGCGGTCAATATCATTTATTTTAGATTTATTGAATATACGTGGTTATTTATAGTGAATAGGAAATATCGGATGACACGTCAGTTTGTGCTTTTGAAGAAGCAACTGGTGCTGGTAGTTCTTTATTGCGAGGCAGTTCTTAATTGTTGTCTTATTCACAAATACCGATGTCATTATCGAAATGTAAATCGGACGTGCTAGATAAATTCTGTTTCCCCTCTCTTCTTAAACTCAAGACTTGACGAGTAAACTCGATGTCTACCTGTTTAATTGAACTAAATATTTGAATACAATAATTTAAAGAAATATTTTTAAAGCATAGGTAATGCTTGAATTAACCTTCGGCCTCTTGTATTTTATAAAACAACAATCAAATTTCACTTTTAATTGAGAAGAATGTAGTTATAAAGAGGCATATATGACTTTGAAATTTTAACAAAACGCTTTATAACACTAAGGCCCCACCCCTCTCACCAATAAACTCAAGAATTGCTGCAACAAAAATTGCGAGTCTGGAGAATGACTAAGTAATTCTTTTATAATGGAGAAACGTAGCAATATGGCCACTTTTTGGATTTAGTGCAAAGTATCCTTATTGAAAGTTCTAAACTGCAAACACTAAGTTACGTGAGCCCTGTAATATGAAAGCATCAGGTGAACAGACATTTCGTTAAAAGCTTAGCGACTGCCATGGGCATATTTTGTTTTCGGGAATAAAGAATTCAAGGCCATAACGGCAATGCAACTAATAGCAAACAGTGATTTAAGCCGAACCACAGATTTATCTGTTGCAAATATTTGAAAACGCTGCAGTGATTTGCAACACTTGAGATTGAGATTATGCTCCCTGAAGTTTACTCCGGAATCCACAGATTCCTTTAAAAACATTCGTTTAAAAAAGTCTGCCTTAAATACAATGTTTTCCTAAAATGTTTAATACATAAGACTGCTATGTAAATTTTCTGACTACTTTGTATAAATTGGTTATTTTGGTACACGCAGAGAGAAAACATTATTCAGTACGGTCACCCCCAACAAAACGATTTTTTTCGTACATTTTGTAACATATTATAGTTAATTCAAGCATGTTATTGTTAACGCTAACCATATATGAAGCTGCAATAACATTATGGTTGCCACTTTACATGTTATGGCTACATTAACAATAGTGTTTTCCTCTTTTGCAAGCGAAACATGCTATGGTTAAAAAACAACCATGCTGTAAAAAGTGTTAAACATTTTTTGGTTTTAATTAACCGTGGCTTATTGATGGAGGACTGATTTAACTGTGATATGGTTAACCATAATATATTAAAAAATTTCGTTTTAAATTGTTTTGTTGGAGTTGACCATATCGAAACTTGTTTTTTCTCTGGATGTAGAACAGAACTGTTTTTTCTAGATGTTTTATGTTAGTTCGGATATTCTTTTGAACAGTGTAAACACTGGTTCTGGTTATAACAAAAGGACCGCTGTAAGGAACCAAGTCAGCAACTATGGACTGCCCATTGAATCTAAACTAAATACATATATGGAGATGGAACACAATGCAATAGCTCACTTAATTTTAGCCTTTCACCAACTGAAAAGTAAAACAAAACACACAAAAAATATCCACAAAATTCTTTCTGTCTAAATATTTTTGGAATTCAACTTGTACCCATCAATCGCCATGGTATTAAAACGTATAATTCTCATACATGCAGAGAAATCAAAAATCACATTTTCGTTATTTTTCCATTCAACAATCAAAAGCAAAAAATATTGTTCATTAAAATTCCATATCACGTTTCACAAATAGATTTAAGTTTTGTTCATTTCTGCCTTTAAGCAAATAAAGAATAGCAATAATTTTCAACTCGAATACAACTATTGTTGTATTGATAAAGATTGAACAACAAAAAATTTATTTTTTTTTTAATACAATGAATTTTAATCAGGACAGAAAAATGTACTGGAAACTTTTAATAAATTTATAAATATGGAATAAACAATGTTATTATAATATGGCTTAAAAACTAAAGCTAAATACACACATCAATAGATGTAAAAAATTCTAAAGAAAAAAATGGAAGATTTTTGAATAACATTGGAAGTCAAATGCCAGGACAATACAAATTTAGTATGATTGCGTGATCAACTTAAAAAATGCATGATTCACAACAGGTCGCGTATCTTTTACACATGGTTTGTGTCTGTAATAACTTATATGACATTTTAGAGGGTAAACATCGATAGTGTACGCAGCAAAGCTAAGTTCTTTTGCTTCGGAAAAGATTGGATTTCGTGGCAATAAATCATCATTTGTAGGCAGTTTTGTTTGCTACTTCAATTTAAAATAAATGTACAGCTGAAGCACATCGTTTGCGCACCGAAGCTTATCCTAAACATGTTTCATTGAATCCGACGTACTACTGATGGTTTGCGCGTTTAAAAAGTTGTGTTTTGACACGGAATACAAAAAACCGCCAAGGTCAGTCAGAAAAGATGAGGAATTGGCCGCAGAACTATATGAAGTTGGTTGTCGAGCTCAAAAATTATTGGAAGCCACTTAAGCAGCATTTTCAAAACGTTGCAAGCTGTGGTTTTTATCTTAATGCAAGGAAATTGGGTTCCACACTCGTTAAAGCCGACAGATGTTAAAAGACGTTTTGCATTACAACAACCCAAAGAGCAAAACATTATATGTATAGCTTATCATCCGAATCCACACACTGTTGAGTAGCTGAGGCGCCAAGGTACAGGAAACATGTATCAAATACAATTATTTTTTTTATAATCTGAGTAAACGCCCAAAGTATACAATCACACATGAAGGCATAGTATGCCATCATGACAACGCTCGGTCACATTTTTTAAGACTAATTAAAAACTTTCCCGAAAAGAATGTTAGAGAAGAATCTTGGCCGCCTTGAGCGGCCCATACACTTGCAATATTATTGTATATGATATTCGGCATATTATTTCCATTTTGTCCTATATTATGCAACAAGGTAAAAAGGTGAACATAACATATAGGAATAACATAAACTGCATTGTACAATGCTGCCAACACATTTCACTTTCTTTTCGTTGTGCAATAAAAATCAAGTCTTTTGATTGTGGCCGATATATTTCGCCACCTTCGTATATCACATACACATTGGCGATATAATTGTACAATACGTAAAATTAAACAATTTTACTGCAAGTGTATGAGCCGCTTTATATTCCAAGCTTTGCCCCGTCCGACTAAAATTTTCTGAAAATTAGCTTAGTTCATCCTTGGTCTTAAAAAAAAATAACTTTGCTGTAAGAAAGATGGTAAAAGGTTATACAAAGTATTATATACCCCGGCTGCCCATCTAAGTCGCGCTTCTTCTCCCAAACGAAACAGTCATAATGAATATCCAGTCATAGCACTCCCAATAAAATATCTTTTAAAATAAACATAGATTTGTAAACTGTACACATCATCTTTAAAAAAAGTCAGTATCCAAAACCTCAAATCCTGTGTTTTAAAATTATTTTGCGATGAAAAATGCTTTTGTTTTAAGCCAAAAAAAAATATAATTTTTATTTAAACTAAAATCCCCAATAGCATTGTTATACTCATACCAAAACATCCATCAACAGTTTTGATTTCAAATAAATTCTAAATCCTTTTTAATCAAATTTCATTTTACGATAGACACAATACATGTATACGCGAGTACATATGTATGTTTGTGTGTATTGTCTGTGCAGAGAGTGATTGTTCTGGATTTTTTCTAAAAAAAATAATAGAAATGACAACAATAACAATTTTCTTCTTTAATGGATTTGTGTACTCTCACACACATTGGACTCATAACACAGTGGAACATGTGGTCAAACTATAAGAGCTCCATTTCAGCTTATGACTACTGACATGTACGAGCAATAAATCTATACACAGGACCAAAAATGGGAGCAAGATGGTTGAAAAGGTTGTGTAGAATTTAAGAAAAGTCGTTTAATAACAAATTGGTTTTTGAATTTATATTTTTAAGTTTTTTTTAATTTATCTCGATTTCTTTAACAAAAGCATGATGCCTAACACTTTTCTATCGAATAGACACTTTTCTATAGAATAGTGTCTAGTATATACACTATTCTATTGTTTAGTGTAGACACTAGAGAAAAGTGTTTAGTGTCTAGTATAAACACTTTTCTAAAGAATTGTATATAGACATTTTTATAGAATATTGTCTACAATAAACACTTTTCTATAGAATAGTGTCAACGATAGACACTTTTCTATAGAATTGTGTCTCATATAAACACTTATCTATGGAATAGACACACTTTAGAAAAGTGTTTAGGGTCTAGTATAGAGACTTTTCTTTAGAATAATGTCTATTATAGACACTTTACTATAGAATAGTGTCTCGTATAGATTATTTTCTATGGAATAGATGGATAGACAATTTTCTACAGAATTGTGTCCAGCATAGACAATTTTCTACAGAATAGTGTCTAGTATAGACTCTTTTCTATAGAATAGTTTCTGGTATATACACTATTCTAGTGTCTAGTGTAGACACTATAGAAAAGTGTTTAGTGTCTAGTATATACACTTTTCTACAGAAATGTGTGTAGTATAGATATTTTTATAAAATAGTATCTAGTATAGACACTTAACTATAGAATAGTGTCTAGTATAGACACTTTTCAATGGAATAATGTCTAGACAAACTTCTATAAGATAGTGGGTACTATACCCACTATATATAAAGTGTGAACACTATAGAAAAATGTTTAGTGTAGGCACATTTCTGTAGAAAAATTACCAGTACTGGGCAATAAATTATAGAAGAGTGTATACACAAGACTCTTTTCTAACGAATAGTGGGTAGAATAGACACTTTTTTATAGAACTAGCTGACCCGGTCCGCGTTGCTGGCCCCAAGCAAACATTAGTGTTGTATTACCAGACGATTTAAGTTGAGCTGTAAACGAAATTTACAGCCTTTAAAATTTTCCTTCCGTAAAAACCTAAATCGGTCAAGCGGTTCTCAAGTTATGCGCTTAATAGAAAAAGTGGGCGTAGAAGTAGGCGTGATACATTTTTCTTTCAATGAAAACGTAAAATGGAATAATACGAACATTTAAAAGAAAAATTAGTCAAATCGAAGGAGCCGTTTTTTGATTTTAGGTAAATCGAAAAAAGTGGGCGGGGCAAAATTTTCTTTCCGTAAAAACCTAAGTTGGACCATGGCAATCATTTTAAAGAAAAAATCGTTTGAATCGGTCAAGCCGTTCTCAACTTATTCGCTTAATAGAAAAAGTGGGCGTAAAAGTAGGCGTGATACATCTTTCTTTCGATGAAAACGTAAAAGGGATTAATACGAACATTTAAAAGAAAAATTAGTCAAATCGATGAAGCCGTTTTTTGATTTTAGGTAAATCGAAAAAAGTGGGCGGGGCAAAATTTTCTTTCCGTAAAAACCTAAGTTGGATCATGGCAATCATTTTAAAGAAAAAATCGTTTGAATCGATCAAGCCGTTCTCAACTTATGCGCTTAATAGAAAAAGTGGGCGTAAAAGTAGGCGTGGTAAATTTTTCTTTCGATGAAAACTTAAAGTTGATTAATACGAACATTTGAAAGAACAATTATTCAACTCGATGGAGCCGTTTTCTGATTTTAGGTAATTCGAAAAAAGTGGGCGTAACAGTGGGCGGGGCAACATTTTCTTTCCGCAAAACCTAAGTTAGACAATGGCGATCATTTTAAAGAGAAAATCGTCCAAATCGGTCAAGCCGTTCTCAAGTAATGCGCTAAATAGAAAAAGTGGGCGTAAAAGTAGGCGTGATACATTTTTCTTTCGATGAAAACGTAAAAGGGATTAATACGAACATTTAAAAGAAAAATTAGTCAACTCGATGGAGCCGTTTTCTGATTTTAGGTAATTCGAAAAAAGTGGGCGTAACAGTGGGCGGGGCAACATTTTCTTTCCGCAAAACCTAAGTTAGACCATGGCGATCATTTTAAAGAAAAAAATCGTCCAAATCGGTCAAGCCGTTCTCCAGTTATGCGCTTAATAGAAAAAGTGGGCGTAAAAGTAGGCGTGGTAAATTTTTCTTTCGATGAAAACTTAAAGTTGATTAAGACGAACATTTGAAGAAAAATAAGTCAACTCGATGGAGCCGTTTTCTGATTTTAGGTAAATCGAAAAAAGTGGGCGTAAAAGTGGGCGGGGCAAAATTTTATTTCCGTAAAAACCTAAGCTGGACCATGGCGATCATTTTAAAGAAAAAATCGTTCAAATCGGTTAAGCCGTTCTCAAGTTATGGTTTTTGCCACGCCCCTCCGCCCCCAGACCGAAAATCAATCAGACTTCACAGTGTCACCCGCCTGAATATTCTAAAGATTCCCTGAAAATTTCATCAAAATCGGCCCAGCCGTTTTGGAGTCCATACGTTACATACATACACACACACATCCAATTTTATATATATAGATAGTGCCTAACATAGACTCTGAACTATAGAAGAGTGTCCACTTTAGACACTCAGAATAGAATAGTGTCTACTATAGACACTTTTTATAGAATAATGTCTAGTATAGACACTCAGAATAGAATAGTGTCAAGGATAGACACTTTTCTATAGAATAGTGTCTCGTATAGATACTTTTCTATGGAAAAGTTTCCAGTATAGACAATTTTCTAAAGAATAGTGTCTACTATAGACACTTTTCTCTTTTCTTTCTTTTGTCTATACTAGACACTTTTGTTCACTAGTGTCTAGTGTAGACACTATAGAAAAGTGTTTAGTGTCTACTTAAGTCACTTTTCTATATAATAATAGTATATTTGTAACATATAATTTGTACATACGAAATTTGGCTCAGTGTACAAGTGAATTTATGCGTGAAAGGATAAATTTGTAGGTGTGTGTGTGTGTATGTTAGCCTTAACATATTGTTTATGGAATTAGGGTTGTGTTGTCATTATTATCCCATTTTATTTCCAACTTTACAACTAAAGCTTTTAGTTGAAATCAGCTCTTGTTGATGTTTTTTGTTATTTTTAATGAGGCAGCCCGTCACAAGACAAACAATTGAAATATGAGAAGTTTAACCCCACAGCTCGAGTAGGAGTGATGGTTAGCAAAGGATCTTATAGTTTTCTTGTAACAATTAGATTTTATTATGTTTGTTTTATTATGAATCCTTTCAATTTCTCATATTTTATAATCTTAAGTAGTTTTTGATGTTTTCCCCTACAAAAGGCTACATGTTTAGGAGTATTAGTCCTTGTTGAAAACTGTGTTTAATGTGGCTTAATATTTATTTTCTTTTTATAAATACTAAAGTGAATTTATTTTCTCTCCATCTCCATCTCTTTTAGCAATTGTTGCATGTTTTATGGACAAAATAACAACAACTTTTATTGCTCTCAACAGAAAACTGAAAAATTTTAAGCAAACAAACAAACCAAACAGACCTCAACATGCGGCCAGTACTCGAGTTTAGATGTTTTTGAAATGTTACTGCAGTTTTTTTTACTATTTTTTCTTGGTTTTGAAGAAAAGGACATGGAAAATTTAATGGAAATGTCACACTTATGAATAGTAATGTAGACATGGCATATGGAAAATGGTCATGTGAACAAACAATTTATGAATTTATAGAAAAAGTTTATGGCTTATTTTAATTTTACACTGAGAGAAGGAATAGGGGTTTATATTTACTAAAAAAAAATTATTTAGAAAAGGTTTAACATAACAATTATTTAAAAAAAAGTCAGTATTGAAGTAGAATTCCTAAATTTTTTACTAGGGCTTACCCCTTATTCCGGGTGGAATATGAAGTTAAATCAAATTATACCAACCTGACCCGTTTGTCTTATAAAACAAACCTCAACATTCTAGTTTCTAGTTTCTACAGGGAGGCGCAGAATGAGCTTTATGGTTTAAATGGTCTATAACTTTTATATTTATGCGATTATTATAATTGTTTTTTTTTTTAATACAGTATATGTATTATTGGGGAATTTTTTGCAGTTAGCTTTGAAAAATGATATCTTGTAAGTGATGTCCATTTTCTGCTCCGCACAAACGTGCTCTTTTTAGCATATTTTCCATAACTTTTCGCAAAATTTTGGGTGTAATGGCCATGATTTCATTTCGAATGTTTGTTTCTAGTTGAAGGTATGGTTCTTGGTTTGTTAACGGGCACCCTTTCTTTCAAGTATCACCAACTGTAAGGAGCTGTTAAATCTGTTGAACGTGGAGGCCAGTTAAAATCGCTTGTGCTGTGAACGCTGTGTCAACACAATAGACTGTTGGTTTGAAAAATAATATTCAATTATTTTTGTATGTTTTTCGATCGTGTAATGATTCATAATTAATTCCCCAAGTCTCCTTCACAAAATGCTGAAAAAGCAAAGAAAGAACGAAGATTATACAAGTTATAAGGAATTCAAATCATATAGCTCATTCTGCGCCACTTGTAGTTCTAAAGAAATAAAACAAGTAAAAGCGGCTGTGGCGAATCTCCGATACCCTCCGCCAGGAGTTAAAATTTTCAGAAGTGAACTTTTAATGGGATCTGCTATTAATCAGTACCAACCCTCCTTAAATCTGACATAACAATTTCTAGTCATATTAAACTAATGTGTGCCGAACTTTATGACTGCTTCGTTGCGGTTTTTGGCGAGCAAAAGTGTTTTTCGTGAGTGGCGTCCCAATAGGACCCATGGTAAATTTAAAACCGAACATCTCAATTTTGTACAAACCAAGTTCCGACCAAATTTCACTACAATATTATTATTTGTTACGGTTTTAGGGGTATTAAAGATTTTTTCGAGGGAGGACTTTGTATGGGATCTGATCTGGGACGATCTGATTTTAAAAAATTTGTGGCAGACTTGTTAGATATTATAAAAGTAATGCTGACAAATTATATTTTGATATTAATAATGTTGAGGTAAATGTTGGAAGTACACTTTGTATGAGAGCTGTATTCAAATATTGACCGATTCTACATTTAGTGACATGATTTATGTTAAAATATACAATCAAACGTATTTCTTCAAAGTTAAACCTAAAAATCGATTCCCAGAATATGTGTATGTGTGCCATCGAATTCTTAAACTGATTTTTAAAATTTTAACTACAAAACTATTTTTTTAACCCTTGTGTTATTCCAAATAACTAAAATATCTGAAAAGAGACAAAAAGAGCCTTTTTTAATTATTAAAATTAAAGATATAAAGGCGAATTCACATAAGGTTGCCCTAGCTTGCTACGTAAGCAACAACTGTTAACTAACCATGTGTCAAAATGGTATACCGTTCTGCTGCTTCTGAGGAATCTTTCATAAATTTTTATTAAAATGATTACAAATCAAAAATCACAATTTAAAACTAAAAACAAAATGAAATGTTTGTTTGAATTGCTTACTTCAGTGTTGTACTCTATTGACACAACGTTAAAGTATTTTACAGAGTTGTATCCGTTTTCAAAATAAGACCACCTTGTATGAATTCGACTTAAACATATTAAACATACGGCTTTTTGTCAACAATTTTCTCTCAGTGTATTTGGTATAGAAATTTTACATACTTTTCATAGTTTGTTTGTTTTTGATTTTTGTTTTAATGGAGATGTAAACATTTTAAAAATTAGAAAATTACTTCGTTGTTATGTCAACATGAAGTGGACCTTTTTAAAGTTTAAAACAAAAAAACAAGAATAATATAAATAATATTAAGCAATTATTAAAGGACAACAAAAAGATAATAATTCAAAAACGACAATATTTTTTATCTAAAAGCAATTGGACTTTGAGATTTTGATCTGACAAGGAAAATTATTCAAAGAAAGATAAACTCACTGTTTATTGTTGGTGTTTTGCTTAAGCTTTGATATTGTTACAAGTAAGACTTTGAGTGTTTATAACTCTTATTCGCTTTAGGGTTTTATTTGTTTAATTTTTTTAGCTTTTCTAGAATCTTTGGAAAAGGTTTCCCACCCAGTAAAAACTTCGCCTACAAAATAATGTGTTGAGTAATCAGAAAAACATAAAAGCACTACTTTCAATTCTACTGAAAGAACCAACGAATTTTACAAGGGGTGTCCCAAAATGAACGCATTCAAAAGTAAGTCATTATTTTTTTACCCACATACATTCAGAAAAAAGTAGTTATAGAAGTTGTTAAAGAAGTAGCTATAGATGAAAGCTACTAAATAATGAGGGAAAGAAGCTATTCATTTTGAAAAAGTAGGCGAAGTTTTTACTGGGTACAGCATTATTTTTATAGAGCTAACACAAATTCCAAATTTTGCGCATTGGTTTTTGAAAACGCAAGAAATATTCCCATTACACAACAATTTTATTAGCTAAAGCTACTTTTAGCCGACATTTATTTTGCAGTAGCTTGCGCAGATGTAAAAATCCATATGCAGTTGCGCATGTTTGTCAAAATTAACAAATACAAATCAGAATATGCATTATAAAATTCTTTATATGCATTTTGCAGTGGAATATTTGACAATTAACTACACTTCTAAATATGTACATGTCATCTAAAACCGCCTTAAGTTCATCTTCATTAAATTTGTTTTTGACTTTTTTTTTACCCATGACCAACCTCAAACATAACAATTGGTTCTACGACTTGGTGAAATTGTAAAGGGTGGTCCAACCATAATGTACGATTTCAATTGTGAGTCACACCCCACCGTCGAATTTTTTGCCCAACTTAATTTGACATTTCTTTGTTTCAGTGTTTGATAAATTCAACCAAGTAGAGGAACAGCGCGTTAAAGGCAGAATTAGTCTTTACTTTCTGTTTCTGTTCCGTGCCGTTCTGTTACGGAATTGTAATAGTTACTTTTTCTGTAGCAACTTATCAGCCATTTATGACAAATTTATTAGTTTTGCACCGTCCATTGTTTTATTTCAATAACATAAATGCACATAAATTTGAAGAAATTATGAATTCTTAAAATCAAAAAACAGTTTATTTCAATATAAATACAGATGTATTTTTTATTGTGCTGTCACTTACAATTACTTAACAAGTTTTTGATTTTAACAAATTGGACCGCAACAGAACAGAAAAAATAATCAATTTCACAGGTTTTTTAATAACAAAAACAAATCAGCTGATTCGTAAGAGAACAGAAGTAAAGACTTATTCTGTCTTAAGATTGTTCAAATCTTAATATATTTCGTTTACTTCGTGATTTTTTTTTTTTTTTTTGGTCAGCATAATCGACCAAATGCGTCCACAATCGGGAGAGCTGTGCGCAAATTTTAGCAAACCGGTTCTGTAGGAAATGTTAAATCACCTGCACAGAAAAAATTATTTTTCCAATTCAAACAAAAAATTTGTAGAATCAAACAATTTTTTGCATAAAATCGGTCCTACAAACAAATTCGCATATTCAAACAATTTATTTGCATTTTGTTTATTGAAAAAAACGCCGATTTTTTCAAACAAATAATTTTACAGAATCAAACAAAAAGTTTACTGAAATTCATATAAATTTCAAACAAATAATTTTGCTGAATCAAACAAAAAAGTTTTGGCACAAGCAATGACGCGCACACAAGCAAGCACTGTTGGCGAAGATGAAGCAGAGCAGAGCGGCCGGCTGGCTTTGAGACACATTTTTTTGTTGGAATAATTTTTGAATGAAGTCATATTTATACTCACAGTGTTTTTCTTCATCACTCACTGTTGCTTTATCCTTTCTTTTGCTAATGAAGAAGTAATGTAACCAAAAACGGCGGCAGACCGACTCGATATGTTTTCCGCCATCATTCTGTTTTTGTATTTGATGTATTTAAACAAACTATTTGAAAAATTTGAATACGGGATTTTGTTTTTTTTTTTTTATCAACTTTGAAACCAACCAGAAATTTATTTTGTTTCTTATAATGTGTTTTTTCTGTTGTTTAAAAAAAAATGAAACGTTTTTTTTACCTGCTATTGTTTTTGTTGTTTTTTTTTACTACAAACCTCGTCACGCTATTTTATCATTTTTCTTATTGCTGTACTTTTTTAAAGCGTCCAAAAATAGACTGCATGTGTTTTTTGTTGTAGTTCTTATATTTCACATAAAGAAGTGTTGCTTACAATCAATAAAAAAAATGCAAAAAGACGATAACATTAAAGAGCGTTAAATATTTCATACAAAATTATGAAAACTTCAAACCAATAGCGCGCTTATTAAATTTTTGAAGAGTTGTCCACATTTTTGTTGGTTAAATAAAAATCAAACAAAAATATTGATTGAATCAGTAAAAAAATTTGTAGAAATCAAAAAAATTTTCAAACAAGCGTTTGTTTGAAAATAATTCGGCAATAATTTTTTCTGTGTGTGCATCCTCGCCCATTCCGTTCTGCGAAAAACTTTGCTGTTGTTCGGAAATAAGGCCGGCCAAGCAGTTTCCGTAAATAATGCCTGCTATCGCGAGATGATAACGATCTTCTTGTGGACATAAATTTAGTAAATGGACCTGGTTCTAACAGGAGGGTACCAGTTGCCACACAGCCAACAAAACAATGTCATGGTAACCTGCCGGCCAGGGTTCGAGCCCCAGCCACGTCAAGAATGAAAGATTATCAATAACAATTTTAATTAATTTTCATGTTGTAAAATTCCTTTCTTCATAAAAATAATTTAATGAAAAATTAAATTTCATAAACTTAAGCCTAATTAAAAATATTAAAAATTGGGATTAAAAACAATGGCTCATTTGTGAGAAATTCAATGGCCGTGTTATCCCACGTCGTGACGATGTTAATGGCGATGTCACTATCATGTGATTTAACCAGGGTTTAAAAAACTGCAGTCGAAACGAAAAACTGTTGAACAAGAAATGAAAAGTTGTGCACAAATTTTGGAATTTTTGAGTTGGCTTGGCAGCGACTGCTTACATTAAACGAAGTAGAAGTAAAAGCAACAGTTTATTTTTGGCCAATGACAAATAAAGAAGTGGAAGAAATTGCAGTTTTCTACTTTGACTGCAGTTTTTAAACGCTGGATTTAAAACCGTTGGACTTTTTCTTTGGGAGTATTTAAAAGAAAAAGTGTACGTTAATAAGCCTAGAACAATTCAAGAGCTAAATGAGATAATTCGGCACATCAAAGACATTGAACCTCAATTATGTCTCCAAGTCATATAAAATATAGACCATTGGATAAAGGTATGCCATCGAAGGCGTGGCGAGCATTTGACTGATATTTTGTTGTCATAGATCCCTCTATAGTAATGAAAAATGTTAAGATAATTCTCTGAAAACTTATTGCTTTATTTACAATTAAAGTCGTGCGTTTTAGTTGGACCATTATTTACAACAAGTCGCAACGTGAACTCTACCCGACTTTAATCACTACCAACAAATCTTTTAGGAAAATCTCTTCCCTAAAATATATAAACTTATATAACTTATGTTATTCTAACAAACAAAATTAAATTAATTACACTAAATATTTTCCTACATAATTTTTTTTTTTTTTTTGTTTGCAGGCAATTGAGCCACATATCAACTGTAATTGTTTCCAAGTAAATTTAGCTAACAAAAACGTAGACAAATATTTTACCCACAGTATTTTTTATAAAAAAAATTATATTTTAAAAAGGGGGGGAAACTTTACAGCAAATGACAAAAACACATAATAAAATTTTTCAATGAAGTGGTAGCAACTGTGGTACTTCTCTAACTGGTTTTAAAAATTAGCAACTAAACTGATGGAATGCCTCAATGACAGACAGCCAGGCAGACTAACAGTCAGTCTTAAACTGGTGAATGAATGCGAGAGAATTGTAAAAAAAAAACTCCACTGTAAAATTGTCATTTGCAATAATTTTCCACATTCTTGTTAGTCTGTCAGGGTTTTTCTACTACTCTTTGGCAAATTGCAGCAGTCACCGACTGACTAACTGACAGCAGTTTTAGAAAAAAAGTTTGTTGGATGATAAATTTTTAACATATTTTATTTATGTTGCTTCTGGAAAGTTTTTTTTTTTTGTTTGTTTGTTGGTTTTGCTTTGGCTGGATGTTGATATTTTTAAACTTCAACTATTTGTTTGAATAAATTGTTAATTTTAAATGAATTTTATTGGCTAATAGATAAACATTTTTCCCCATTTAAATTCGTTTGACAATCAGAGGGTTCACCGTCATATGATTGTCAGTTATTTGTCAATTAAGACAAATGCAAAAGAATCTTACTCACAGATTGTCATTGAGCGGGCAATTAAAAAATTTTAAAGATACATAATTTTTAAATGTTTTAGCCATGAAAGAACTTTCAAGACGGATTACTTTACACCAGGCCTAAAAAAACTGCCGTCGAAACCAAAACGGTCGAACAAAAAACAATAACTTGTGTACAAGTTTTTGCTTTTTGAGTTGGTTTGAAAGCGACTGTTTACATCTGTTACATTTTCAAAATATTAGATAGACCCTTTTGCGTTTAAAATGACGAAATGTTTTTAATACATAATTAAAAATTGTTCTGCTCATACTAAAAGTTTTGACATTTTTAGTTAATATTCATACAGAGAAAGAAATAATCGTACCAAACTTCAGTTTCTTCCACTTACTTTTCATAACTTTTATCCTAAATCAATCATACGAGAACAATAAATTTGTTATTCACTTTTAATCATGCAAAACAAATCAACGAAGAGTAAAATCATATAAGTAAATGTGAGTCTAGTGATCGAACATGTTTTACTCACATCATTCATCCATCATACATTAAAATTTTTGTTCACTTTTAATCAAGGCGAATTCATACAAGGTGGTCTTATTTTGAAAATGGATACAACACTGTAAATTACTTTAACGTTGTGTCAAAATTATACAACACTGTGGTAAACAAATTAGCTGTGTGTCAAAAATATATGCTGTCATATCTCATTTTGTTTTTAATTTTAAATCGTGTTTTGTGGAATGCAATAATTTAAATATGTGTGCTTAGAAACCCCTATTTGCAAGAAGTTTTGATGAAGCAGACCGATTGCTCAAGGAATCTTTTTCTGATAAGGTTTCATTGTATTCACGAGTAAAAGTTTTAAGCCTACATAGTTTTAAGAACTCAATGGAAACAGAGTTATGTTTATACCCTCATCACAATAGTGGAGTTGGTATTATCCCAGCCAGCATTTTTAATTGTGTAAGAGTATACTAGGAATCTCATGAAGAGCGTTTTTCATCGTCGAACAGCTCATTTTTAAATCGTAAAAGATTTCTCGCACGGGAGAAACTGTTGCACAAGCTGATTCCTCTGTGAGATACTTCTACAACACAGAGAAAGACGCTTATATTAAGCGTTTGAGATGTGTGTAAAGATTATCACATGAGTCTTTCAGAAAGCATGTCAATATGCGCATGAGTTTCATGCAGGAATTATTTTACAACTCGTGAAATGCTCAGCCGTACAAATGAACTACCTAATTAAGAGCTGCAGGCGCTTTTTCATGTCAGAAAATCTTATTTGAAAGACCCTAAAGTCGGTTTTTTTTATTGAAATTGTTTTGACAATGGAATTTGCATGTTTAAAAAAACGCTCTTATTTAGGAAACTCAGTGATTGTTATATGACTCATACAGGGAGTCGCAAAAGATTAATTCGATGATGTTTTAACGAAGGATGAACTAAGTGTAACATTGTAGTTTTTGTACTCTTGAAATAATTATTAAATGATAGTTAGGACTTGCATGGTTGCCATTCCAAGATTACTCGTCAAATAAACATCAGCAGATTATTTTAGGAGTTTTATTTTAAATACCATCGCATACTAAACAGCCTATGCTAGCTGGGATTCGTTTGTGCAGATGTTTTAAGCACCTTCAAATATTGTTCCTAGACAATCCTTAAGTAAACTCTTAGAATCACTTTCTGAGCCGATATAATGATGTTCGTCAAGCTGGAAGTACTCCACTTCCTTCTTTTTAGGTTTTAGGTTTTGCGTGCATGTGTGTGATTCATTTTGAATTTATAATTTATAAAAAAAAAATCTTGAAATTTATTTTGAATTTAAATAAATATTTAAATAGAAATGTCAAAGAAAAGTAACGGCATACCCTTTTGACATATAGTTAGTTATCAGCTGTTGCTTACGTAGAAAGCCAAGGTCACCTTGTATGAATTCGCTTTGCTTTTAATCATGCAACAGAAATCAATGTTTGTTAAAATCAGTGTCATACTTACGAACGCATGCAGAACAAATTCTCCAAAATTGTAAACCAATTAAAGCATTAATCAGAAATAAAATCAGTTTTAATTAAAATTAAATCAAGTGAACGAAAAAACGTTTAATCACGTTAATTAACATGTTTACTGGCGCGAATTTAATTAATATCACAAATTTTTTAATTTAAATACATTTTAATTTGTTTTCTGTGCATCATTTTGTTAATTGTACGTCTAGTTTTCGAAAATGTTTTATTAAAATTTTAATGCAAACAAGTGTTCAAATTGAATAAAATCAAAGCAGAGGAGCTACTTAATTGCGTATTATAATACGCATAATAATAATTATTATTTTCATATAATAATAACACAAAAAATGTTAAAATAGATTTAATTGCAAACACCGCTAATTTAATTAAAAATAATTTATATTGTTGTCAAGCAATTACGAAATTTGCTGTATTAATTGATCAGATTTTATTGAAAACATATACCGTTTTGCAATAAAAAATAGTAGATTTTATAAAAAAAAATCAATTAAATAATTGCTTTATTCGGCTACGCCGAATCTTAAAAACCCTTCACCATGGTACAATAATAACAGAAAATTATATACATACCTTTCTTTAAATATAATTAAATACCTTATGTCCCACGCCAAATTGTCCAATCCCGCCCACATTTTGTCGAATGTTGTGAATTGATAACCAAGATACTTTTAACTAATTTGGAAGCTTTTGCTCTTGCCATTCTACAGATATGTATATCTCGGATAACTTTTACCCCTGCCCCTTTGAGGTCAAAGTTCAAATGATAAAAAAAAATTCCATACAAGCAAAAAATTTTTTTTTCGAATTTTTTTTTTTATCATTTGAACTTTGACCTCAAAGGGGCAGGGGTAAAAGTTATCCGATTTGGCTGAAATTTTTTCCACATCAGTTTTAGACCATGTGGCACAATATTCCGCCCGGGAGATGTTGAAAATCCAAAGTTGAAATTTAGCTGGCACCCTAGTAATCATGCTCTTAAATAGGGCCAAAAACTGCATTTTTCCAGTTTTTTACCCCAATTTAGAACAAAAATGCGATGTCGAAAAAAATTTTTTAAAAAAAATTTCAAAAACCTGGTATTAAGAGCAACAAAAAATCTTTAATGTGTGCTTATCAAAACTAAAATAAAATTTTTTTTGAAAATTTTTTAGAGTAAGCCCCTAACAAGCCTCAAATTTTTTTTCAGATTCACTTTTGAAACTGAAAATCTTGTCCAATCGAAATGAAATTTTTTCTTGTTAATAAGCTTATAAAGCTTACTAATATTAAAAAAAAAAAAAAAAAAAATCGAAAAAAAAATTTTTTGCTTGTATGGAAATTTTTTTTTTTATCATTTGAACTTTTACCTCAAAGGGGCAGGGGTAAAAGTTATCCGATTTGGCTGAAATTTTTTCCACATCAGTTTTAGACCATGTGGTACAATATTCCGCCCGGGAGACATCAATATTAATACAAAAAAATTGCTCCATACACAGAAAAAATTATTTTTCCAATTCAAACAAAAAATTTGTAGAATCAAACAATTTTTTTGTCTAAAATCGGTCCTACAAACAAATTCGCATATTCAAACAATTTATTTGCATTTTGTTTATTGAAAAAAACGCCGATTTTTTCCAACAAATCATTTTACAGAATCAAACAAAATGTTTACTGAAATTCATATAAATTTCAAACAAATAATTTTGCTGAATCAAACAAAAAAGTTTTATCACAAGCAATGACGCGCACACAAGCAAGCACTGTTGGCGAAGATGAAGCAGAGCAGAGCGGCCGGCTGGCTTTGAGACACATTTTTTTGTTGGAATAATTTTTGAACGAAGTCATATTTATACTCACAGTGTTTTTCTTCATCACTCACTGTTGCTTTATCCTTTCCTTTGCTAATGAAGAAGAAATGTAACCAAAAACGGCGGCAGACCGACTCGATATGTTTTCCGCCATCATTCTATTTTTGTATTTGATGTATTTAAACAAACTATTTGAAAAATTTGAATACGGGATTTTGTTTTTTTTTTACCAACTTTGAAACCAACCAAAAATTTATTTTGTTTCTTATAATGTGTTTTTTCTGTTGTTTAAAAAAAATTAAACGTTTTTTTTTACCTGCTATTGTTTTTGTTGTTTTTTTACTACAAACCTCGTCACGCTATTTTATCATTTTTCTTATTGCTGTACTTTTTTAAAGCGTCCAAAAATAGACTGCATGTGTTTTTTGTTGTAGTTCTTATATTTCACATAAAGAAGTGTTGCTTACAATCAATAAAAAAAATGCAAAAAGACGACAACATTAAAAAGCGTTAAATATTTCATACAAAATTATGAAAACTTCAAACCAATAGCGCGTTTATTAAATTTTTGAAGAGTTGTCCACATTTTTGTTGGTTAAATAAAAATCAAACAAAAATATTGATTGAATCAGTAAAAAAATTTGTAGAATTCAAAAAAATTTTCAAACAAGCGTAAATAAATAAAATTGTAAAGTTTAAAAAAGGTGTAGATTTGGCCTTCAAGTTGTGCTGAAAAAGGTCAGCAAGAAAAAGAAAGACAAAGACAAACATGAAAACAAAAATGTACTTTGGACTTTAAGAAGAATTCTTGACAAAAAATATGAAAAAACAGAAAAACAGGAAAAACATGTAAAATTAATTAAAAATGGATAATCATTCAAAAAAAGCAAATTTCGATCTACCAAAGGTTAAAATACAATTTGGTTTAAGGATTGATGTTTGACTGTTGACGTCAGCAGTCGTCGATGGCTGCGATAGTAAGACGGCAAATCCCTCTGAGGAGATTGAGTGGTAGCGATCGAAACATGTCAGGGTAACCACCAGCCTGGGTTCGAATCTCAGGTCAGTCAAGAAGGAATGATTATCAATAACAATTTTAATTTATTTTCATGTTGTAAAATTCCTTTCTTCGTAAAAATAATTTAATGAAAATTAAATTTGATGAACTTAAGCCTGATTAAAAATATTGAAAATTTGGATTAAAAACCATAAATAGTTCAACAAAATTACCACAATACTAAGTATTGTTTAAAAAAACATTTATGTATATTTAATGACAACCTGCTTTGTCTTACAATTTTGGAGTAGAAATTAAATGAAAATGGCGAAATTGAAGCAACACGTTGGCTATACAGATTGACATTTAAAACAGAAAAGTCAGAATTTTACAAAAAAAAATTGTTTTTTTACTGGCTGCGAAAGCTTTTGAAGGCATCTAAAAATATGCACTATGAACTTTAATAAATGCTGTAAAAATGCCATTTTAACTAAATTATGCAAAAAATGCTAATAACGGTAAAATATGCAAGAAGTATTCACTTACCGATAGCTAAAGGTAGGATTTTATCGGCCGTATAAAAAGTGTTCCATTATTTTAACTTCACTTTAACCTACCCGGTATGATGAACCTTAATTTACTTATCGCTCACTTTAGGTCAAAATAAAGTTTTAATAATGGAACACTTTTTATAAGGCTGGCTAAAGTCTACTTTAAGCTAACGGTTAGTTGTGAAAACGGGCCTAAAACGGATAAATATATTGTCTCTGCCTTCATTGGTCGCACAAGGAAAAACATGCAAGTGCATATTTATGGATTCACTGATAATAAAACATACAAAGATTAAACTAACATTGCTACATTAGTAACATAGTATGTATCTGATGTTTTGAATAGATATAAAAAACGGCGAAATCGGCCTTATATTTTATCTATTCGTCCGGAAAAAGGATTTCAACACTGTTGCGCCTTTTAAATATGAGATTGGGAAGAAATGTCTTTTCAGTAACTTCGTGAAGGGTATATAAGATTCGACATAACCCAATATAGCACTTTTGCTTGATTTTTAACAACTTTTGCTCTGTGTGTTGGTGGCCGTAATTATTACAACAAAAGCATTGTCCTTAAACTCCTTTGCAGGGTTTTTCTTGTTAACACGGCTAATTTTAATCATTTAATTGCATTTGCTGCTTTAAGCCTCTTGGTACTAATTATAGTCATTATAAGACTAGATACTAGATTAACAGAATGGCACTTTACAGCACAGGGACGGTAAAAGAACTTTAAAGGCATTAAAAAGAGGATAACAGAAAAGACAATCTTGGTCGGTTTTTGTAAAAAGTTTTAGTATAAAAAGGTTTATGGGAAAAAATAAAAAAAAAAATGAGAAAAACATTAAATGAAGCATGATTTATCGCCTGAATGAAAGACATACCGCAAATGCTAATATAGATTTAATAAAAGCATATTTTTTCATAAAAAGAAAAACAAACACAGTTCATAAGCCCGAACAAGAAAACATATTAAAAATTAACATCAAATTCATATTCATAAAATCCCAACGATAGAAAAACATTAAAAAATTTTATATTTATTTTATGTTTCCCCCTCCCAAGAAGGAACCTTTTTGATTCGCATCATTGATACTGGAGTGTCTCGAGGAACTTCTTCTGATGCGTAAAATTTTTTCGTAATTGTATGGAAATGCCTACAAAACCATATGTTTAAAAGGAATTTTGATTTACAAAATGTTCCTTAAATTTCAATTGGGAAATTCCTTCTTAAAACTGTACTAAAACATCAGACAACAGTTGTCAAGAACTTACAAATATTTTAATCTAAACATAATATTTTTGCTAATCAAAAATTTTAATGTGCAGTCAAACGATTTTCTTGCCGATTTCCAAAATTTATTGCAGTTTAATGACGTTTATCTCTTTAATAAAGATTAATTGAACTTCAATTGAAACAATTGACCTTCACCACTCTCAATGAAATAATTCCTTTTAAATCTTGATAATATAAAATATGGTTTTTCTCAAATACTCAGTTATCAGTTAAAAATACAAAAACAAACATTCAAACTCTCACACATTCACACATCCAACTCCTTAAATGTATACACATGTCGTCAGTATTTGTCACAGCGATAAAGCAGTAAAAGTAAAAAATGTTGGTTCTGGTAAAAACGACACATACATACTTAAATTGGGGGAGAAGGGAGTTTAGACCCCATTAAGGGAGAAGTACAGAGCAACAACATAAATAATAATAAAAAATATATAGATAATAAGAACGACAAGTACAATAGAAAAACAAACGCCGACAACAATAACAAACATCTTAATTAAGTTGTAAATTTTATTGACAAAAGCATAAAATATTAAACACCCCTTTGTAACACAGACACAACACAGAAGCACTCTCATGAGCAACCTGCAAATAAAATTGGACCACCAGATCCATTTTGATAAAATGGACTACTCCATGGACTGGTCCGATGTAATGCAGGTACATGGTCAAGTCATTGTTAAAAAGTGTTTGTAGTGAGATGACATGTCTTCATTTTTTAACGACATGCTTTCGTTTTTAAACGACTTCGAAACTAATCCTCTTGAGTATACCATGGAGTAGTTTTAAAACTACTCCTTAGTGGTCCAAAGGTGGGTGATATGGTCCTCTCCTGGACATCGTTATGTTAAATAGACCAGGTTTTTTCCCTTGTGGACTACTCTTTACACGCGTGTTTGGCCTGGTCCTATTATTTGCAGGGCACACACATCTACAGACACTCGCATGTTTTTAGCAATAAGCAAAAGTGGGAAAACCCAGGGGCAAAATTAAGTATTAAAGAGGGCTTCTAAAAGGCCTTTTTTGAAGACATAATGCAGAAAAAATTCTCCCCAATTTTATTTCAATTAAACCATTTATCAAAAATAAATTCAGTTTTAATTAAAAATTTAATCAGGTGAATTAAACGTTTTCTTATATCAACAACATTACTGCACAAAATGTTTTTAATCTCAAAAAATATTTGATTTATACTATTAAGCTGTTTACTGGTGCAAATTTAATTAACTTTTTAATTAATATTATAAATTTTTTAATTGAAATCAGTTGTTATTTATTTATGTGAACATCACTCAGCCGCATTTCAACTTAATTTTCAATTTAAACATCGTGTCAGTGGAGACCAAGGCCTTGCCTTATCTCGTCTACTTTGAGGGCTTCTGAACCTTTTAAAAACAGGTGAAAATTCTCAGCATAATTATTGTTGCCGAAGTGGGCTAATTAACAACTGTTGATGTTGAGTAAATTTTTAAAACGTTGAGAAGCCGTTCCTACACTGTCCCATACTTTTATAAAGAGAACGATTTTAATAGTTCTTATCTCAGAATGGAAATTTGAATTTAAAAAATATTTTATAAAAGAGATTCTAAAATTTCTTTTCAAAGAAGGCAGAGTGGAATGAGTAAAAGTTTATAAAGAATGCGTTCTTAAATCTCCTTAAAGGCCTGAAAAGTGGAAGTGCTTGCAAATATTCCACGTAAAAAGAGTGGGAGTTTACGAATGGGTGTACGAATATAAATGTTTTGCTAAAGGAGTCTTGTATGTCTTTGTGGTTTAAATTCAAACACACCGATACCGACTACATTTAATTGAAGGTTGTTTATGTTCACATGTTTGAATGTAGACAACAAAAACTCCCCTGATGTTGTCTATGATGTTGCTGCTTGTGTTCTCTTGCCTTTTTTTTCATACACAAAATTACAATTAACATGTTGATAAGAGTTAAAAAATACGAGAGATGATTTAATAAGTATGTTAAAACGTGGAAAATCGGTGATCTACAAATAGTTTTTGATCGATATTCAATTAAATACAAATCGGAAAGAAAATCTCTTGGAAATTCTTGAGATAAACACGGAAAGAATTATTTACTAAATTCTGCGAGACAAAAATTGGTTGATTTTGTTCTTATTTAGTAAAATTTTCTTAACTAAAGAAACATTTTACAAAACCCAAGTATAATAATAATTAAAATTAGTTGTTATTGGCTTGGACGAGAATCGTGCAAAATTTCCTTGGTTCAAGCCATATTAAGTAAATAATACCAGTAAGCCAGTTTGTTGATATGGAGTAGGAAGTTATTTTACATTTGAAGTAACTGATGTGACTTTTTACGAATGAAACTCTCGTAGGTACTTTTTCGTTTATAAAACGAAAAAGGTTTGTAATACGCTTTTGAAATTTTAACGAATTCGTTTGTAGTCCTGTTTATCATTTACATTTAAAATTAACTGTTTAATCATTTATATTTTTTATACAAGCTGACCTGTCAAACGTTGTTTTGCCGTATAATTTCTTTCTTTCAGATGTTGCAGTATCTGCATAGCAAATTTTGAAAAAACCGGTTGAGTAGTGAAGAAAATATAGGGAAGGGTAGCTTTTACCCCTCTTGCCCTATTTCACGCCCTATTTTCTATTTCCTTTCAGATTTTAACGTCTTTGTATACCAAATTTTAAGAACACCTGTTGATTAGTTAGTTATATATAGGGAGAGGGAGCTTTTACCCCTCTTACCCTTTTTTACGCCCTCATGCCTAACATATACACATACAAAACCTCATAGAAATAGATCAAGCCGAAGGAGTTTAATTGTGTTGGTAATTTTAAAATTGACACAAGAATTTTTTATGTATAGATATAGAATTATTATTTCTTTTAATATTTTTTTAACCAACACTTTTTATTACTTCTCTTTCAGTTTGTGCCAATTATCTAAAAGATAAGTAAGTATCTACATACATTTAAAAAATTGGGTTTAACCGATCTTTTTGAAATTTGTTGTTATTTAAAAACAAGAACTGACTGGCAGGACTGGAATATTGCATTCCGGAACCCTTTTTCGGCGCTTTATTCACAGCTCATCATTGCAGTGGAGATGGGCTGTTCAGTGTAACTCGATCTCTGGAACCGACCCTTAGGGCCTACACTGCTAACTGCAAGAGGGCCAGTAAGATAGGTGGAGGTTTTCGCATCATGGAACTGGGAATAAAGGTTCCTTTTAAGCTGCCGGTTGACTGCAGTGTCTTGCAGGCAGAAATCTCCTCCAACAAAGCTGGTTTTTCAGCTCTTGCAACATCAAAGTTTACTGTAAAATGCCGAATATCTCTAATTCAGATTGCAAAACAAAATAGGCTGGCATGGGTAAAAGGGCACAGTGGTATCCTGGAAAAACAATTTGCAGGCGGCCTGGATAAACATGTTCGTTGACGGCCTAATAGAAACTTCGATGGCTCACTGTAGAACTCTCATCAAACGTGAGTCTTACAGGAGCGCTCAGGAGAGATGGCAGGGTGATAATACCTGCTCGATGGCCAGGCTATGAAGGGGGAAAAACCCGCGTGTTACTTGGGTTGGGTAGGGAACAGATTAGGATGGTGGCAATGGCCATAAAGGGTCACTGGTTAATAGGGACCAATGCGATGAGGATGGTTCTAGTTGAAAATGACTACTGCAGAAGGAGGAAGAAACGGTTTTTTACTTTCTTTGCCAATACCCCGGTCTCGGGGTTATTAGTGTTGTACTGTGGTTGATCTCTCTTTTCTGTAGAAAATCGAAATGGTTTGAGCCTGCAGTGATGTCTGGAAAATAATCTGGTGAACACTGGCTGATTCTAATCACTAGCTCTGGGTATTACAAAGGGACTGCTATAAGGAACAATGTGAACCGAAATCGGGTCGACTTCCCACTGAATCTAACATAACCTTAAATCAAGAATATTGGTTTTAAAAATTGGCCCAAACTAACAAAGGATAAGCGAACGGGCACTTTTAAACAACTATTGAAAATCGTTAACATTAAGGAATTTAAGGATCACATGATATTTGAAGTAAACTTAAAAATTTATATTCAAAACCTCACTTTAGTTCGGAAATGAAGTATTTTACGTTCAAGTCAGTGGTATATCCCAGCCACTAAGTTGATTCACTATAGTCTATAGATCGTTTTAGTTCAGTCCCGACTTTATGACTCATAATTGGCCATAGTTCGAATATTAAAGTCAATAATACTAGTTTATTTCAGCTGAACTTGGTGAAATTGGCCGTTAAAGTTTTAAGATAGGAAAGCGCCCTAAAGAATTTTTTTTTTATAAAAAATGTATGCTCATTGTTTAGCCAACATCTAAATTTCAAATGAATTTCTCATAGAAGAATCGCTAAACAGTATAACCCGGTTAATTACCCCACGCTTAAATGGCTTTCACGCTTATTTACCTTAAGTTTTAAAACCCAAAAAAAAAATCTACGTTTAGTTGCCTTACGCTTAAACCCAAAACAAAATTCCACCTAAACTTCATTCGTTTAATTGCCTCTGTACTATTTGACAACAACACAGCAAGTAACGCAGTAATGCAACCAAGTTTACATGTTAATAATTTGAAAATAATCTGAATCGATTCAACCATATTTAATTTGCAGTTAGATCAAATTTGGATCAAATTTAATCTTAATACGACCATGATTAAATGGTTTATGGACATAAAGAAAGAAGTTTGCATGGGGACTATGTGATATTATAGACCGATTCTCACAATGTACATACATAGGTTTCGTTCTTATGACAATTAAAACGTATTTACCACACTTTATCAAATTATCTAAAACCTGCTACTTTTACTTTACGCACAAGGTTTGCATGGACAGACAACCAGCCAGATGGACGGATGGACATGAAACGATCACTTTAAAATTTGCTTCTGATTCGATCGGTTTACTAAACGATGCGTCTAGATTTCTATGTAGCAGCACAAATTTACGTAATTGCTTTTTTCTTAATTTTTGCATAAATGTATATAAAATTTTCCAGTTTGGAATAACATTTATCTTCAACGAAAACTTGCTTTAGCTTACAATTATAGAGTGCAAATTAAATGTAGATGGCGAAATTAAAGAAACAGAAAATTCATCTGTTATGTAAATTATTTTAAGCATTTTTTATTTGCTGAACATGTTTTAAAATATGCTAAAAAAAAATTGAAATATGAGAGCAAAATATGCAATTTATTTACAAACAAATCGATGCCAAAATTTACAAAAAGTTTTAAAATGGATAAATATATTGTTTCTGAATTTATTGATCGCACAAGATAAACCATGCCATTGCATATTTATGGTGTCCCTATGATATGATAATGACAGAACATCTCATAAAGCTTTACAGAGGTAGTTAAACGTATTCGTTAAAATGCTAACCCCGCGCAATTACCCAAAAATATTGGCATTTTTGGCGAAGTAATTATCCGTGCAATACTGAAAAGCTTTAAGGTTTAAAATTTAAACCGTATACATTTCATAGACTTTTCAATTTAACCACCTTAAAAAAACATACAAACAATAGTTGCGTTTAAAGTGCACAGGTGTTAAACAATAGGTAACACCTACTTACTGAAACGCACATACATTTACACACATATATTGAAGCAATAGTTAATAATAGTTAATAAATAATTATATGTGTGCCAGTTAATGATTGCAATAACAAGTACGAGTATACACTGATAAAAAATATGTACAAAACTCTCCTAGATTTTACGAAACGAGGTGCAAAGCATCCCAAGTTTTACGTTAAATGTACAGAAATGTAATCAAATAATCATTTTTTTTTTATTTTCATTTATAAAAAAAAATTAAGTAGAATAGAAACTGGGAATTATTTCCTTCCGAAGGTAACTTTATATTATATTCAACATTTTTTATTTTTCGAATTTATTCTATGAGCTAAATTTCAGTTATGTATTTTATAAAGCTTTTTTGTAATAGTTCTATTCCTACAATTTTTCAGAAATGACTTTATACACTACCAGACTATTATATTGTATTTTCTTTTTATAATGTAAAAAGAAAATACAATATAATAGTCTGGTAGTGTATAAAGTCATTTCTGAAAATACATAACTGAAATTAAGCTCATAGAATAAATTCGAAAAATAAAAAAAATGTTGAATATAATATAAAGTTACCTTCGGAAGGAAATAATTCCCAGTTTCTATTTGTTAAAATAGTTGAGTTAAATACATTCAATTTATAAAGTAACACTATCCAGTGAGACACAAAGAATGCTGACGACGGCCGTAGCGGGCCAGAAAATGCATTACATTCTGCTGGTGTCTAATAATTGTAAATTTTTCTGTACATTCAATATACCTCATTGCTTTCCAACGGAAGGCTAAGGTAAAATGTAAAAAGAAAATACAATATAATAGTCTGGTAGTGTATAAAGTCATTTCTGAAAAATTGTAGGAATAGAACTATTACAAAAAAGCTTTATAAAATACATAACTGAAATTTAGCTCATAGAATAAATTCGAAAAATAAAAAATGTTGAATTAAGTAGAATATTTCGAAATTTTCCAAAACTTTTTATCTTAAAACAAGATTATGAACAAATTCGTTAGAATTTTAAAAAGTAAATTTTTTTCGTATAATAAACGAAACTTTTGTAAATAATACGAAAAATAATAGATACAAAACATCTTTCGTAACATGTAGCACAGTTTATTTTCAGTGTACTATCATAATTTGTGTGTACTGCTTTTAAGCAAAGACTTAAACCACAACGATTCTGAAACTTTGTAGGCAAAAAATTATTTTTAACGCTGGCAATTACAGAGTACTGTAATTAAGTTCATAACTAAAGGTCCTTTGCATAATTTGAGAGTGCAAAAAGATGTTGGTTAAAGTACTAAAATGCTTACAATTAAATGCATTCAACAAGCATGTAGCAATTTTATTTATTTTTTTTTTTTTCTTTGTAATAGGCTTTGACAAGCATTTAATGTCAATTGATTTCAATTGTTTATATGTTGTAGACTTAATAACACCATAGTCACAAACTAGCCAGTAAAAAATGTGCTCCAAAAGGAGAAGGTTTTATGTATGAATTCATACCTCAAATCGCTTCAAACCTGCTGCTGGGATGCCTAATTTTTGTATGGGGTGTTCCCGGCTTGGAGGACTATTTTCTGCTGACAATAAGCGCTTCTTTTAACATGCCAACAAAGCACTCCTAAAGTGCTTTATAGGGGCTTAATATATTAACATATTCAATAATGTTTGGCTTTTACTTTTGTTTAAATGCCTTTTTCCAATTATTTTCGCATATTTTTATTTTTTTTTCGGTTTGCAACCTTCTACGTTGTCAGCACTAAAATAGCAGCTTTTTTGTATATTTTATTCCATATCATGTACTGCTTTATAAAAGCTCTTTTATTGAAGCGCTCGATTATGCGGTTTTTCTCTTAAGTGCTTCCAAAAACCCAAATTTTTGTATACTTCTTTGTAAGTATGTAAAAATATAAAACTAAATTCATAAGAATTGCTTTTTATACCCTCCACCACAATTAGTTGTGAAGAGGGTATATTAAGTTTGTCATTCCGTGTGAAACTTTTTTATTATTCATCTCAGACCCCATAAAGTATATATATTCTGGGTCCTTGAGTAATTCTAAGTCGATTTAGCCATGTCCATCTGTCTATCCGTCAGTCCGTCTGTTGAAAACACGCTCACTTTCGAACAACTCAAAAGAAATGAACAAGCTTGATGCCAAATTGCTTGTAGTTATCCTAAGCAGTTTGGGATTGAAATCCAGCAAAATCGGTTCAGTAGTAAAAAAATGGATAATTTTGTTACAAAAAATAACATAAATGCTGGAACAAGGCACGGAATGAGATAAGATTTTGCAAACATTTGCTTTATTTGACTGGAAATCACGCTGTTAAATTTCGTGAAGATCCGTCCATAATTTACCCTAAGCCCCATATAAACACTACTCCCGGAAAACAGTTTAGGACGCCTAAAACCGTAAAAAATAACGCTAGCGTAACAAAATTTGGTACGTCACAGTTTTTTAGGACTATAAATAACACTGTGAAATTTCGTGCCGATTGGTCCATAATTTACATTAGGCCCGTATAAAACCTACCACCGGAAAAGAGTTGAGTACGCCTAAAACCGTAAAAAATAATGCAATCATAACAATTTTTGGCTCGTCACAGTTTTAAAGGACTAGAAATGACGCTGTGAAATTTCGTGATGATCGGTCCATAATTTACCCTAGGCCCCAAATAAACCCTACTACCGGAAAACAGTTTAGTCGCCTAAAACCATAAATGATAACAAATCGTCACAGTTTATTATAATAATAACATCATACAGATATTACTCCTTAAACATTCGAACTGTCGGTGGAGGGTGTCAAAGATTCGGCACAGCCGAATATAGCACTCTCACTTGTTATTAAATAATAAAACCAAAGCTACCCAACAAAAAATGGGGCTTCCAACGAAGCAGGTTTGTAAGGGAGAAACATAAACGTTTCGCTTACCATTGCGTTAACGGAAGGCATGAATTTTATATGGCGAGTTCCCACTTTGAAGCAATACATTTTGACACATAAAGCGCATCAGCTTTACACATTGAATGTTTTGATACAGTTATTTTTGAGTATTCTCCCTTACAAACCTGCTTCGTAGTAAGGGAATGCCATAGCACTTGAAATGTTATTAAAAGTTGTTGAGAGTTGTTTCACTTACTTTACTGCATTTCTGTATGTCTTAAAGTGCTTCGCAAAATGATAAAAAATTTTATTGTGTACAAGTTACAAGTCTACAAGTACTTTATGAGCACCTGTTGTGTAGGCCTAATCACATGATGGACTTTACCACTGTGTAACAAACAAAGCGTTTGTGAACTGACCCTGTTTGTGCGCTCCACCAACATACACAGGTAGCAACACTCCTGCACCTACACAGAAAAGAGTAACAATTGATTTCAATTAAAAAATTAAATAAATTTGCACCAGTAAACAAATTAAAAGTATCAATTAATCGCACTAAACGATTACTTACCCAATAAAAAATTTTATCATTTTGCGAAGCACTAATGGTACATTTAAAAAATAAAGCGCACAATCATGCGCTACGCAATAAGACGTACAGAAATGCAGTAAAGTAAGTGAAATAACTCTCAATAGCTTTTATAAAAAAAAATAACATTTCAAGTGCTACGGCATTCCCTTACTACGAAGCAGGTTTGTAAGGGAGAAAACTTAAAAATAACTGTATCAAAACATTCAGTGTGTAAGGCTGATCGTAACATATAACAATATAAGCGAAACGTTTATGTTTCTCCCTTACAAACCTGCTTCGTTGGAAGCTCCATTTTTTATTGGGTAATTAAATTTTTAATTAAAACTGATTTAATTTTTGATTAATGCATTAATTGGTGAAACATATAATGTATAATTTTTAAATGAATTTAAATTTTTTGAGCATTTGCTTTTTCCGTCTTAGTGGATCGATTTAGTGAGGGACAAACGGACCGGCTGTTTGTTATCTTCCACTCAAGTCCGTGAATGTTTAATTTTCTTTTGTTAGTGCTATTATATAAAAAAAAATCAGAAAGTACCAATTGCAAAACAAAAAAGTACCAAAAAGTTTCACAATCACTCTGGACTCTGCATGTTGAATTTTTTGTTTTAAGGTTCAGTTTTAATAAAAATTCTAAAAGAACCAGATAGAGAACGAACAAGTTCCCTCTTATAGAATCTTTTGTTATTTTTGTTTTTTTTTTATGTTACTAGGTCCAATCCTACCGAAAATCCAAAAAAAAAATACCATTTGTAGAACGAAAAAGTACCAAGCAGCTCCCCCTTACAGATTCTTATTAACTCAGGTTCATGCATGTTTAATTTTATGTTTCAAGGTCTAATATTAACGAAAATTAAGAAATTGCCAATTAAAAAAACAAAAAAAGGACCAACAGTTTTTATCTTATAGGCTCTAATTCACTCAGGGCATTGCATGTTGATTTATGTTCATTACAATACCAGTTGTAGCACTTAAAAGCTAAAGAAGGATATATGTAAATTTTCCCATATTTGTTCGTTTTGGTACTTTTGTTCTCTCCCTTGAATTATACAAAATTTCAATATTGTAGTGGGAGCCTATAATTAAATGCGTTTATGGCAATGAATGAAGAAAATTTTTATGTAAAAAAAGTACTAAAAATATGTTCGTTACCTTTAAAGCTTGAATTTCGGAAAAGTACCAAATTTATATATGTACTTTTGAGATAAGTTACGAATTTGGTATAATCTCTATTACTATATTTATTGATTCAAAAAATAGATGGGGTGACTAAGAAGTTCCAAAATACAAAAGAGTCGAATTTCAAAAAAGGATCAGGTTTTAACACCAAAAAGGTGAACTATCCATAGGATCTCCTCTACATAACTCCGGCGAAAATCCGGGGCAAATCTAAGTGCAAAAATCAACTTTTGTTTAATCTTATATATAGGTTTTTACACTTGCTCACATCTTTCATCTTATCGCAAAGATGATAACAGCTTCCCATAAGAATTGTATAGGGCTAAAAACCAACATCTTTCTTCATCTTTAAAAGATGTTTCTATCTCATGTTGTTTCATTTAACATCTTGCGACTATTTTAGTGTCATCACTAGAAAAAACAATTATTTTGTTAAAAAGTATATACCATCACTAGAAAAAAATACAGAAGAGCAGGACAGTCATATCATTTATTTAGTTTTTATTCGTTCTAACACGTTTAAATAAATATTTTTAAGATGAAAGATGTTACAAATATAAACAAGTTTTTTTAATTTTCAACATCTTCCACGCATTCCTCTAAGATGTGCTTAAGTGTAAATAGGCTACTAAGCGTTAATTGTGTAATATAAGTACAAAATAAATTTTTTTTAAGGTATTAACTATCGTAAGCTATGACTTTTTCCATTTTTCTGGTAACATATGGGCGCACGCCAAAAGAGCCTTCCATTTTTAAAGCCAAACACAACGCAAGCCAAATATCCCGGGGATGTGTTTTAAAACCACGTGAGATAAGGCCATGATGGCTTTATTTCTCAATTGAATGGGAGATAAAGCTATAATGGCCTTATTGCCCAACCATTGAGAGGTAAGGTCATATTTAAAATTTTGCGAAATGAGAGATATAGCCATATTGTTTTTTCGCAAATGAGAGATCAAGCCATATTTTTTCAGAATATTGTTATGCATGGTGTAAACATTTTGTAAAAGAGAAAATCTTTAGTTATCATTGAAAAACAGTTTTTTATTCTTGCGGCGCACGCAGGAAAACTTTATTCAGCGAAGCCACCTGCCGCGTCCTACTGGAGAAGAAACATCTAAGCACGGCCGCAGGCCGCCACGCAGAAAAACTTAAGTATGCGAAGCCAGATTTCAATACTTAACTTTAGTGCCTCCGGAACTGAAATGAGAGATAAAGCCATTTTCTAATATTGCTAAAGTGAGCTAAGGCCATGATGGCTTTATCTCCCATTCAAATGAAAAAAAAAACAAAAGGCTTTATCTCCCTATTGAATGAGAGATAAAGACATCATGGCCTTATCTCACATGTTATTAAAGCACCCCCCTTTAGAACATGTAGACGCGTATTGTCTTAATTATATAGGACGGCTTCATATCTAATCTTTATCCAGGCACCGGGAACACCAATATGTCTTACTTTTATCTCTTTTGATCTCAACCTGCCTGTGCTTATACCTGTTTATTAAAAAAAAACATTCAGCCTCTCTTGAGTCAAAAAATTGGGTTACTGTTTGTTGTTCCATTTAATGTTGCCATTTCGTTATCTGTTTATATTTTTTTTTTTTACAACGACGAAAATTGTTACGGTCCACAATAGATCTGCAGAGCCCCATTTGGAAACCGTAAATTAAAGGATTTTGTTTCCTTTTTAACCTATTTTTTACGAATTTTCAACCAATTTTGTATTGCAATAAAAGAGTTTCGGCAAAATTACATACTTTCTTCTAATACTAAAATATATCAATGCACAGGGTTATCCACTTAGTGGTATCAAAACCGCCGGTCTGGCAAGGCTATCAGATGGTAAATATCTATCATTTGCCATTAACGAATGTGGATCGTTTAAGAACCCAAGAACGCCTGAAAACAAGTTATGGTTCAAGCGTTGGCACTTTTCGAGCATTACGGGGTGACTATGGTAGTCTTAATAGACCTACTGTGCAAAGAGCTGGCAAGATTATAAAGAAAATAAAAGAGGCTGGAAGCGTTTCAAGTGCGGTCAGATCTGTGCATCATCGCAATGTGCACACTGTCAAAAATATCGCTTTTGCTAGTGAATTTATAGTGGATAATGGGAATTTATCGTTACCGTCAATTCAGAATGCATTTGCCTGCATTTGAAGATTATGAACTGGACGATATGCGGTTTATGCAAGACGGTGCCATTAGCCGCAACTCAACCGAATTAGTCTGTATAGCATGGGAAGTTTCCAGAACGCGTAATTTAAGGTTTAAGCGACGTCAATTGTCCACCAAGATCATGCGATTTGACGCCTACGACAAAGACCGTATCTAAGCGGATAATCCCCGCATTTGAAAAGCAACATTCGTCAAGTTATCGCCGATACACCTCCCGAAAGGTGCGAAAAAGGGGTCGAAAGCTACCTCAAAAGGTTTGACTGCTGCAACCAATCTAGAGGAAGTCATTTTGATTTTATGGTATTTCGTGCATAATCACAAGGTCCAAGAATTATAATAAAATTAAAGTTTTATCAAAATCATAGCTTTATTTTTGTTTTATATAACCCCATATGTATTTGCCGGTCTCTGCTGGGTTGTCGTAATGGAGCTGTTGCCATCGCTAGTAATGATTCGATTCGATCGCCAGTAAAGATTTTATGGCATTCTAGCCGCATTTTGGACATGTAAAATCGTCTTTCAATAGCGCACAGTGGCTGAAAATTTTATTTCATTGGCCAAAAGTCCAATTTTTGTTTGTCACCGATTTCAAAAATTTTAATTTTATTTAATAGTAAACTTATTAAAACTAAGGTAGCCAAAAAATTAGGTTAGGACATATTTTCTAAACTACTATATTTTTGTCAAATTTCAACTTTAGTAGAATAGAACTTTTGCGGATAACAGCTGCTAAAATGGACTGTTTGCCATTTAAGGACACTATTACAATCACATCAATTTCGTCAGAGGTACAACTACAATCTCTACTTGATCACACAGCCGAACGCTTGCTACAATCAATAAAAGGAAATGAGTTAAAGAAATATGGAAAAACAAAGTTAATTATTTTTGTAAATGGGGATGTGATGGTTCTTCCTGACAAAAACAATACAAACAAGTAGTATGTGAAAATATTTCGGACTCAGATATGTTCATGGTATCATTTGTACCATTGCGATTAAAAAAGATTTTGGAAGATTCAGAGCCTTCGACTAGTACAACGCAAATAAAGGACATTTAGAAAAATGAGACACCATCTTCTAAGAATTACTGCAGACCTATTAAATTTGAATTCAAAAGAGAAACTCATGATGCCATTAACAAAGAAGTAAGTGATATCAAGGCCCAAATTGCAATACTACAGCCATTGCAATTAGATTTAGATGGGCAGCAAATTGAAGTTAGCTACCAATTAGTGCTAACAATGATAGATTTAAAAGTAGGCCAAGCTTTGACTAACACGAAGGCTGCATCCAGCTGCATCCTATGTCATGCAACGTCAAGCCAATTAAACCAAGTCCCGACAAAATCATTAGATAATACTGATGTATATGAATATGGATTATCACCACTACATGCAAGAATACGACATATAGAATACATACTAAAAATCAGTTATAATGGATTTCGGATCTTTAGGATCAATAAGAAACAACGAAATCAACAAGGAGTTAAGAAGTTCAAAAAGGAAACATGTTAAATATCGCAAATTTGGGTTGATTATAGATCAGCCGAAACAAGTGTCAGGCACTACAAATGATGGCAATACCGCAAGAAGATTCTTCAGTTTTAGATTTAAAATAATCCTAGAAGTACTTGCGTGCAATGAAGAAATTGACTCTAGAAAATTTGGAGATTTTGCTAAGCAAACTGCAAAAATATAAACAACCAAGTACCCATGGAGAAATATGTCTGCTACAGCTCACAAAATCCTTTATCATGGAGAAGATGTCATTAAATATCAGTTGATGCCACTTGGAGATTTATCAGAGGAAGCTCAGGAAAAAAGAAATAAGGATTACAGATTTTATAGAGAGCACAATACTAGAAAAATTTCACAAAATTCCACACCCAGAGAAAAAACATGTTTAAATATGATCACCTCCAACAAAACTATTTTTAATGAAAATTTTTAACATATTATGATTCATTTAACAATATTATTGTTACCGACAACCATATTATGGTTAAATTTGTCATCCATCAAGAAGTCACAACCATATTTTGGTTGCCTACGAACATGTTATAGTCAAAAATAACTAAAACATGTTTAACAATTATAATAGCATGGTTGGTTTTCAACCATAGCATGTTGCTCTTGGAAAAGAGGAAAATACTATTGTAAATTTTAAAACAAGTTATTGTCATATTTTACCATATCATGTTTAAAGGCAACCATAATATGGTTCTGGCTTCTTGATGGAGAACTAATTCAACCATAATATGGTTGTAGGTGAAAATAATATGGTTATATTAACCGTAATATGTTTAATATTTTTTTTTAAAAATAGTTTGGTTGGAGGTGACCATATTTAAACATGTTTTTTCTTTACGTGCACTAATGAAGATATATTTAATATATTATTGGTAACGTCAGATCCGTTCATCTCCAGTATTCGAAATCAATGGAAAGTGGAACATCGGGATTTAGATGAAGAAGTCAAAAAACTACTAAAGAACAGAAATAACACAGAAAAAAATATGGAATATTTGCAATCAATCTTTCAATTAAATGAATAATAATTATAATTCATTAGATCTAAGACAGAGCTATTAAAATATATTGTTGCTTTTATTTTTAAAAGGTTTTGTTATCCACATATGTATGAAATGTTTTAATAAATAAGAAATATTCAAAAAATAAATATGTACCTATATTTTCGTATCAAAATTTAAAAAAAATCAGAATTCATAATAAAAAAAAAAAAAGATTCTTCTGTAGTACATAATAGCATGATTTTAGATAATATTTCTAAAGTTTTTTTAAGTGTAAACAAATTTTAAAGCATAAAATTGTTAATTTTTCAGTAATAGCAAAATTTCCAGTTGATTTTACTATTTTTTTTTTAATTTAAAAATTTTTTAAAGTGTAAATATACATTTAATTTTTAGAGTGTCCCATTATTACAAAAAATGTTAATGATTATTGCTTAAATCCAAAAATTACAATTTTAAATATTTAAAAAAAAATTTAAAAAACCATATTGCACGCTAAAGTTAAAAAAAATCTAAAGTTCCACTTTGCCCTTAAATTCCCCAATAACTACTCAACCGATTTTAATGAAATTTAAAGTGGATAAAAGTTTAAGAATCTATCTGTCGATTAAAAAAAATCTTCTTCGGTTCAAAAGTTACAGATTTTTGGCCAATGAAAAACGATTTTCAGCCACTGTGCGGCGCTCATGAAGTAATTTCTTCAATTCATCTTCATCGAAATTGTTTGGCTGACCTGGTCGGTTTTTGTTTTCCGTGACAAAATCATCACTTCTGAATCGTACAAACCATCTGAAAACCTCTCAAAAATAATACTGTGATAACTCAAAATTAAACATTTTCGAAACAAAAAAAATCGTTATTGTTTATGCAATTTCGTTTAATGATTAAGTGAGAAGAAATGACAGATGTATAAAAAAGTAGCAATAAAATATTTCAATTTCATTTATTTTGAAGAATTTTTGGTACTTCAATTCAATAATTGTTCAATAAAAGCAACTTGGTATATAATTTATATTAACAAATCCAAACACATGTACATATATACATATGTACATATACATTAGGGTGTCCCAAAATTTTATTTTTGTCAGAGGCTCAAGCATAATTTGAAAGCTTATAGGGTCCAGTATTTTTTAATTTTTTTTTTAAATTTTTAGGAAAAGGTTTAGAGGTCGCGCAAATCAAGTCTTTGGTCAAAATCTGGTTTTTCGGCCTTTTTTCAAACTTGACTCATAACTTTATCAATAACCACGTTCATTTAATTTTTTGACCGAATATTTCTAAAGAAAATGTTCCAAACTTTATTTCCATATGCAAAAACTTTAAGTTCCGGCAATATGTTTGTCCATTACGATTCCAAATATTAAGTATTTTTTTAATTTTTTAACAAATTCTTTAACGGTTTATTACTTTTCAAATTTATATGAAAGGTATTAAAACTAGTGACGCGATTTTGAATACCGATAAGTTCTAAACAATTAATAAAAACAAAACTGGAATTTTGTCCTACAGTTTCCGAGTTACACTAATTTTATAGTTTGTACCTTAAAAATGGTGATACTTTTTTCGTTATAATTATTGTATATTTCCATAAATGTTTAAAGTTAGGTTTTACCTGTCAGTTACTTCTGACATTTATTGTCATTTTCACTTTCTATTTTATGTGTGCTCCAGGAGCTATTAATCGGGCTCGCTGGATAATGAAAATTATCTATTCTTTAAAAATATGCATTTTCCGAAACCAGTTGCATTCAACAGTTGATGCTTTCTTGACTTTAGTTCATTTATTTTAAGAATATATGTATATTAAATATTGGTACCCCTGCCAGTGCCCTCGATACGCTCCTCTTAATGATCTGAGCCTATTAAAGGAATTGGATAGTTATAAAATTATTAATAAAGCAGTTGCAAAATCCTCGCTTTATCTTTTCTAGGTCATTAGTGGTACTTAACTCCGAAATTGGCTGCCTCAGCGTTTTTTGATGAACGTATCGACACCAAAACTTAGCACTTAATGACACAAAAACTTGCAGATACTCCATGCAGCGATTATGAAGTAGCAAATGTAACTTTAACAGAAGAAAACTTTAGAAATAAAGAAATTCAACAATTCATTTCAAAAGCCAGTGTAACTTTTTTTGAAGCTTGCAATATTTCAATCGATTTTTTAAAAATAGATTCAGAGAATTGGAAAGCCAACAAGTAATTTCAAGAGGCAAAGAAAAAAGTTAAACAATTACAAGTGGTAAATGATGTGGCAGAACGAGGTGTGGCTTTGGCTAATACTTATATTAATGTCACAACTTCTGAAACTGATTACCAGAATTTATTGCAAGGTATATAACTACATCGCAAGAACCTCAATAACTGATTTTTCACAGAGCAAAAGAAAAATTTTTTTTTTGTTGATTGGGTAAGATTGGTGAACTGGCAAACAGCTTATAATAACAAATACTGGGTATAAAGATAAAAACGGGTATAACTCAGGATCGGTAAGAACAAATTTAAAAATTGTTTTTTTAATTAATTAGAATTAATTTGTCTTTCAAACTGCATCATTAGTTTTTTTCGTTTTTATTTAAACTTAAAAAGTTGTAAAGCGTTATTACAAAATTTTTTAAAAAATAACGAAAAATTGTAATTAAGGGTATCTAAATGAGAAAACTCATCACCAAAACTTATAATTTTTTCACACAGGAATAAAGCTTGGATACTTTTCTTTAAAACTGTTTCCACAGGAGTGAAGAAACTCGTGGTATTAACCAAGTTATGAGTAAAGTTAAAAAAAGGCCGAAAACTCCGTTTTTTTATGAAAACTCGATTTGCGCGACCTCTAAACCTATTCCGAAAATTCTTAAAAAAAAATCAAAAATACTTTACCCTATAAGCTTTTTAAATTTTAGTTGAGCACCTATGAAAATCAGAACGAAAAAACTTTTTGGGACACCCTAATATACATATCAGGTATCTATCTGTATTCTTTATTACGTTTTAATCATTTTAATGCAACAAAATAATAAATTAATGTACATATTTATGTAAAAAAAAATTGTATTCTCTGGCACGCCATGAATTAATTGAGCTTGAATTCATATTCGCTTTAAAGTTGAAAAATAAAAATGAAGGTACAACAATAAATTGCTTTTTTAATTTGATAGATGGATTAAAAATTAAATTTTTATTAAAAAAACGACCTTGTCTATCAATTTACAATAAAAAAATATATTAAAAATTAATAGAATTGGGCCAAAAAATAAAGAAGCAATAGAGAATAATAAGCAGAGTGAGATTTCTTTTTTGGTTTAAGTTCAATTTTAAATCAAATCAGTTCAATTCCATATCAATTCCAGTTAATTTTTAATTTAATTCCCGATTAAATTCAATTCAATTCTGGATCATTCTTAATTTCATTTCGGCACAAATCCAGTTGAATTTTAGTTTAGTCTAGTAAAGCTCTAGTTCAGTTCTATTTCAGTTCTAGTTAAATTCTAGTTATTCTAGTTCAGTTTTGGTTTAATTCTAGTACTATCCTAGTTCAGTTTGAGTTCAGTTTAAGCTCAGTTCTAGTTCAATTCTAGTTCAGTTCAAGTAAAATTCTAGTTGTTCTAGTACAGTTCTAGTTCAGTTTTAGTTCAGTTTGAGTTCAGTTTTAGTTCAGTTCTAGTTCAGTTCTAGATCAATTCTCTTTCAGTTCAAGTAAAATTCTAGTTCTTCTAGAACAGTTCTATTTCAGTTTAAGTTCAGTTCTAGTTCAATTCTAGTTCAGTTCAAGTAAAATTCTAGTTCTTCTAGTTCAGTTTTAGTTCAGTTTTAGTTCAGTTCTAGTTCAGTTTTAGTTCAAATCTAGCTCAATTCAAGTTCAGTTCAAGTAAAATTCTAGTTCTTCAAGTACAGTTCTAGTTTAGTTTAGTTTGAGTTCAGTTTTTGTTTAGTTCTGGTTCAGTTCTAGTTCAGTTCGAGTTCAGTTATTTTCCTTAAGAAGTTGTTTGAGAAAATAATGTACATAAATAATCTATTTATTTAGGTCTCGAAGGTTAGTTTAATATTCCAATAAAAAAAATATGTATCTCTAATAAATTTTATACTCCAATAAAAAAGCTCCTTTAATATAAAATCCATTTCAATTCTTTCATTATAATAAGGAAATAAAGTTCAACTCCTTCCCATCTCAATTCAAATACACAACAATTTTTAATTAGCAAATTCAAAAATGTTATTGGAGTTTTCAAGGAAGCAAAGAACCAAATCATCAAATTTGCACTCCTTTACATTTTTTTTAATTATTACTTCGTAAGTAAGTCTTATGTTTCAATTCTCACAACTACTTTTCAATGAAATAAAGAATGAAGAGGTCGAGATTTTTCAATTTGGATTATGATTTTTGATTTTTCTTTGTTAGTTTGCTTGTTTAATCCACTCTGGTCAATGTAAAACGATATTAAATAAAAGGAGTTTATATTGATGGTCATGACAGACAGACAGATTAAACTGAAGACCGACAAATGATTTCTTTGTTCCTTAAAAATTTACTAAAGCAACATATAGATAAGCAGTATGTGGAAAGCATAATGGAAACATATACGGACTAAAACAGTATAACCTCTACATTAAGATCAAGAATGAATGCATAAATAATAAAAAACAGATATCAAAAATCTTTTTTTAATATAAAGAGCGTCAAAATAATTTTCAATAGAAAATCGTGTGAACTGAACTAGAACTGAACTTAAACTGAATTAGAACTGTACTAGAAAAACTAGAATTGAACGGAACTTGGATTGTACTAGAGCAGAACTGGAACTGAACTAAAATTGAACTAGAACTGTACTGGAAGAACAAGAACTAAACTAGAACGGAACTAGGATTGTACTAGAATTGAACTAGAACTGCCAACTTGCAAGGCCAAAAAGAGCTTATTTTTTTTATACCCTCCACCACAATTAGTTGTGAAGAGGATATATTAAGTTTGTCATTCTGTGTGAAACTTTTTTATTCTTCATCTCAGACCCTATAAAGTATATATATTCCGGGTCCTTGAGTAATTTTAAGTCGATTTAGCCATGTCCGTCTGTCTGTCCGTCTATCCGTCTGTTGAAAACACGCTCACTTTCGAAAAACTCAAAAGAAATAAATAAACTTGGTGTCAAATTGCTTGTAGTTATCCTAAGCAGTTTGGGATTGAAATCCAGCAAAATCGGTTCAATAGGATCTGAGCTATGAATCAAAATGTGGAACCACCACCAAAAAAAAATTGATAATTTTGTTACAAAAACTAACATAAATGGTGGAAAAATCAACAGAATGATATAATATTTCGCAACAGCTCGTTTTATTTAACTGGAAATCACGCTGTAAAATTTCTTGAAGATCCGTCCATGATTTACCCTAGGCCCCATATAAGCCCTACTCCCGGAAAACAGTATAGTAACAAATTTTGCCACGTCACAGTTAAATAGGACTAGAAATAAAACTATTAAGTTTCGTGAAAATCGGTCCATAATTTACCATAGGCCCCATATAAAACCTACTTCCAGAAAACAGTTTAGTACGCCTAAATCCGTAAAAAATAATGCTATCATAACAAAATTTGGTATATCAAAATTTTTTAGAACTAAAAATAAGACTGTGAAGATCGCTCCATAATTTACCATAGGCCCCATATAAACCATACTCCCGGAAAACAGCTTGGTACGCCTAAAAACGTAAAAAATAACGCTATCATAACAAAATTTGATACATCACAGTTTTATAGAACTAGAAATGACACTGTGAAATTTGGTGAAGATCGGTGCATAACTTACCATAGGCCTCATATAAAGCCCACTCTGGTAAAATTATTAAATACGCGGTAAACTTTCTTCCAGTTTAGCTTCATATGGCCAGAAAAAATGTTATGCAATTTTGTGATATACGGTCCATAATTTTCCTTAGATTCCATTTTAGCAGCCTTCTGAAATTTACTGCAAACGCTTAAACTAATTGCACCGCTGTATTGAAATTTATGTTTTTAATACCAGAAATCGTTCTGCAGATTTTGGGATGATTGGTTCATAGCTTACCATGGCTTTTATATAATTTGTTCTCTTGAAAATCATTTAAGTTCATCTTAAACTGATATTCTACTCAAACTTTTTAAAATTGATTCTGATTCTGATTGTCGATCAATAATTTTATATAGGTCTAAACCGCAACAAATTTAAATGCAGATGTCTGTTTTTACAAAGATTATAATAATAAATATACATCATACAGATATTACTTCTAAAACATTCGAAGTGTCGGTGGAGGGTAACAAAGATTCGGCACAGCCGAATATAGCACTCTAACTTGTTTTTTTTTGTGTATTATTAAAATAATATTTTTGTAACAAAAACTTTAAAAAGTAAAACTTATTAAATACCCAGTAAAAACTTTGCCAACAAAATAATGTGTTAAGTAATCAGAAAAACAGTACGGCCCTACTTACAATTCTACTGAAAGAACCAATGAATTTTACAAGGGATGTCCCAAAAACAACGTATTCAAAAGTAAGTCACTATTTTTTTACCTACCTACATCCAGAAATAAGTACCCTAGAGGGAAGCGAACTGACACCAAAGTAGTCCTGTGATAGGTCTTTGGTGGTAGACATCGGTTCTAGTTTTAACACTTTCTATGAATAAGACCTATCACTTTACATGGGGTTGTCATTGGAGGGGGTCAATTGACACCAATTTGACCAGTCACATAACTCTTCTCAATGGACGTGTTTAGTGACAGTTACTAAAATTTAGTATTATTTCAATACGATGTAGTATTATTTCAATAAAACAATTCCTAGAATTAAATTCAAGAGTCAAATTTTAGAAAGTCCCAAAAACTGTAGTTCATTACTTTTTCTACCTTTTTGTTCTTCATATATGTACCAGTTATTGGTTCTCCTTTCACTGGTCATGAGTTCTTTTTTTTTGGAACCTGTTCTATTTTCACAACTCCCAGAACCAGTCTGTGGGACCAATTGACACAAATTTCCCGCAGGGTAGTTATAGAAATTGTTATAGAAGCAGTTATAGAATAAAGCAACTAAATAATGAGTGAGAGAAGCTATTCATTTTGAAGCGAAGTTTTTACTGCCTCATATTCATAAAAAATTAATGGGATTTGAAATCTTTTTTATGAAAATTTGTTTAAATATATTTAAAATACGTTTGAAATCTAAAATATTTTTTATGAATACGATAGTTTTTATTTATTTTTACCAAAGGAATTTAGAAAAAATTTGCGTGACATCGTAATCACAGCATTTATAAAATTTCTTGTACATTTTTTTTAATTTAAAGAAACTTATCTGAGTTCTAATTGACATTTGGTTTTATTAAAAACGGTCGAAATTGGCAAAATCTAGAAACTGGATAGATTAATTGAAAGCATTGGGGCCAATAGAATCCAATCCTTTATAAATAGTTTTTACTGTTGGTACAAATGAAACAAATTGAGACAAAGACCAATCTGCAATGAACTGTTTAATAGTAAAACAGATTATTTTACGTTCTTTTTCTTTTGATGTTTTGTGTAACATTTAATCTTGTTTCAAAATATTTTTAGGTATTTAAGTAAAAAAAAACTTTTAAAGAGAAGTATTCAGTTATATTCAGTTATATTATATTATATTATATTTTCTAAATATTGAAGTTTTTTAAAAGCAACAAGGAACAGTTAAAATATCATCTTATAACGTCTCCATTTTACCGGTTTTGTAAAAATAGAGTAAACAGAATCAGATCAAATCAGAATAATAATATTTGACAGCTGGTAGCAGTAATAGCCAGACATTGGCCGACCGATATTATATGTCTCAATATTTTTTTTACTCATGACGTTGTGGGAACATTTTAAATCTTTTTGTGTTCATCAATTAAATTATATCATTTTGATTGAGTTGAACTCTATATACTTTTATAAATATAAGCATAACTGAGGGCTTAAAAGTTTTGCTGTCAATCAATTTTTTTATTATTTTGTTATGGAACTTGCATAGCCAATTTAAAAAAAATACTGTTCATGGACATTTCCTCTCACTCTCTTTATCATACTTTTCGTTTTGATACGGAAGTCCTTAACAAATATTTGATCAAACATATGTTTCTTTTAACGGAGTTCAGGTTAAGTAGAAATGACAGTCAGTACTCAGCTGATATACCTAGACCTAATGATCCATTGAGGTACCATGGATTTAAACTAGGCCTAACCCCAATCGTAAGACCAGCCAGAATTTCTAACAAAGCCAGAGTTATCATACGATTCGTTTAATGTGGCAGATACCGGATTGTCTCCTTTTCGCTAGTGCAGGACAGTGACACAGAAAGCGTTCTTCATACTCCTCCACATTTTCGCCACCGCAGCTGTGGCAGTAGCCTGAATCTCGAACTCCCAGACGCTGTGCATGTATGCGTTTAAAAAAGTGTACACTGACAATATATATTTAAAGTGATACGCCCGTTTTTGTCATCGAAAGTAGAGAGATTATTCGCCCGTCAACCATGCGTGGACATAATTGCCTGGCAATCCTGCATTCAGTGTTGGCGGTCCATCGTCATTAGCATTGACTATCTATTGATTGCCAAATTTGAAGTTTGCAGGAGAGCAGAGGCCCATAAGATAGCGCCAAGTCTAGCAAGCTCATCCGCCTCAATGCTCCCCAGTAAATCCCCGTGCCCTGTGACCCATATGATCCTGATAGAAAACTGCTCAACCATCGCGCTTAGATATGAGTGGCATTAAAGGGCTGTGGTCGTACTTAGGGAGAAAGAATCCAAGCACTATCGGCGGCGCGACTATCAGTGCATATATTCACAGCAGTCGTTGACACATCAGATAGTCTAAGCCAGTCTACACCTTCCTTTAGTACAAGAGCATGGAAAGCGCTACAAAATTCAAGAAGTCTTCACGATAAATTGATGTTAAGCTCCCTGGAGTATGCTCATAAGTCCACTCGTTCTCGTGACTTAGAGCCATCGGTGTAGAAGTTCTCGCTTCTTCTCCTGCCTGGAACACAGTTTCTCTTCGTTCTACGGCTTGTTATCAGTGGTTTTACGTGACGTTTTCTAGGTCAAACATCGACTAACACTTAATAAATTGCATTTCAATACGACTTTTTTTTGTTTGTGAAATATTTGTTGAGTGTGTGTGAACATACCTTTAGATTTAATTAATTTCTACATAAGCAAACTTTATGAACAAATTATTGATTTTAAGTTAAAAAAAACTTTTTTTATAATATTTGAAAAAAAAATTCAAACGAAATGAAGAGGAGAGATATTAAAAATAAAAGTAAATATTTGTCGGAGAAAAACAATTTAATAATAAATTTCAATCTCTGACAGGATTCCGAACAAATTAGACAAACAAAGTAACACATAACTAAACATACAGAAAAAGGAAGTACGCAGACACTTCTTGTTCTAAAATAAATACTCAAACTCCTTCAAAGCAACTCTTTCGTAAGTGAAAATTATTAAGGATCCAAAATTAGTTATGGTAACTAATCGATATTCTTATGTACATATTTATTTACTTAAGAACGTAAATATAGATGATGTATGTAAGAGAGTATGTTTGTATGTGTGTTAAGGTATTGCCATACTTTTCAGCTTGATTGAATCAACTTTAATTTAAAGGGAAAATTGAATTTAATTGTAATTGAAGGCAGCAGCAGCAGCATAAACAGATAAAAAGCTGGAAGCAACGGTATTATTTTTGGAGTTAATCTTTCTTTTAGATGTTTTTTACACAAAAGCAGGGATTTAAAGGGCTGTATTGTTTAATCCTTTAACTTTGTAAGTATGGGTCAGAGCCTGCTGATAAATAAGAATCATTTTCTTTGTCAGAGATATGTATGGTTTTCGATTAACGATCTTTTAAAAATACTACTGTTTTGTCACTGTACTTAATTTAACTTTAATTTTACTTGCTTAGTTACTTTATCTTAGCTTTTTATCACCAACGTCACAAGAGCAAGCCTACACTGAAAAAATTTTCTTCACAGATCCAATGAAATTTACATTAAAATTCAACCTACGTAACCTTTCATTGGATTAATGAAGGATTAATAAAATCAATGACAAAATTTTCATTGACTTTATGAATCCTCATTGAAAAAATGGATAAAATAAACGTTTGTCATTAAACTAATGCAAAATTTTCATTGATTTTATGAAACATTTCATTAATTTAATGAAAGGTTACATAGGTTGAATTTCAATGTAAATTTCATTGGATCTGTGAAGAAAATTTTTTCAGTGTATTCACTATGTGTAGAGGAATTAAGATCAGAATTCAAAAATTCTTAAATATGTAAACTTAAAAATGTGTGCTAGAAAATAAGTACAGTTAAACCTCGATTATCCGGCTCTCGTGGGACCGGCACCACCACGGATAATCGAAATACACGGTTAATAGAGTTTATATTAAAATATACAGAAATTTATTTATTTTTATTTAAACATTCGATTTATGTAACTACAGATTCAAATATACAACATATTTTTTTACAAAACATACAAATTGTCATAGACAATGCAAAATCAAATATGTATGTATCATCAAAAACATTAAAATTGGGATTTTTACTGATTATGCTTTGGTTGATCAAACTATGTACATGACTGCACAAATTTTGTAAATTTTACAACGTTTATTGCTTTTTTGTTTTTGCATTTCTTCTGACGATATGTTTAAATTTCACTTACTAAATGAATAAAAACGCATATATGTATGTTCTTATGTGTGTGCACATGAACTTAAAAAGGGGAAACACCGGATTTAGATTAACATACATAATAAAAAACATATGAATGATGCACGGATAATAGATGTAAAGCACGGTTAATAGAGGTATAAATCTAAAGCACGGAAAATAGAGTTAAAGCACGGATTATAGAGGGAAAAAATAAAATGAACCGCATGCCGGTTAATTGATGTAACCGATTAATAGAGGGCCGGTTAATCGAGGTTTAACTGTATTTAATACAAATTTTTCCCGGGATCCAGAGAATTGCACTTTAAGGAAAATAAAAATAATTTTATAATTTTTGCAAAACAGTCGATTTTGAATATTAAATTGATATTGAAAATTTTTTATTTTAAGATTAATTTTGACAAAGATTTAATTTTTCATGTAGAAACTTAAATAACACTGGTCTACAAATTTGGAAAAAAAATTGACTGCAGAAACGAAGCATGTTTTTTTAACTAATCTGAATTCGAATCTGGCATCAAAATTGGGCTACCACGTCTTGTTCATTTTTATCGCATGCTGGCAATACTGTAAACAGTCAATACTGACACTACAATTTCACAATTATTTATTTGACAGAAGCCCACATTCATTCTAAATCTTCATAATGTAGCGTTTAAGCATGTCAGGTAATACACTAGATTCAAGCTATTTTTGTTTGTGTGTGGTGAAAATTTGGTTGGAATAAAGGATATGCAATATCGGAATCATTAAAATAAGCATATTTACATTTTTTTGGTTTGCAGTCAGAATCTTGGACAAACCGTGGACACCAACAACTTTTTGCACATTCTTCATTCGCATTTAGTTTAAAACAAACAAAAAATGGTGCAGTGAGTGCGAACAAGGGGAGCATCCTCACCAAGATTTAATAAAAATTGAAAGAATTTATCCAGGATTTTAAAACAAAAGCATGCTGGGAGACTATTGCTGAGCTCTAATACGTGAAACCGAACCAACAAAATACAAACAACGTTTAAATAACGCCATTCACTTTGGAAAATTCAATGATCTTTAAATAAACTAGTGATTTTTAATGTAAAAAACGAAAAAAAACATTGTTTGTATCTTGAAAACGTAACGTGATAGCGAAATAATAATTACAGATTCGAATTCAGCCCACCAAATTACCTTAGGAAAGATATTTGGTTGCTCCAGTCCAAGTTGGCTGGCTAGTGTAATCTTTAATCGTTAATATTTCAGTAGTTAATCGTTTAACTGCAAAAAGATGGAAAATTTGGAATCACTTATATTTCTCACCAGCAATCTATTTTCCATGTAAAAATTCAACGTTTTCCACCAGTCGACCTTGCAATTTTAGATTTGAGATTACAGTTAGAGAATGAAAACTATGACTTATTGCCTGTAAGAATTCGGCCTTTAATGTTCTGCTGTTACAAAAAAAGTCCTTAACGCACGACCAACTTTTTAAAACACACACTTAAGTACATAAGTAGAAAAATATTTAACATGTAATTATGTTCTTTTTTTAGGGTGTCTATACAGGAAATTTAGGGGAAGTTCGTTTTCGGTACTCTATACCAAAATTTATTTTTTTTCAATTTTAGCATTTTTATTGACATTAATAAGATTACAACATTTCTTAATTCAAATCTAGAATTCGATTGTGGAGCAAAATTAAGTTTTAAGACTTTTCCTTAAATTCGCTCATGAAACTTTATACAAAGAACTTATAGACTCTGGGTGAGTGAAGGTGATCTCAAGGAACACAATCAATAAAGCAGTAAGTCTGTAATTATACCCTCCACCACAATTAGTTGTGAAGAGGGTATATTAAGTTTGTCATTCCGTGTGAAACTTTTTTATTATTCATCTCAGACCCCATAAAGTATATATATTCTGGGTCCTTGAGTAATTCTAAGTCGATTTAGCCATGTCCGTCTGTCTGTCCGTCTGTTGAAAACACGCTCACTTTCGAACAACTCAAAAAAAATGAACAAACTTGGTGCCAAATTGCTTATAGTTATCCTAAGCAGTTTGGAATTGAAATCCAGCAAAGTCGGTTTAGTAGGACCAGAGCTATGAACCAAAATGTGGAACCACCACTTAAAAAAATTGATAATTTTGTTACAAAAAATTACATAAATGGTGGAACAAGGCACGGAATGAGATAAGATTTTGCAAACATTTGTTTTATTTGACTGGAAATCACGCTGTTAAATTTCGTGAAGATCCGTCCATAATTTACCCTAAGCCCCATATAAACACTACTCCCGGAAAACAGTTTAGTACGCCTAAAACCGTAAAAAATAACGTTATCGTAACAAAATTTGGTACGTCACAGTTTGTTAGGACTATAAATAACACTGTGAAATTTCGTGACGATCGGTTTCTAATTTACTTTAGGCCCCATATAAACCCTACTACCGGAAAAGAGTTTAGTACGCCTAAAACCGTCACAGTTTTATAGGACTATAAATGATACAGTGAAATTTCGTGAAGATCGGTACATAATTTACCCTAGGCCCCATAGACCTACTACCGGAAAACAGTTTAGTCGCCTAAAACCATAATTAATAACAAATCGTCACAGTTTAAGATAAGAATAATAAATAGACATCATACAGATATTACTCCTTAAACATTCGAACTGTCGGTGGAGGGTATCAAAGATTCGGCACAGCCGAATATAGCACTCTAACTTGTTTTTTTTTTATTTATAATAAAAAATAATTTTTTAATGAATCTGCGTTGTAAACGTTAAAATGCCCGAAATTTCGAAAATCCGTTTTAAATACATCACACGAACTTTTGGTTTTATAAGACCCTAGTAAAATGTTTTTTTGTTTTATTTACGAGTAGTAGAGATGGAATGAATTCCAACATAAGATAATTTATATAAAAAAAAATTATGTATATAGCAATCACTACAAATAATAATTAAATTATATAGGAGTAATTAAATATAAATAAAAAGAGGACAAACTTAAATGCTTGAAGCTGTTGTGCTTATTTTTTATTATTAGAAAATGGATGTGAAGAGTTTGAGCATCCTCAAAGAACGCGCCGCGCTAAATGAGATGACACCACGTTTTTCTTCTAGTAGTTGTTGTTTAAAGTAGAAAAATGACAACAGCATTTGTTTCCTGCGAAACTCCTTACGATGGAAGCAGTTAAACTTTTCTTTAACTGTTAAAATTAGCTTATGCTGGAACATCCCAGCAAAAACTTTACTTACCTGGTAAGTTAGCAAATAATGTTGGAGAAAATAAACACTACTTATTTTTCGGCTGAATAACTACTTATTTTTGTTCGAGGTGTCCAAATAATTCAGTACTTACAAAATACACTTACTAGAAGTCAAAAAATACCTAGTTATTATTTAACTACTAGTAAGTTGAATTGTAAGTACTTAGAATAAACTTACCAGAAGCCAAAAAATCACTAGTTAATAGACCTAATAAGTAGTTATTGAGTACGTTACCAGTAAGCAAATATTCAGTAGTGAAAATAACAGAAGTAATAAGTAGTTGCAGAGGTCATTACTAGTAAGTACTTATTGAAGTTTTCAGAATAATGACAACTACTTACCAGGTAATGTATGAAATAACTACCACCTATTACTAAAAATCAAAAAGTTTTTCCTGGGATCTTTACATTGTTGATAGTAAAAGTGGTACGTCTGTTATTGATGTTGCTGCTACTGGATATTGGTGCACTCATAAAATTATTACAGTAACTGATTGTAGGTTATTAAATTCGTTTTCGGTACTGTTAAAATTGAATAAAAATATAGTTATTTTACGAATAAATTTATTTTTCAACATTTATGTTTGTTATTAAAAAAACAAACTACCAAAAAATAATGTTTTCCGTATTTTTTTTGGTTAATTTGTTTGATTTTTATCGGTTAAAATATATTTTTTAAAAGTAAAAACTATTCAATTTTAACGAATATGATGTTCAATAAATAAAAAACTAAGAAATTACTGAAAAAATCATTTGTTTTAAATGAAATGTAAATGATCCGTTTTTTAAATGAATTTTAATTTGTTTCAAATGAATTTTCGTTTGAATTTAACTACATAATATTTTGAGTGTGGTAGTAGTTCAGTGAAAAAGATGCAATTTACTTGAGTTTGTGTTAATTGTTGTTCGTTAGAGTTAAGCAGCTACTTCTTGCCCTTAGTAGCCTTTTCGGCGGCCTTGGTGACTTTTCCACCAGAGGCATCCTTAAAGTTGACGGCTTTGATAACACCGACAGCGACGGTTTGTCTCATATCACGTACAGCGAAACGACCCAATGGAGGAAGGATTCAACACACAAGGGTTTGGAGGGGACCAAGTTGACGATGGCAGCATCACCAGACTTGATGAATTTGGGGTTTTCTTCAGTGGTCTTACCGGAACGACGATCGACCTTCTCCTTGATATCAGCGAATTTGCAAGCAATGTGAGCGGTGTGACAATCCAAAACGGGGGTGTAACCGTTAGAGATTTGACCAGGGTGGTTCAAGACAATGACTTGAGCGGTGAAGTCAGCGGCACCCTTGGGTGGGGAAGCCTTTGAGTCACCAGCAACGTAACCACGACGCAATTCCTTGACGGAGACGTTCTTTACGTTGAAACCAACGTTGTCGCCGGGTACGGCTTCAGCGAGAGCTTCGTGGTGCATTTCAACAGACTTTACTTCGGTGGTGATGTAGAAAATATTCGTAGAACATTTTAACCCTTAAAAGTGCCGTTTTAGTATACTTATGTGTAAGAGTTGTGGAAAAGGACAAAAATTACCCCTTAAATGAGAGTTAGAGGGTTAATAAATTCTAAGAAAAGAATCGCCATACGATTCTACTGGAGACACCTAAAATTATTTTTTAGCTCAGAAGCACATTTAGTATATTTTATTGACTTGTACCAAACGCCTTTTTAAGAAATTCAAAAATTTCAATGCCCGAAATTTCGAAAATCCGTTTTAAATACATCACACGAACTTTTGGTTTTATAAGACCCTAGTAAAATTTGATGCAGAAAATATTCGTAGAACATTTTAACCCTTAAAAGGACAAAAATGACCCCTTAAATGAGAGTTAGAGGGTTAATAAGTTCTAAGAAAAGAATCGCCATACGATTCTACTGAAGACACCTGAAATTATTTTTTAGCTCAGAATCACATTTAGTATATTTTATTGACTTGTACCAAACGCCTTTTTAAGAAATTCAAAAATTTCAATGCCTGAAATTTCGAAAATCCGTTTTAAATACATCACACGAACTATTGGTTTTTGAAGACCCCTAGTGAAATTTGATGCAGAAAATATTCGTAAAACATTTTAACCCTTAATAGTGCCGTTTTAGTATACTTTTGTGTAAGAGTTGGGAAAAAGGACAAAAATTACCCCTTAAAATGAGAGTTAGAGGGTCTTCACCAATTTTGGGTCTTTATGCCTTTTTGAAAACATAATTGAATTTTGATTTCGATTAATTTATCATCTAGAGTAAAACTTTTACGAAATTTTTTTAAAAATTTTACACTATTCAGGATTTCAATCGCTTTCAGACACCTCTAAATCTTTTTTATTCGCCCAAAATTTTGTATTTCTTAGTTTTTTTGGGTATTCGCATATTTCAACGGGGGTGAGCCCTAAATTTTAGCACTTTTCTCACCCATATATTGAAGAACCACTCTAATGTATATATTAAGATCTAAACAAAGACTTTTTTGCTTGAGGAAAAAGGCATGACTTTAAATTTGACCAAAACTTAGCTAAACTACGATTTTCAAAATACGTTTGTAACACCTGTTTCACACAATGCTTCCTGCAGAACACAAATATTTCATGAAATAGAAGACAGGACACCAAGCGTGTAGAGAGAGCTTGCGGGTTAAACAGTGTATCACGAAAAGTAAAATTAAGCAACAGTTTGATGTTTCTCTTAAATATGTTTCGTACAAGTTTTAAAAAATTAATAGTAAAACGTCAAACGTAACGACTGAATGTATGCGACTTTTCGAAGGGACACCAAAAAAAAAAATGCGCAGATTTAGGTTGGCCTATAAATGTCCACATTCGGGGCTACAGAAGACGCATTGCCTAATCTAGATGCATAACTAAAGGAACGAGAGTAATCAAGAACTCATCTGTTCATTAAAATACATAATCCTCTATTATGCATAAAATTCCCGCAAATTACCGAAAATAAAAAAATATTTTATAAGTTTTCGGCAACTAAAAATAAAGGTTTGAGCAAACAGAAACCCTAAGGAAAAATATTCTAAAAAGCCTTCTCTTGTAAGCGAAATGAAACGTGGAAAAAAACAAACAAACAAATATTTGAAATTTGTTTATAAAATGTAGGTATTTTTGTTTATTTGAATTCAAATTGAAATTTATTGTATTATTTGATTTACTTATATGATTTGTATTACAATGCTACACACTTAGAATTATACGATAAAACATGTTTGCATTCCCAGACTCCTACACAACCTCAAGCAATCCTGCCAAAACAGTGGCGCAAGTGTTTTTTTATTTTCCCCCTAAAAAAATCCAATTTTTTTTTTGTCGTATGAATGTCATATAATTTCAAAAAGAAATCCATCAAAATCATGTTAAAGTCCATAAAAAAATGCCGCAAAATATTTATTTAAAGGTCACCAGAATTTATCCTGTAAAAAATAAAAACTACAATGCGAAAAAAATGTAAATCCTATTGCAGGTCCTCAGTGTATTGCTGGGTGTGATGATGATTGGTTTGTAAAGAATATTACAGAAAAAATCGGTTGGTTTGCTTAACACATTATAAATGATTGATTAAATTAAAATCGACAGCAATCGAAGAGAAATATTATATTTAACAACAAAAGTTTATAAACCAAAAATTATGTATGTATGTGTTTATTATATGAAAGTAGTAAATAAAGTTGATTTTAAGCAGAGTTTTTTGTTAATCAAATTATTAGTATTTAAATATAACCAGCATTATGAGATTATGGCAACGCTGAAATGGCCTTATTTAAAATGTGACTGTTAATATGGACTCTTCAACTGACAATTTTTTGTCATACCAAACGTCACTCTAATATTTTTGTCAGCGTTTTTATACCCTCCACCACAATAAGCTGTGAAGAGGGTATACTAAGTTTGTCATTCCATTGTGAAACTTTTTTATTATTCATCTCAGACCCAATAAAGTATATATATTCTGGCGCATTTCGCCGGTTGCATAGACCAGCTTATCAGGAAACCTTTTCCAAAGATTTTAGAAAAGCCAAAAATATTAAGCAAATAAAACCCTAAAGCGAATAAGAGTTATAAACACTCTAAGTCTTACTTGTAACAATATCAAAGCTTAAACAAAACACCAACAATAAACAGTGAGTTTATCTTTCTTTGGAAAAGGTTTCCTGATTAGCTGGTCTAAGCAACCGGCGAAATGCGCTTAGAAGCTAGCTTTCCCTCAACAATAGATTTCAGTGTATTTATCGAATATGGAAAACTGGGAATTTAGCACGTCATACGGGGATCGTATTAATAATAAACTTTGTATTCCTGAAAATAACTTTGATAATATATTCTGGGTCCTTGATTAATTCTAAGTAGATTTAGCCATGTCTGTCCGTCTGTCCATCTGTCCGTCTGTTCATCTGTTGAAAACACGCTCACTTTCGAAAAACTCAAAAGAAATAAACAAACTTGGTGTCGAATTGCTTGTAGTTATCCTAAGCAGTTTGGGATTGAAATCCAGCAAAATCGGTTCAGTAGGATCAGAGCTATGAATCAAAATGTGGAACCACGACCTAAAAAAAATTGATAATTTTGTTACAAAAACTAACATAAATGGTGGAATAAAGCACAGAATGATATTAGGATTTGCAAAAATTCGTTTTATTCGACTGTAACGTTTCGTGAAGATCGGTCCATAATTTACCATATGCCCCATATAAACCCTACTCCCGGAAAACATTTTAGCGCGCCTAAAACCGTAAAAAATAAAGTTATCCTTATAAAATTTCGTAAGTCACAGTTTTATAGGACTAGAATTAAGACTATGAAATTTCGTGAAGATCGGTCCCATATAAACCCTAGGCCCCATATAAACCCTACTTCCGGAAAACAGTTTAGTACGCCTAAAACAATAAAACATAATGCTAACATAACAAAATTTGGTACATCACAGTTTTATAGAACTAGTAATGACACTGCAAAATTTCGTGAAGATCGGTGCATTATTTACCATAGGCCCCATATGAACCCCACTATGGTAAAATAATTAAATACGCCTAAAACCGTAGCAGATATAGATATTGCGGTAAACTTTCTTCCAGCTTAGCTTCATATGGCCAGAAAAAATGTTATGCAATTTTGTGATATACGGTCCATAATTTACCTTAGATCACATTTTAGCAGCCTTCTGAAATTCACTGCAAACGCTTAAACTAATTGCAATCTGGGATGATTGGTTCATAGCTTACCAATGGCTTCAATATAAATTGCCCTCCTGAAAATCATTTAAGTTCAGCTTAAACTGTTACGAATCATGATATTTTACTCAAGCTAGGTAAAATTGCTAAAAAAAATGCATTAAACTTTCTGATTGTCGGCCAATAATTTTATATAGGTCGAAACCGCAACCAATTTTAATGCAGATGTCTGTTTTTATAAAGATAAATTAATAACAAATAGACATCATAAAAATATTACTCCTAAAACATTCGAACTGTCGGTGGAGGGTATCAAAGATTCGGCAATGCCGAATATAGCACTCTAACTTGTTTTTATATGAAGTTGGACGGGTGTTTGACAAAAAATTGTCAGGTGAAGACCCCATGTAAAAAGAGACTTTAAACCAACTGAACAATAAGAATAAATTTTGAAATAGACTTTCCGATGACACTAGCTGGCTAGCGGATCTACATGTTGCATCGATTTTTACCCCCAGACCAGACGAGCAGTGTGTGCTGTTTTAACACAAACAACAACGCTGGCAGCATAACGGCGTCAAATTGCTTATTTTTTTTTTTTTTTTTTGTCATTATTGTTTTATTGAATCTTCATATATTAAATATGAACTAACAATAATTAATCAAATCTTAACCTAATACGTTATTTTATCTCCTGCCAGTGCCAGACAAAATTTTCTTCATCACGGGTTATGTTCACTTTTATAGGTGTTTATCGCTCATCTAATTGGGTAAGTGCTGCAGTGTCTCTTCTTCTTAAGCGAGTGTGGCCGCCATGATTTAAAATATTTCGAGCTAGTGGATTTGGGTGTTGTTCAAGCCTTTTTAAATATTTTATTGCGTATTTTGTAATCATAGATTTCACTAATGGCACATTGAGATCCTTATGAATGTTTGAGTTTTTAACATACCAGGGAGCGGCTGTGATTATTCGAAGAAGTTTATTTTGGCGCCTTTGAATTTTGTCGATATTAGAGGCCGAGGCAGTGCCCCATAGTTGAATACCGTAGCACCAGATAGGCTTTAAGATAGAGTTGTAAAGTAGAAGCTTGCAATCGAGACTAAGGACAGAATTTCTTCCAATAAGCCAATGAATTTGAATGGCTTTTAGTTTCATTTGAGTTAATTTTGCCTCTATATGGCATTTCCACGTTAATCGCCGATCCAGATGTATACCGAGATATTTAACATGCGAATGTTGAGGAATTATTTGATTATTGATTGTAATAGGGGGGCAAGATTCCCGGCGCAAAGTGAATGTTATATGTACACATTTTTGCTCATTGACCATTATCCTCCATTGTCTTAACCATATTTCTAGTTGAAATATATGATGCTGTAAGTAACGCGATGCTTCATAACGGTTTTCGTGGACGCTTAGAAAAGCTGTATCGTCTGCAAATGTTGAAGTTTGTGTGTAGTTGCTTGTTGGCATGTCCGAAGTATAAATTAAGTATAATAGGGGGCCCAGGATGCTGCCTTGTGGGACTCCAGCGGCAATGGGCTGAGGTGAACTTAAGAAATTTCCTTCTTTAATAATAAATTGACGACCGACTAAGTAGCTTTCTAGCAGCTTGTGTGTGTTTGCTGGTAAATTTTGCTTCAATTTGTGTAATAAGCCTTCATGCCAGACTTTGTCAAAAGCTTGCGAAACATCGATGAAGAGTGCTGAGCAATATTTCTTTTCTTCAAATGCTTTTCTTATGACATTTACTATTCGATGAGTCTGCTCGATTGTGCTGTGTTTTCTTCTAAATCCGAACTGATGGTTTGGAATACATCTATTTTCACTTAAAATTGGTGTTAATTTTGAAACTAATAATTTCTCAAACAGCTTTGACATATTTGATAATAAGCTAATAGGTATATAAGACTCAACTTTTGTATGATCTTTACCTGGCTTTGGTATCATGGTAACTAAGGAAACCTTCCATTTTTCAGGATAGTATTCAAGGCGTAAAATAGCATTAAAAATAAAAAGAATAATTTTCTTTGCTATGCGAGGTAGCTCCAAAAGCATTTTATTACTGATTTTATCAATACCAGGTGCCTTCTTAGTGTTTAAGTCACAAATAGCCTTTTCGATTTCTCTTATCTCAAATCTGAGGGGAAAAGCTGCTCTAGCATCAACAGGTGGTAACTCGACCGCAATATTGTGAGATATATTTGGTGTAAATACGTTTTTCAAATGATTTACAAACAGGTTTCCTTTTTCATTATCATTTCTTGCCCAACTACCATTCAAGTTTCTTAATGGTGGCTTAGATATAACTGGCCTTTTTAGATTTCTAGCTGCACGCCATAATGAGTAGTCAGATTGTGGAGTTGCATCAAGTTCCTTAAGATATTTTTCTAGAGAAGCCGTTTTCTGATTCTGTAGCAACTTTCTTAGCCTTTTTGTGCATTCCTTTAATAAAATCTTAAGTTGCGGGGATCTGTAAAGTTGCCACTCTCTTCGAACTCTCCTTTTTTCAGTCAAGAGCCGCTCGACATCTGAAGAACATATTTTATTATTTTTAATTTTTTTGGGGGTAACGCTGGAGTGTTGAACAGCTAGTTTAAGATAACTGTCAAAGTTAACAAGAGAGAGATCCACATTCTCCGGTGTACTAAGCGGAATATTTTCTGTGCAATGGGCACTGAGAAATTTTTTATATTTTAACCAATTTATTTGTGTGGCTGGCGTCGCTAAGTAACCTGACGGAAATACAATTCTATTTGGGTTCGATATAGTAACAATTGTAGGTGTGTGGTCGGATGATAATTCTAAGGAAGCTTCAACATGAATCGTTTCTGTGGGGATGTTTTTAACCACGCCAAAGTCGATAACATCTGGAATTTTTTGCTGATCAGTAGGCCAATATGTTGGTTGCCCGCTCGCGACCACATTTAAACCCATTTTAGAGATTGTGTTAAACAAAACACGACCTTTTGGTGTTATAAGTCGTGACCCCCAGAAGGTATGTTTAGCGTTATAATCGCCAGCGGCCAGAAAACAGGGTCCTAATGATTTAAAATATTTATAATATTGGCCTTCTGATATGGAAAATCTAGGTGGAGAGTATAAAGAAGACATTACTATGTTTCGATTTAGCTCCTCAACACAAATAGTCGTTGCTTGCAGATAGTCTTCACGGTGATCACACATAATGTAGTGTTTGACTCGAGTTTTTATTAAGATGGCAGAACCTCCACAAGCTCTATCTCGAGGGTCCTTGGTATCATATAGTATATAACCATTGATTTTAAACGTATTTCTTGAGGTCAAATGAGTTTCAGAAATCATCATGACATCAATTTGTTTATTTTTAAGAAAGTATTATAATTCATTTTTATGTTGGCGGATGCCGTTTGCGTTCCAAAAACAAATTTTTAAACAGTTCATGGTTTGTTAAGTACAGCTTGCAATAACATCGATTGCATTCTAAGCATTTCCTGCATCATATTACCCATTGTGTTCGTAAAATTATTTACTGTTTGAACTAATGTTTCCATGGTTATTTCTAAACGACTTAAATTAGAAACCGGAGTTTCATCATTACTTGGCGAGGCACCTTGCATTGGCTGATGGTTTGATTTTAGGACGTTAGCGTAAGAGGTTCTGTTATTACTAGGCTGGGGGGCTTGAATTGCATTTGTGTTTACCTGATTTGCAACCTGCATTTGAGGGGTATTTGTTTTCGGTCCAACCGTCTGCTTGACAATATTATATACTGGGCATCCTCTATAATTGGCAGTGTGATTACCGCCACAGTTGCTACATTTTTTTACGTTGGGGTCGGTTTTAGACTTATCGCAAGAAACGGTACCGTGTAGTTCACCACATACTACGCAGACAGGGGGTAAGTAGCAGTATGCCTTGGTATGGCCAAATTCTTGGCAGTTTAAGCACTGAACAGGTCCATTTTTTTTGTGTGGCTCTTCTATAGTTATTCTTCTGTAGAGAATATATTTTAAATTGTAAATAGGATGTGTTTCGTTTTTTTTAAGTTTTACGTCGCCGGGTTCAAACTCCACTCGAAAAAGTGGTTGGGGAATTTTTTCTCTATTTTTAATATTTACTACATGTTTTACCTTGAAGCCTTTTTCTTCTAGGAATGTTTTAACCTCTTCTGGGTCCACACATGAGTCAATACCCTTAATCACTACCTGTAGACCTTTACTGCTTTTCAGTTGGTAGGTATAAAAGTTTTTTTTAAGCGTTTCGAAGTTGTTTACTATTTTGCGAAAATCATTCTCATTATTGACTTGTATTTTTGTCTCGTTTATACTTCCACGCTTTATAGCCGCTACGTAAAACGAATTTTCACCTATCACCGATATCAAACTCTTTATGAGCTCATTTGAATTTTGCTCCCTTAGATATATCGGGGGAGGCTTGGATGGTTTATTGACGTTTGGTGCTTCAGAGGATTCATCCTCCAGAATTGCAAAACGATTTTGAGTATTTATTTTATCAAAAGATGGTACTTTTGAGGCCGAAGCAACTGCTGCAGAGGTAGGGCTGCGTCCCCGTTTAAGCACTGTTATGTACCTGTCCATACCAACTTGTACTGTAGGCTTTTGACAACTTTTTACCGGGGGGTTTTCCATTGCATTTGTGTTTGAGTTCATGGTATCATTTCCCACTAAATTTGTTTTTGACGTCACGGCAATACTTGCTGGCCTGGCAACACTTGTCACCAAATCTTGTTGTAGTTTTTTTAATGAGTCACTATCCACCGTTTGTGTAAATACCGAGGGTGAGAGGGAACGTGTTCGAGTAATTGGCTTAGCCGTTAGGTAGTTAATATTGTTTTGTTTTGTTTTATTTATTTCCTCATTATTTTCATTCGCATTAACTAAAACGTAAACGTTTCTTTCATTTTGTCTTAGTGTCGTTTCACTGTTTGTACTCATGCAAAGAGTTGTTTTTGTTTTTCACCGTTTTGCTTTGCTTTAATATTTTTATTATTTATTGTATTTTACAACAACAAAAGAAAAAACCAGAATTTAAATGTTTTGTTCAGAATATGTATACACATGTATGAACATTCATACGTACATACATACATATATATTTTTACTGTTTTATTTTATTTAATTTTATCGTTTTAAATTGTTCACTATTATGTTAAGTAATTTAAATAACAAAATATATTTTTTTTTTTTTAAGCGTCCATTCGCTGCTTATATTTATGTATTACAAAATCAAATGTGATTAATTAATAGTTCAAATCGTATGCGGGGCTAAAAATACACGTCTGTATCACAACAAAGCACAAACCGAACTGCTTATGTTCAAGCTTATATCTTAAGGTGGCGAACAGAGAGTGTGTTATTTTCATTGCAAAGAAAAATATGAGCACTTCAAAATATTAAACATTAATGTTTAATTTAATTATTTTTAAAATACATACATACATAACACAGCCCGACAAAATTAAAAAATATTTTTGTTTCTTTGAATTTATCAACTGATTCTAGTTAATTTGGGTGCGCTGAATTCAAAACTTTCTAAATACTTAAAAAAATTTGGGAGTTTTTTTTTTGGCAATAACTATAACAGTAAATAAAAAATTTTGATAAAAAAAAAAACATTTTGGAAAAAAAATTTGGGTAATTGGTGTAATTGGAGGTCATAAGTGGAGGGTATATAAAGTTATATCATGAAAACTAGAGCTGATAGAGACAAACGGATTACAGTTTTGAATTCAGCGCACCCAAATTAACTAGAATCAGTTGATAAATTCAAAGAAGCAAATTGAGTGTTGGCCTGTGTAATTAATGTGCGGTTTCCACAATAAAAGTGATTGAACGTGCAGTAAAATTTATATGAAAAGCACTGAAAAAACTGATTGCAGAGTGGTTTTTATAAAAATTATAATACACGTTCAATCACTTGTATTGTGGAAACAAAACATAAGTTTTATCCTAATTTTTTGTTTTTGTACCATTAGAAAAAACCACTCTGAAGTAAATGGCACTTCAATTTGACAGATTGTGTTAAAAGATAATTGCTCATGCTGCCATGTATTCTTACACATATTTATACCAGGCACGCATTAATATATTGTGTTAGCAATAAATTTGACAGTTACTACGGCGGTAATTGGCAAATTTATTGTTCGTGTGGTCTGGGGGTTAAGCCCGATAGAACTCAAGAACGATAGAATACAAGGTTAAGCCTTTCGCATGATTTTCCAACAAATGACTTAGTTTGTTTCTAACAACGGTTGCAAAGTCTAAAAATCCTTTATATTCACGAATTTTTTTTAAGAAATGTAGAAACTTTTTAAGAGCTGGCAACCACGTAATTAAAATTATTTGTCAATAGGAGCACAGTTCGCTTGACATAATTTTCCCGACATTCATTAAAGGCTTCAACTCTGATTTTGGGACAGCATAATCTTTAATTTATATAATTCTTGGATAGAACTTACAGTCAAACTAACTGTCATATTGAGCACACATTTTGATATTTATGATCAGTATACTCTTGCAAATTAATGACAGGTTCAGACTATGAAAGTTTTCTTTCAGAAAGTCTGAGTTTTTCTTTCCCCTCTCTCCAACAAACTCAGACTTTCTGAAAGAAAACTTTCATAGTGTGAATCCGGACTTACTTTTAAAATTAGTCATCCACTGGTGCAACTTATAGATGAATATATTACAAATTTGTGTTCAGCAATGAGGATCATTTTTGATTGAGCGAGTTTGCTAATAAATAGTATTGCCGCATATGCCATGAGACCAATACACAAAAGCTCTACAGACTCTATTACATGCAGATAAATTCACCGTTTGATACGGCTTACACGCTGGTAACATCATCCGATTTTACTTCTTAAAAAAAAAGAAAAAGACGGAGCTTGAGTTACGGCCAATGAAGAACGTTCCCACAACTTGATCAATATGTTCTTGCTTGAAAATATGGATGACATGGATTCGGGCAATAGGAATTAGCTATATGTCAGAAGGCAACTGTTACCATATTAAAATCAAAATTTGACGACGATTTAAAAAAAAACGCCTGTTATTTGCGTTCCACGGTTGTGCCATTTAACATGATTTTTCTCTGTGTGGCTTGCTTATGCTGATAAACCAGACAATTGTTTCTGTGAGTCAACATTGTTCGTGGTTTTTGTGACCTATGGCCAGCAATGTTCGACAAAGTGACACAGAATTGGACGTCCAGGATGAGCTGCCACCTGCGAGCAGGTGTTTCAACACGGGTGCATTAGCAGACGTTTTGGGCTCAACGGTGTTAACCCATTTGTTGCTTGTAATAAAGTTTGACTGTTTTTTCTTTTATTTTAAAAATAAACTAATTTTTTCACTTTTCCTATGATTAACAATTGGTATCCTACTTGCAACGCTTCTGCATATTTCCAATCGAATAAATCTTATAATTTCCTAAAGAAAAATCATTGTTAAACTACAAGACCTAACACATGTCTAAGTTGTATGTGTATGTGTGACTACATAAATTTATTCATGTAAATATTTAAAAAGGATCATTGACATACAACCTCCTTTTGTACAGGAGCAGGGTTAAAAACAATACAAACGTGTTTTGAATATTCAAATTCACTTCATTCAATTTCAGTAAATCATTTTTGTTTTCCTTTTCGAAAAAAATCACAAGAATATTTTTTTCAAGTCCTTTGATGGATGCGTGTGTTTGTGTGTGTTAATAGGTTTGTAGTTGTTTCAGTAGTGGAATATTTTAGCATAAATTAACCAACCCAGATTTAATGTAGTCGAACTCTACTCCTTTTTTAAAATTTCTACAAACAAAGATTGTAAAATATGGCTTTAGGAAGGCTGTATTTCTTACATCCTCTCTTTGTTTAAGGAAGTTTAAGCGTTATATGTGTCATTACAGTTTTTCTTATTTGATTTTCATAAATTTATTTGTTGTTTTACAGAGAAAAAAAAGTTCGGAGACGTGAAAATTTTTATATGTTTGTCATCGTTTTGCATTTTAAAACGTGATATGTAAATTTATAAATTCAAAATCATTCTTCTTGTGCAAAGTGCGTGCGAGTTTCACCATATTAACAAATGTTGTTTAACAACGACACAAATTGGCTTGATGTGATTTCAACCAGGCCAATAACAAGAAAGAAAATATTTGTTAAAAAAAAAACCCCAACAAGCACAACATTAATCAATTGACTTCAAACCAAATTCTCATACTTTTTTTGTACTTTAAGAACTCAATCTACAGTTGAACTTAATTTGATATTGATTGGAAAACAGTTGTGGAAAAGATTTCGTCAACTGCCGCCGAGTATAAGACGCACAATCACACCCAGGTTGCAATTTGAGTGTATAATCAAGCGGGATAATACGTTCTCCCCTTGTTTAGGAGCGGAGCTATTTTACCTTCGCTCCTTTTGGAAAAATGCCAGCCGCTTTTGTAAAGTAGCAACAGCACCTTGGAAAGATCCTCCTTCAGGCCGAACTTTCCCACAAGTGATGAAAAATCAGCCCTTAAGTGCCACGTGATCCCCGAAAGTATCCTGTCAGCGGACAGGCGAAGCTTCTGCAAAGACGATCTCCCTGAAAAACATGAAGCATTTCCCGCAAGAAGTATACAACCGGAGGTCTCAACGAACAGTCAGTCCGGTACTGATTAGAATTTAAAAATAAATTGAATCGGTTATTAATATGTTCTTAATTTCAAGATAATTCTCAAGTGATCCTCGTACCTAATAAAAATTGTTGAATTGTATTAGTTCAATAAACAACCCCTTTATTATGCCTATATTCATAAAAACAATTTAAATTTAATAAAGGTTTAAAGAACAAATTTACTATGAAAATTAGCCTTAATAAACGTTTGTTAAGTTTAATAATCGTTTGTGAAAACGGGGGAAAAAATTTAATTAGAATTTGATTTTTATCGGTTTAAGAATAAATGACTTTGCAAAAGGTGTGTTCCGAATTTTTTTTATCTAATAATATTATCAAGTCAATCCCAAACTTTTAAATAACATAAAATTCAAGAAAAAATTATTTGGAATATTATATTTCTCAAGTCGATAATAAAACATTCTCAAATCGAAAAACATTGAAAAGTAAACAATTTGATGTTAAATTAGTGGTGGTTTTCTTAATTTTAAATACACTTGAGAATATAATGAGAAACCCCGTATTTTCTCAAATTTTTCTCAAACTTACATAAACTAAATTAAAGGACACATCATAATGGAAAATTGTTTTCTCAATATGACCTCAAAGGTAGTTCTCAGTTTTTTCTTAAGCTTCAATGTTAGTCATTTATATTTTAAATAAACTTGAGAGTATATGGAGAAAAATTAGAATTACCTTTTTTAAAATAGTATTATCTCAAAATATTCTCAAACTTAAAAATATTAAATTAAAGGGAAAATATTTAGTATATTTGTTTTCTCAATATGACATCAAATTTAATTAGCAATTCTTTCTCAATCCTTAATTAATTAACTTAAAACGCTATGATTTCATGTGACCTAGATTCACACTATGAAAGTTTTCTTTCAGAAAGTCTGAATTTATTGGTGAGAGGGGAGAGAAGAATGGAATGTTCCTTTCCCCTCTAACTAATACTGACTTTCTAAAAGAAAACTTTCATAGTGTAAACCCAGACTAATAAAAATTGACTAAAATTGTTTGCCGTTTATATTTGAGAATTTCTTGAAAACTAGGAAACTATAATTCTCGATATATTTTCAAGTCAATTCAAAAATTTCGATTTTAAACAGTCAGTTAGTTAAGAACAGTGTAAATTTCCAATCAATATTCTCAATTTCCAAATTTTTAAAAATGGGCTTGATTTTCAATCATACACATTTGAGTTCAAGTCCAAATGTTTGCTTGGACTTTTACATAAATGTGTGAGCGTTTTTGTATGTTTGTTTAAATACGGTAATCTGAAATTGTTTTTTCATATGGCTGGTTAGATTTTGTTTAATGTTTTTAAATGTTTATTTTATTGTTAAAATATCAATAAGTGAAGATTGAATATGTTTTTAAAACTTTTTAGCGGCTTTTTATTGTAGTGCAAGTAAGTCATAAGTTAATTGTAATTTCTGATTTTATAATTTAGCAATTTAAAATTTTAATTAATTATTTAATAACAAAAGAAAATGAATTTTTTATTTGCAGGGAAATATTTGTTGCTTACTGATCTATAAGATATTCTGAAACTTTGAAACTGCAATATACCTAAAACGCTCATCGGGCCAGCATGTTATCAATACATTTTGCATTCAATCTAATGCTGTCAATAAAATTTTAAGAAAATAAACAAATTTAAGAAAAGTTTATTTTGGCGCCATATGCTCCAGTGGGAGGGAGCTAGAAGAATATATACAATCGAATAATATTTCGATTTTTTTTTTTTGTAGAAAATTTAAAAATTTCGATAAATTATTATGGTAAAAAACATAGATAAAGGTAACAAAAAATTTATCGATTACATAAAATTTTTTACAAAAATAACTTGAATTTAAAAAAAAATATCTTAAAAAAAACTATAGATAATGAAAATTATTTGGGATTTCGTTTAATTTTCTATTGAACATTTTTGTTATCGATAATATTTCTTTAGATTAGGTTGGACAGCCGACAGAAGGACGGCTCACTAAGCCAGTGACCAGTGCCCTTAGTCCTACATCAAATAGAACATCCGTACAGGACAATTATAGTCTCCCAAAATGTCTTATCCTAATATCCCTTAGACCAGGGCATTGGAAGAGAAAGTTAAGTATCGTCTCTTCCTTCTCTTCATGCTGACAGCTCCTGGAGTAGTCATTGTAATTAAGGACCATGTTCATTGCATGGGTTCCTGCCAGCCAATAACCTGTTACGTTCGATGTCGCTGCTCTAATTTGGTCCCTACCAAACCTGAGTAACACTTGGGTCTTCCCAGCATCACATCTAGAATTCTTGCCAAAAAGCAGGAAATTTATGTTTTCGATAAATTGTCTATACAAAATAAAAAAAATTTTTGAAAGTTAATGTTGCCGAAAAATTTTTTTAGAAAATTAATGTTGTCGAAACACTTTCTATAGAAAATTGATTTTCGATAAAGTTTTTTATTAGAAAGTTGATGTTTGAAAAATTTTCTATAAAAAATTTATGTTCGATAAATTTTCTATACAAAATTAATGTATTATCGAAAATGTATATATAGAAAATAACTGCTATCAAAATATTTTCTTAGAAAATTAATGTTGGCGAAAAACTTTCTATAGAAAATTTATGTTCGATAAAGTTTCTTATTAAAAAATTAATGTTTGAATAATTTTCTATAGAAAATTTATGTTCGATAAATTTATAAATTTAAATTGATGTTTTATCGAAAAAGTTTATATAGAAAGTAGCAGCTATCGAAATAGCGTCATAACACTGATCTATTTTGATATCAGTACTATGACAAGTGTCTTCCGTTTTGACCCCATGACACTTTTCATTATGGTGATGTCAACTTTAACATCACTTGGCCAAATTGTCATTAGGGTCAAAATGAAAGTATGTCATTAATGGGATGACACATCGGCATCACAGAAATTACAAACATGTCCTCAGTGCGATGACGCAGTAACAACGGATAAAGTACACATTAGCATCAATTTAATGACAGTTTGTCATTAAGTCAAATTCATTGGAATTGACTTAAGTTCGAGTGAGAGAATATTATTATTTACTTACCCGTTACATATGTTTGTGTCACGTTTGTTGAATTACAGCAGAACTCTCAATAATAAGACACCAGCACCATGCCCCATATGGCTTTCTACTTTAAAAATTTGATGTATTTAACTAAATAAATTTAAAAAATAGAATATAGGAATTTTTGCTTCTTATAATACATTGTAATCATTAAAATAATGTTAATAATATACAAAATGTGCCTTTGAATTGATGTCACTATAGTCATAAAATTGTACGAAGACGTTAGTCGTTGGATTGATGTTATTTTTTGCATCATTGATGCCATTTGTAGTAATATTGATGTCACAATTCTGATGTTAGGGCACCATCAATATGAAGATGCATTTTTCTATCAGTTTAGAAAATTGATGTTTGATAAAGTTTCTTATTAATTTTCTATTGAAAATTTACGTTCGATAAATTTAAAAATTTATAGAAAATTTATGTTTGATAAATTTTCTTTACAAAATTGATGTGTTATCGAAAAAGTATATATAGAAAATAACTGCTATCGAAAAAATTTTCTTATAAAATTAATGCTGTCGAAAAACTTTCTATAGAAAATTGATGTTCTATAAAGGTTTTATTAGAAAATTCAAGTTTGAACACTTTTTTATAGAAAATTAATGTTCGATAAAATTTTTATAAAAAAATTTTTTTAACGATAAATTTCTTTCTAGAAAATTTATGTTTTTATGTCATATTTTTTTTAAAGTGTGTGCTACTGATACATTTGCTTTAGGAAATTTATGCTATCGATGACTTTTTTAAGAAAATTCGTGCTATCGATAAATTCTTTTGCAGGAAATGTATGTTTTTTAAGGAAACATATTTTTTTTTTTTTTTGACAACAAAAATAATTTTTTAGCAACATTTCGAAATTCTAATTTTTTCCAGACATATAAAAAACAAAGCTTTAAGCAAAACAAGCTATAAATGAATTAAATCTGTTAACAACTTTTGATTTTATTCACAAAAGTCGAAAAATTTTAATAAATTAACAAATTTCATAAAACGCAAGAAGTGTTGATAAGGGACACAATATTTCTAGTCTGTATCAAACATTTTGTATGGGAGCACCCTTAAGGAATGGAAATTTTGAAATTTTGTTTTAGATGTTAGTTAAACGAGTCACTTTTGTGCTCGCCATATAAAAGCGGGCAGTAATTTGAAGGAGCTTTGCATTCGTGTTTTAAAAACAGGCAGGTATTGTACTCAAACACAACAAGCAAGTGAAATAGTGCTGTCAGATAATTTTTTTTTTTTTTCGAAAAATCGTCTTGACAATATAAAAAAAACATCAACAAATGGCCCTGACTGATAAATTATGTTTTAAAAATTTTGCTATCAATTAATTTTTTTTTTTAAATCTAGCTATCGATAATTTTTACTTAGAAATTTTATGCTATTGATAAACTTTCTTTATACATTTTATGTTATTGATAAATTTTCTTAAGAAAACTCTTTTTCAAAAGCCTTTTAAAGGTTTATTGTGAAAACTTTTTACAAAATGTGTGTTAGAATAATTTCGCTATGCCCCTGTGCCACATTGAGAAAACGCTATTTATTGTTTTACCACCAAAAAAGTGTAAATTCTCCTCTTTTTCTCTGCTCTTTCTCTTAACCAGTGAAAATTATTTCGGCTTCATTTTTCTGGTCTAATGCCCAACCAGATGTTTAAATACAAAACTTGGACACATTAACCCGTTTATACATTTTAAAGTCACTCACAACTTCTCATTTCTCGCTTTTTATTGTAAATTACTATAAAAAGTATAAAAAAGTGTTTAACTGTAAATCGCTTCATATGAGTGATTTGTAACATTAAAGTTTAAAGTGAAATAAAATTAATTTACTTTTGTATTGTTTAAACATTTAAAAAGTATTGTATAAAAGTTCAACAACAAAACCAAGACAAAGAGTACAGAGAAAAACAAAAACCGACGTATTTAAAATAATATAAAAACGTGATCATATCACGTGCTCTGCAAACGTCGTTCATTCGCTTGATCATGGCAGACGTAAATGCAAATCGTTACAATCCGAACCGAACCACCAACCCAGTGCAATTGGTGGTACGTTTTCAACTCATTTTCCAGTTGTTGTTGTGTTGATGATGATCATGATGATCGTATGGCGTCACGGTGTCAAATTACTGTTGTCGTTGTTGTTTTAGCAAGACATCAATGACTTGAGTTAAGGAAGTGGTACTTGGGAATGAATAACGATAACACTCTAACACTCACAATGGATGGCATACAAAATTGCACTTAAACTTTTAAACTTAAAAAGCACAACAACGAGAGAGAGAAAGAAATTTAAATGACTTTACAGACCAAATTGACAGATGGACCGAACGAATTGCCAGATAAATAGACAGATGCGCCGATAGTTAAATAGATAATTTTAATATGGTGTGACAGAGCTCTTAGGACGTATTGGAATTTAAATAAATTGTAAAAGGGCTTTTTAACTTGTTATGAATTGAGAGAAAATAGAAAGAAAAGATTGCGAGTAAGTGCAGCAGTGCCGGTGTGCAATCTGCATGACAGATTTTCTAATTCACGACTTTTTTGTTGCAATGACGGCGATTACGACAACAACGCTATTGATAATGAAAATGATGAACAACAAGTGATGCACGCGATTCGATAAGTGATGATAGTTGCATGTCAAAAAAATAACTGGAATAAATAAATGAATTATAGAGCAGAGCTTTAAAAGAATTTCTTTTTTCTAAATTTTTACAGAGTAATGCTCAAACAAATATATTTTCTCAAATGGTCTTTAAAATATATAATCAAAAACATTTATGTTTCGATAAATATTTTCTAGGAAATTAAATTTTATTTAAAAATATTATTTAGAAATCGATATATTTTTTTTAGAAAATTTATTTTGTCGCTTAAGATTCTCCTTAAAAATTTATGTTTTCAATAAATTTTTTCTAGCAAAATTATACTATCGATAATACACTTCTTCTAAAAAATTTATGTCATCGATAAATTTTTCCAATTAATTTATGTTATCGATAAATATTTTCTAGAAAATTAAATTTTTTAAAAAAATATTATCTAGAAATCGATATATTTTTTTTAGAAAATTGATATTGTCGCTTAAGATTCACCTTAAAAATTTGTGTTTTCAACAAATTTTTTCTAGCTTAATTATATTATCGATAACACACTGCTTCTAAAAAATTTATGTTATCGATAAATGTTTCCATTTAATTTATGTTATCGATAACTTTTTCTATAAAGTTATCAATAAAGTTTCTCTAGAATATTTGTGTATTCGATAAACTTTTTTAAGAAAGTTTTTAATATTTTTAATTAGGCTTAAGTTCATGAAATTTAATTTTTATTAAATTATTTTTGTGAAGAAAGGAATTTTACAACATGAAAATTAATTAAAATTGTTATTGATAATCTTTCATTCTTGACGTGGCTCGGGCTCGAACCCTGGCCGGCAGGTTACCATGACATGTTTCGATCGCAACCACTCGATCTCCTCAGATGGATTTGCCGTCTTACACTCGCAGTCATCGACGACTGCTGACGTCACTAGTCAAACATCAATCCTTAAACCAAATTGTATTTTAACATTTGGTAGATCGAAATTTGCTTTCCTGAATGATTATCCATTTTAATTGATTTTACATGTTTTTTCGTACTTTCGTCAAGAATTTTTCTTAAAGTCCAAGTACATTTTTTGTTTCTTCACTTTGTCTTTCTCTTTTTTGTTGACCTTTTTCAGCACAACTTGAAGGACAAATGTACACATAGTGCTCGTGCCTTAGCTTTAACAATAATTAGTATTGTGGTTATTTTGTTGAACTATTTATGGGTTTTAATCCAAATTTTTAATATTTTTAATTAGGCTTAAGTTCATGAAATTTAATTTTTATTAAATTATTTTTGTGAAGAAAGGAATTTTACAACATGAAAATTAATTAAAATTGTTATTGATAATCTTTCATTCTTGACGTGGCTCGGGCTGGAACCCTGGCCGGCTGCGAGTGTTAGACGGCAAATCCATCTGAGGAGATCGAGTGGTTGCGATCGAAACATGTCATGGTAACCTGCCGGCCAGGGTTCGAGCCCGAGCCACGTCAAGAATGAAAGATTATCAATAACAATTTTAATTAATTTTCATGTTGTAAAATTCCTTTCTTCACAAAAAATAATTTAATAAAAATTAAATCTCAATACCACAATACCAATTATTTTTTAAGAAAGTTTATGTTATCGATAAAATATCAATTTAAAATTTGTGTTATCGATAAAATTTTTAATAAACAGTTTGATTTGCGCTTGAAAATGTATGTAATCTATCAATTTTATTTCTAAAATATTTATGCTATCGTTATAATTTTACTTCAAGAAATTTATGTTATCGAAAAATTTTATTTAAAATATTTAATATTTCAATAAATTTTCTTTGGGAAATTGATCTTATTAATAATTTTTCATCATTAAAAATTTTCTGCTATCGAAAAATTGTCTCTAAGAAATTTATGTTATCGATAAATTTTCTCTAAAAAGTTTATTTCATCAAAAAAAATTCTCTAGAAAATTTATGTAATCGATACATTTTGTCTTGAAAATTTAAGTAAAAGAAAAATTTTCTGTAGAAAGTAATTGATATCGATAAATTTTGATTGTTGATAAATTTTTTTAAAAAATTTAATGTTTCGACAAATTTTCTTTGGGAAATTAATGTTTTTGATCATTTTTTTAGAAAATTAATGTCAAGAAATGTTCTAGAAAAATTCTTTGCTATCAAAAAATTTTCTCTAAGAAACTTATATTATCGATTAACTTTCTCTACGAAATTTGCATTATCGATAAATTTTCTCTAAGAAATTTATGTTTTCAACAAATTTTTTCTAGGAAATGTATGTAAATTTTCTTAAAAATATTTGTTGCGTCGACAAATTTTCTTTAGGAAATGTTTGGTGTCAATTACTTTTCTCTAAAAATATTTCTATCGATAACAAAATTTATCTTTTCGATTAATTTTCCTTAGAAAAGTAAATTTATTCATAAATTATCTTTAGAAAATAATTATTTATGATAAAATTCTTTCTTTTTTTTTTTGTGTTACCGATAATTTTTTTTGTAAAATATATCGACCCCTTTGCGCGAAATTATCGTATATGCCAATTTTTTCAAATTGAGTTTTTGATGCAATCTTGTTCTACATTGAAAGAGACGTCACCTGACAAAATATTGTAGGCGAATTCCACTTCGTTGCTCCAAAACTTGAATATATATTTTATTTTTATTTTGCAAGCGAAAGAAAAGTAGAAAAATGGCTGTCCTGTAAAATTTGGGTTTTGTAACATACGATAATTTCGCGCCAAGGTATGCTACAGATTAAATTTCTATAAATAATTTATATTATCATATACAATTTTTTCTAGAATATTTATCTTATCGCTAATTTTTTATAAAATTAATGTTATCGAAAATTTTTATTTTTGTGTTATCGATAAATGTTTTACGTTATCGAGAATTTTTATTTAAAAATGAATTTTATCGACGATCTCGACTGCTCCGCAGAACAAAACGTAATTTTTCCCAGTTTTAAAATATTTCGGTTTAAATCTTTAATGGGGTGACTTATGATAGTTGGATGCACCATATCCAGCTTTATGCAGTTTTTAAGTAGGCGAAAGATATAAACTTTTATTTTTCAAGAATTTACATAAGCAGAGAAGTAAATTTTTGCCTAGTAATTTTATTGGTAACATACAAATTTTTGTTATGTATTTATAAATTTTCAAAAAAAAAATTTATGTTTTCGATCAAATTTCTTTATAAAATTTATGTTATAAATAAACTTCAGTAAAAATGTATGTATAAAAAATGTTTGCCAAATATTTTCTCCATAAAAACTATATTATCGATCCATCAAATTGATGTTATCGATAATCTTTCTCTCTTTTTTACAAATTTATATGTAATTTTATTTCATTGTTTTACTTTTACTTAACTTTATGTTTTTTACAAACACTCAAAACTTCAGTCGATATTATTCTACCTGTATAATAAAAAATTTTATTCCTTTTTTATTTTTACAGATTCTTGTTCAATGAATTTAAAATACTTGGTGAGTAACATCTTTTTTAGTAATTTATAAATTTTTTATAATTATGTATGTAAAATACCTCTTACAGGAGTGTATAAAAGTATTTAAAATGAAAATGTTTTTTAACGTTTGTACTCGAAACTAAAAATATCTTGAGAATTTTTCAATTAAAATCGAATTTTGGGACACAAATAAAAAAAATATTGATTCTTTTATTGTAAATAACTAATAATTTATTTAAAATTTTAAAACAAAGATGCATTTAGGTGAATGCTTTCATTTTCCAAAAGTAATTTTTTTAAAAGAAAACAAATTGTCTAGAGAATACAAAAACCCATTTATGTTTATTAAAATATTCAATTAAAGTAGTGAGAAGGAGGGAGCACTATGGGATGAAATAAAAAACGCTGTAATATATTAAGGTGCATGCATAAGGCTAGCCATTAAGGTATTAACGATGTTGTATGCCGTTGAATCAAAATGGTCCAAGACTACAAGTGTTTTCAAGAAAATATTGGGTCACGCCCACACTTAGAGGCGTGTAGTATGAAAATGGTGCACAAATCCACTTTGGAAAAACTAAAGATATTATTCAACTAAAACTGTAAAGCGAATGAGAACTATGAGCTAAAAAATGGACAAAAGTTGTAAATAGACTGTCTTTACTTTGGCTCAAATATTTTTTATTGAATATGCAAAAATATTTAATGATTTCATTATTAAATATGTTTTATTGAGTAGTGCTATTTTGCAAAGTGTAATTTTGATAAATTTTTTTCATTTAATCAAATAAAAAGCTTGTTGTCCTAAAATTTAATTTTTAACAAACTGTGTGGTTAAAATTTTTCTTGAGATATTTTCTCTGTGTAGTCAGAAAAGGCATCAGAGAAAGACGCATATTATCGTCTCTTTTATTTAACGACGTCCTTGACACTCTCATACTAAGGGCTAAAAAATCAGAGCAAGTTAAACTATCTTTTTGGTTTAAAATGTGATTAAACCAACAAATCTATAAATCACTTAATATATAAACCATCTATAAACGCATAAAATTCGGCGTTTAAACTGCCAATACAGACCATATGAATTTGATAAGATTCATCGTAGTGCTGCCACATGTTATTTTTTTAACAAAATATAATACATGGGACACTGATGTATAGTTGTTGAGTTTAAACTGCATATAAATTCAAGTTTAGTTCAACTAAACCAGCGCTTAAACCATCTGTGATTTATAAGCCATAAATGCCACAAACGACAACATTTGCATATTATAGGGACTGCAGGGCGTTTAGAAGAACTTGATTACGCGTTAAATATCTGTATCCTCGAACTTAGCCAATCCGACATACCGGAGTGGGACTGCAAAAAAACGCAAGAAAAACCAAAAAGGATGCGCATCAATACCTCTACAGCACAACCTGTCTTTCTCCAACACCAATTGATAGAAGATGTAACATTCTCCTCCTATCTGGGTTGCAAAATTATCAAAACCGACGGTTCATCTCAAGACATAAAGTGCAGACTAGAAAGGTCAACAGAGACATTTGGCATTCTATACTTCTTGTGGCGTTCCTCCCAACTGTTGCCTAACGCGAACCTTAGAATATTCTACTCCAAAGTATATTCTGTACTGCTCTATAGTAGCGAATCTTGGAATGCTGCTCCAAAAAACACAAACAGCTTTGTCAACAGTTTCCTTGGTAAAATCCTGGCCTGGGGAACGTAAGAAGAGATAAACTCACTGTTTATTGTTGCTGTTTTTGTTTAAGCTTTGATATTGATACAAGTTAAGCTGTTGCTTATAATTCTTTTTCGCTTAACAGTTTTATTTTAGTTTTTCTAAAATCTTTGGATGAAGTTTCCTGAAAATCTGGCCTAAGCAACCAGTGAAATGCGCATAGGAATAGCTTATCCCTTCAACAATAAATTTCACTGTTTTAATCAAGAATAAACATCGGGATTAAGGCAAGCAAAACAAAGCCTTTAAAAAAAAGTGTTTTATTGTTTTTAGATTTGTTAACCGTTTTCCTTTTAGTTGTCTGCCCATAGTGCTTTTCCTAGCAACCTGTGCCATTATGTATTGTTTTATTGTTATTCAAAGAGAATATAAAAAATGGGTTCTTGGAAGTAGTTACTCCCACTGAGTTCAAATACTTTTAAAAACCAAAAATCTAAAAACAATAATAAAACAATTTTTGGTACAATTTCAGTAAACTGAATCTATTTTAACAATTGTGCTGTGAATTGATTTAGAAACAAATAAATGCAAGGACAGTTGCCACTCCACTAAAACTGAGTAAATTATTTAAAACTCTTAAAGCTTAAAAATTAAGATCATTGGAAAATTTTGAAATTAGGTACATGCCTTTATTACATAATAATAGAGGGCAGGAATTAAGACTGGGATCATGCATAGAGGACTAAATTCCTGAAACCATCGCAATAAGATCTCTCTGTTGAGACTCTATCTTAAAGTCCAAAAAGTAAAAATAATAATAAGAAAAAGTTCCGTTAAGCAAAACACATTGGAAACCTTTGAGTCTGAATTTGTTATAGTTCTTATAAACTTTTAGGATACCTTCCCCATTTTAAAATAATTGAAAAGTCGTGATGTGGTGTGGTGATGTTGTACCATATTGTTTCTTTGCATGTATTTGAATAGAAACAAAAAAAAAACGTTCTATTAAACGTAATTGGTATATTCCCCAAAATCATTTATACCACATGTGAACTTTTTTTTACTATAAACAAAGTAGAAATTGAAAATAAAATAGCAGGTGCTCGTGCTTAAAGTTACAAAGAACAATAATAAATTAGCGAAGCCGAAAGTCTTACTGCCTGATATGTTAGACCAATTAAGGGAATGTTTTCGCGAAAGATAAGTTCAGAATGTATATATCGGGTGATTTTTTAGCTATTATTATGTTTTTTGCAACACTGGTTTAAACAGCTGACGAACGTTTCGTGTTTTGTTTCACTGTCAAACAGCTTCAGTTTGGTCTATAATTTAACCATGAATCGTCTTACAAACGAACAAGGCTTGCAAATTATTGAATTTTATTATCAAAATGCGTGCTCTGTTAAGAAAGGTCATCGCGCGCTTCTTGTATTCAGCGACGAAGCTAATTTTTGGCTCTATGGGTACGTTAATAAGTCTGAGTTCATACGGCTCATGTCTTATTGACAAGATTCTTCCTTTTTCTTCTTTGAACATGAATTGGCTTATAAATGAATCATGTCATGTTGACGGCATGGTTTTTTATTTTATTTTATTTTATTTGATATTGAAAACAAAAACAAATTTAAACAACGAATAAGAAAGCAAAACGTAAAGACAGTACATGCATCTGTGTACTCGTTTCTTTTCCCCTCGTCCCTCTCGCGTATAAAGAAGCAATCTTGTCAATAAGACATGAGCCGTATGAACACAGACTTAGCAGAATTGTCGATTTTAGAGTGTAGATCAGCCAGAAGCATTGCAAGAGCGACCAATGCATCCAGAAAATGTCACAGTTTGGTGCAGTTTATGGGCTGGTGGCATCATTAGACGGTAATTCTTCAAAGATGATGCGAATCGTAACGTAACTGTGAATGGTGAGCGCTACCGTGAGATGATATCCAACTTTTTTTTGCCCAAAATGCAAGAGCTTGACTTGCATGACATGTGGTTTCAACAAGACGGTGCCACATGCCACACAGCACGCTTAACAATGGACTTATTGAGAGGCGAGTTCGGTGAACATTTTATTTCACGTTCGGGACCGGTCAATTGGCCGCCTAGATCGTGCGATTTAACGCCTTTATACTATTTTTTGTGGGGCTATGTTAAAGCTCATGTCTATACACACATGCCCGCTTTAATTGACGCATTGGAAGACAACATTGAAGCATTTATTCATGAGATACCGGCCGAAATGTTGGAAAGAGTATGACAAAATTGGACTAAGCGGATGGACCATTTGAGGCGCAGTCACGGTAAACATTTGCATGAAATAATCTGTAAACATTAAATTATACGGACCGTACTATCGATTCAAATAAAGATTTCATGAATTTTTCTGAGTTTTATGTGTTTTTTTTTTAACTTTCCTATAGCTCTTAAAAAATCACCCGATAGATGTGTTGTTTGTAATGTCTTTTGTAACTTTTTCTGTAACTGATTAATTTTGTATTTTTATGGGACGTACCACGCCCACTTATCAAAAAACATCCACTTTTTGACGGATTTTGTGTATTGATAACCCAGCTATGTGTACCAATTTGGGGCAATCTTTCTCCTAACGTTTTCTAGATATAAAAAATGTATTTATGCCACGACCACTCACCAATCCCGCCCACTTTTATCAAGCTATTTGTACCAAATGTGTAAACTTTTGTATGGGAGTTGGTACTCCAACTTCTTCAATCCCACCAATTTGGAAAAAAGTTTTCCTCTTACCATTTTAAGGTATTCTCGAGCGGTATGATTTATCTAAAAAAATATATTTAAAAGGGAAAAATACGCGAAAGGAAAATAGTGTTTAATAGAAAGAATTAGCAAACGAAAAGTTTTCTATTAAAAGCATTAGTTAACGTAAAATTTTCTGTAGGAAAATAATTGCTCCAAATTTTTTATATAGAAAAATTGTAAAAACAGAAAAATCCCCTAAACGAAAAAGTTTCTAAGGAAAAAACTCCCGAAAGGAACAACTTTTCAAAAAAAGCAGGGAAACCTTTTTCGGGAATTTTTATATTTTTATAAAAAACTTGAAAAGGGTGTTTATTATAAAGTGGCACAAGTTTTATTCATAATTAAACAAGGAAATCCATTTTTAATATCAATGAAACGGGCTTTATTGGAAAGAAAATTTCATAAAATTAATGTTTAAATATGATTTCTGGCTGGCGCGAATAAGGCGCAATCTGGAACACCAATTTTCAACAATTTTCGCAGCATTTGCGACCGTATTTCGCCGATAACTCTTCGAATATTGATTTTCAGCAATTCAGTTGTTTGAGGCTTATCGACGTAGACAACTGACTTAACATAACCCCAAAGAAAATAATCAAATGGGGTTAAATCACACGATCTAGGTGGCTAATTAATTGGGCCAATACGTGAAATTATTTTTTGATCAAAAGCTGTGTAGCATGTGGGACCGTCCTGTTGGAACCACATATCAGCAATATTAATGCCACGTAATTGAGGTACGAAAAAATTTCGAATCTTGGTCCTATCAGCTGTAAAATTGGTGCTCAAATAAAACAGTGATGCCTACTCAAAGTTGTGACATTCTAATAACACAAAATTTTTATGCAGAACACATTCGCGAATGAAAAAACAAGCAAAAACTTTTCTGTACAAAACATTTGCGTAAGAAAAGTTCTACGATAGATAATTTTTCTTCCAAAATATTGTCCAATAAAAGGTTTTCTATAAAAAAGAGTCGAGAACAAAAAGCTTTTCTATATAAAACATTTGCGAAGAAAAAGTTTTATAAAAAAAAATAATAGCTAACTAAAAATGTTTCTATAGAAAACAATAGCAAACCAAAATTTATCTATAGAAAGCTTTCCGGGTTAAAAAATTGTTTTAAAGAAAACTTTTTCAATTAAAAAGTTTTCTATAAAAAAAAAAAACACTTTTACGACTTAAAAACTTTGTATAAATGATGTGCATTAAAGGGAATTTTAACTGTGCAAAGAAAAAATTGTCCTCTTTACATTTGCGATCAAAAAGTTTCAAATTTAAGCTGATGGTAAAGTTGGATTGTTTTTACTTTTAAAAATTGTTTTATGAGGGCATGAAACTTTCCAGGTGGTACTGCCAAAAGAAGTTAATTTCTCAAAATACAAATAAATTGCGTTTTTATTTTATTTATGTACAGTATTTATCGGATATAAGAACATCTCATATAAGAACAAAACGCCTTTAAGAAACATTTTCAAAAACACCATGTCTTTTTAGTGATTTTTCTAACAAAAAAGGTTTCATATAAGAAAAACGCTTATAAGAAAAAAACTGATTAAAGAACATTTTTCTTAAACACCAAAACCACAAAATGTATAGAAAAAGAACTTATATAAGAAACTTCCAACGGCAACACAGAATTTATGTAGTTTGCATGGACAACGCTGTTTTCTGACAGTTTTACAACAAAAACAAAGTTTTTTTACTTTTAGTTTTAGATGAGCGAGCTGGTACTCATGAGAAGCTTTGTGTTTTTTGCCAATAAAAACAAAAGTTAAAATTTTTAAAGAAATGCAAAACGGTATAAAAAGAAGCGAAATTGCAAAAACATCTAAAATAGTGAAAAACTCAAAAGACATAGAAAATAATTATTTAAAAGTTAGAAATGTTAACAAAAACGAGACAGAAAACCAAAATATGAAAGTCTTGTGGCTATAGCTACTTATATAAGAAATAAGTTTCTAATATAAAATAATTGTATATAAGAAAGAAACGCTTATAAGAAACTTTTTTCGTGGATTTTTTAAGTTTCTTATATCCGATAAATACTGTACAGTGAAATATCCATTAACGGCCATCTCTCATTACTGGACACTTCCCATAACTGGGCATATTTTGTTGATACACTACGGACACTAAATTAAAGAAAATTGCTCTTCCTAAATGGACAGAAGCGTAGGAAAATATACCAACAGGAGTATTGCAACTCGATTAATATTCATGCAAATTGGTGATTCCCCTGTTTACACAAAGGTACATACTCATGCGTTGATGAGGGCAAATTTATTTCTGTTTATGTACAGAATTTATTTGTTTTTCTTGTGATGTTTGCTTTAGATTCCAAAGCTTAGAGCCACAAAATTGCTTTCGGAAAGTGTGGACTCTCGTCAGCTTTTTATAATCTTATGACGGAGATGATATCCCAATTGCTTCATATGCAACTTAGACTCAAACTAAGTGGTGGATATTCGCCAGTCTGCAGACTCTTAAGACGAGATACATGTAAACACATCTGATTCCATAAATTCTTAAAACAAATTACCCGTTTCAAGAATTTTGCCACAGACGACTTTGTGGCACTTAATTAAACTTAAAAAATATTAAAAGTCATATTGAAACCCAAACACTCGAATTTAACCGATCTAAGTTAAAGTCTGCTGCTTAGTACATGGTTTCGACCACAATAAACTACTCTTTAGCTGATTGAATGAAATGTATAACTACACTGATAGAAAGGCGTAATAACGGTGATATATTTTGACATCAGTACTATGACAAGTGTCACCATGACACCATTCATCATTGTGATGTCAGCCTTAAAATCGCTTGGCCAAATTGTCATCATGGTAAAAAATTTTAATTATGTCATCAATGGGATGACACATCCGCATCACAGAAATAAAGAATGGGAGTCTGTTTAATAAAATATGCCATCAGTGCAGTGCGATTACTCGGTAATATCGGAGAAAGGACTCATAAGGCTCAATTTAATGACAAACTGTCAATAAAAATTAAGTCGTTGGGATTGACTTTAGTCAAACTTAGAGTCAAAATGATGTAACTATAGTCATAGCATAGATGAAATGACGCATAAAATATGACAAAACTTTAAGATGACGTTTGTCATTGGATTGATGTCACTTCTTGCCTCATTGATGTCATTTGTAATAACATTGATGTCATAATACTGTCATTAGGGCATCATCAATATGAATATGCATTTCTCTGTGAGTTTATAAAATAAAATATTTTAAATAATAAATGAGTACCTCTCTCATTAGCGGACATCTCTTAGAATCGAACACCATTTTCATGAGGAGACAAGGTCGGGGAACACAACATCATGTTGACGAAATAGTTTCTTCTGGAATGCAGTCGGATAAGTCATCGAAATTTCGACATTACACGTATATACGAAAAGATTATACAGATGCATGTGCAGGATCCATTTGAAAGCAGCTCGCCTTTGACATATTTGAACGACTTTCTTAGAGACGCCACCCATTCCGCAGTAGCAGGACACCGCATGAATGTCGTAATTGGAGATCTCCCATCGCCAATAGCAGGTGCTGAAATGATTTTGCCGTTTGAAACAAGAGTCGTACTGGCACAACTAACAGCCGCACCTAAATAAGAGCGGAAGACGGAACGTATCTTCCGCTTAGTTTTTACGCTGATATGCCATACATTAAAAAGAGAGTCAACGATGTGTGGCAAACAGTAGTGTTAACTTTTTTTTTTTTTTATAAAATCGACAAAATAGAAATAAAAAATGAAGATAAAAGCACTAGATTGACAAAAATAGCTAAATCACCAATATTTATTTACAATAGCGGCCAACTTCACTATTAAAGGAGCTGTCAAAATCGGATTTTCCAATTGCAAAGCGTTGACGCCAGGCTATTTAGAGATTTTTCATACAAATTATATGGGCATGACAATTTTTGACAACAAGAAAACGCGTGCCGCTTTTGTTTAGGTGCGGCTGTAAGACCAGAATAGAGCAGCAGGCGTTCTGGTCCCTCATAGACCCTGCCGTCCCCAACTTATGCCCAGCATGTGGTCAGGGTCTTCACCGGTCCCCCCACAAAATTAATTGTCAAGAAAGTCCTACTAAGCTATGACCAAGAAGTCTTTGGACCCACCCTGTAAAAGTAGCTGAATTCCTTCTTCGTGATCTGGTAGAACAATCCGATTTTATTGTGTATATTCTTTATGCTGTTGACATAACAACAACAGCATCGGTGAGTGTCCGTTTATGGTAGATTTCACTGTATATAACATATTTAAAATAAATCTTTTTATAATTAAAAGACTTTTGTTGTAGTTCGAACTGACGAAAACAGCAGTAGCAACAACAACAACAACAACAACAGCAGAAGCAACCCAACATTGTGGTCAAAAGAAGTGGTCGATAGTTTGTTTTTCTTAAAAATTCATTTGTTTTCTTTTGTTTTTTTTATTTCATTTTTTTCCAAACAATTCACAAGGGAGTTGTTTGTCTTCTTTGCCTTCGTTTGTTTTACTTCATCACAGCCAGGCAGGCAGGCAGGCCATTCAATAATTCAATGGACTACTTGAAACAAAGAAAAAGCATTTAAAATTTTTGGAAACTGTTGAATGGTGTCGTTATAGAGATTTTCTAAGGCTTTCTATTGTTTTTTTTTTTTTTTTGTAACAAAAGTATTTTTTTTTTTTTACCTCAACTAACCATCTCCAAAAGGTAGCGAAGGTAACAAACACAACACGCTTGACCGCCGTTTGGTGCTAATTTTAATGAGCCACCAAATTGTTTTAATTTTTCTTTATTTTTTTAAAAGAAAACGAAGGCGGGAAAGAAGTAAAAATTTGTTAAATCAACAGGGGGTAATAAACGGTTGGTTTAGGTTTCATGGGGATATTTTGAAAACTGCACAAAATATTTTTTAAAACGTGGTAGAAAACTGCGCGAACAATAAAGTTTTATTAGGAAAAACTTGTAAGCGACAAAGATCATAAATAAAAGTTCGTGTTTCATATACAAAAAGTTTTGAAAGCAAAGTTTTCTATAAAAAATCTCGAACGAAAACTTTCCAATATAAAACAAATGCGAACAAAAAGTTTTCCATAAAATCATTTCCGAACAAAAAGTTTTCTATAGAAAACATTCACGAAAATTTTTTCACAGAAAATGTTTACAAGCGAGAAATGTTCTATATTGAATGTCAGCGACCGAATAGTTTTCTGTACACTGAAAAAATTTTCTTCACAGATCCAATGAAATTTACATTAAAATTCAAACGAAAAGCTTTTTCACAGAAAAGTTTCTCATAAAAAAGTTTTCTATAAAAAAATATGAACGAATGAAAACCTTTTATACAAAATTTTTAGATACAAAAACTTTTATAGTAAGTTTTCGCGAACGAAAAGTTTTTTGTAGTAACTTTCCCCAACAAAAAGTTTTCTTAAGAAAATGTCCACAAACAAAAAGTTTTCTTTAGAAAACATTCGAGCACAAAAAGTTTTCGATAGAAAACATTTGAGAACGAAAAGTTCATATTCGATATAGTTTTGAAACAAAAAGTTTTTATAAAAAATTTCCCCCGAACAAAAAGTTTTCAAAGAAAAATTTGCGTTTTTTGTGGACAATTTTTAAAAACGAAAAATTTCTATGTAAAACTTTTAAAAACCAATAAATTTTTATAAAAAGTTATCGCGAACAAAATGTTTTTTATAGCAATATTTCCCGAACAAAAAGTTTTCTTAAGAAAATGTTCACGAACAAAAAGTTTTCTGTAGTTTTCGATAGAAAACATTTAAAAACGAAAAGTTTTATATTCTTTATATTTGAAATGTTCATAAACGAAATGTTATCTGTAGAAAATATTTCAGAAAGAAAAATTTTTACGAACAAATCAATTTTTATAAAAAGTTATCGCGAACAAAAAGTTTTCTTAAGAAAATGTCCACGAATAAAAAGTTTGAAAACGAAAAGTTTTATATTCTATATATTTTTGAAATGTTCATAAACGAAATGTTTTCTATAGAAAATGTTTACGAATAAAAAGTTTTTATACAAAATTTTCACGAACCAAAAGGTTTTAATAGAAAATTTTTCTTGTACGAAAAGTTTTCGTAAAAAATATTTCCGAAAGAAAAATTTCTATGTAAAATCTTTACGAACAAATTAATTTTTATAAAAAGTTTTCGCGAACGGAAAGTTTTTTGTAACAGTTCTTCCTAAATGAAAATTTTTGAGTTAAAAAATTTTGCACATACGAATCTTTTGAAAACGAAAAGTTTTATATTCTATATATTTTTGAAATGTTCATAAACGAAATGTTTTCTATAGAAAATGTTTACGAATAAAAAGTTTTTATACAAAATTTTCACGAACCAAAAGGTTTTAATAGAAAATTTTTCTTGTACGAAAAGTTTTCGTAAAAAATATTTCCGAAAGAAAAATTTCTATGTAAAATCTTTACGAACAAATTAATTTTTATAAAAAGTTTTCGCGAACGAAAATTTTTTTGTAACAGTTTTTCCTAAATGAAAATTTTTGAGTTAAAAAATTTTGCACATACGAATCTTTCTATAGAAATCTTTTTCAAATCTGGGTTTTAGTCAACATTTCCAAAATTTAGTCATATTATCTCTCCCGATTCCCTTGACAGCCGTCTTTATTCACTTCTCACTGTACACAGTTTTATATTTGCAATTATCTTTTTTTCAAACGTTTTGTTTGTTTTAAAGTGTTTTTGTTTGTTTTAAAATTTCTTGCTGTTTTATTTTATGTTTTTTTTTTTTTTCAAATAGAAAGTGTAACAAATTAACTTTTTCCTTTTGACTCTTGTTTTTTGTTTTTTACTTTTTTTATATCTACAAATAATTAACTTCCTCTTTTATCCAGTTAAATGGGTTTGTCAGAGTTTTTAAGTTGATTTTCTTTTGACTTAAAAACACAAAATAAAAACAAGTTCTAACAAAAACTTAGGAAAGAAGAATGAAAACAATTTGTAGCTCATTGACATCATTTAGTTGACAACATTGTTACAGAAAAACGTATTTATTTTTCTACTTATTGTTGCCGTTATTCTCCTTTAAAATTTCGTAAAGAACAATGAGTTTTTTTTCTTATTTTATTGTTAGAAAACTTAATAATTAAAAATTTGTTTATAGTTTTCTGGATAAACTTGTGTTTTCAACAACTTTAAAATAATTTGCTGGCAAAAAATTCAAGAAACTAAAACAAGAGACCCATCAACCAACCGCCGAACTTCTCTGCCCCATTAACCCACAAACAAATTATTTAGAGTTTTATTTCTTACTTTTGATTGTTTTTCAAGTTGTTTGTTGTGTATGACTTCAATACGACCCAATTTCATTGGTTTCACAAAAAAAACTCTAAACAATAAATATTTTCTATTTTTATTTTGAAGGTTGTTTGCAAAAAAAGTTTAACATTTTTGTTAAGTTTTGAAAGAATTGCATTTTAGGGCAGGTTTTTTTTTAGTTCTGGAAATGTTTACAAAAAAAAATTCTCATTAAAAATTTAACGAGGTTATTTTCTTGCACTCTTATATTGGTTTTCTCTGCAGAATATTTGTCTGAAATATTGAATTTGCATCTTGAAACACGCTGAAATGCGGAAAAATCTATAATTCGTGCAAAAACTCTATTAAAAAGAATGTTTTGACAGCATTCGCGAACAAACGAGTTTTTTGTAAGAAAACTTTCGCGAACAAATAGTTTTTAATAATCAACACTTGTGAACGAAAAGTTTTCTGTAGAAAACTTTCGCGAACGCAGAGTTTAAAAAACAAAAATATGCACCGCGCAAATAAAAACTTCATAAAAAAAATAGTTTATAGACTGCATATGTGACAGCGCATAGAGAAAGAGACCATTAAGGTAAAGGTAACAGTAAAAACCAACTACACAAGACAAGAGGTAGGGACGACCAATGCGCGTTTTCAAGGTTGACCAACAAGGTTGAGATGTGTCGCTTTCAAATGAGACCAATACCAACACGCTCAGTGATGGTACACCAAAGATACAAAGATAAAATGACTCTCCTGAACAAAACCCTTAGGTCCCTTTCTATTTTGCGCGTCACATATGTAAATGAAAAAAGTTTTCTACAGAAAACATTCGCGTACAATGGGTTCCAATAAAATATGGATATGAAATCACGCTTAAGTGAGAAAAAATCCATAATTCGTTCCAAAAATCTATTTAAATAATTTTAAAAGATTATACTTAAAGCATTCGCGAACGACAGAATTTTTTTAGAAAACATGCGCGTAGAATAAGTTTTTATAGACAACCAACGAACGAAAAGAGCTTTCCATAAAAAATACACTTCGCAAATAAGAACTTCAATAATTCAAAAGAAAATATTAAAAACATTCGCGAACGAATGATTGAATGAAAGAAAAAGTTTTTTATGGACAACAATTGTGAACGAAAAGCTTTTTGTAAAAACACCCACCTTGCTAACAAAACATTATCTAGAAAACATTTGCAAAGAAAAATTGTTTAAAAAAAAAACACACACTTTTTTGTAGAAAACATTACCGAACAAAAAATTTTCCAAAGAAAAGATTCGCAATCAAAAAGTTTTCTAAAAAAACATTCGCAAGCAAAAAATTTTCCATAAAAAACATTCGCCAACAAAAATTTTTCTTTAGAACATATTCGCGAATAAAAACTTTTATAGAAAGCATTTGCAAAAGAAAATTTCTTATAGGAAATAGTCGCGAACAAAAAATTTTCTAAAGGAAGCATCCATGAGCGAAAACTTTTCCACAGAAAACATTCACAAAACAAATTGTTATCTTTAGCATTCGCGAACAAAATCACAAAAAAAATTTACAGAAAACATTTGCAAACCAAAAGTTTTAATAAATTCATTCGCGAACAAAAAATTTGCTATAGAAAACATTCGTGAAGGAAAAGTTTGCTATAACACAAAAAGTTTTCTATAGAAAGCATTCTTACATAAAAAGTTGTCTATTCTATTAAACTTGTGCGATCGAACATTTTCAAAAATTTAACTTAGGAGAACTTAAGCAAACGAACTCGTTTGTATATAAAGCAACACAGAAAGAAAAACACTCGGGATAAATTGGGTTTTTTATACTTACCAATAACACTGAAACGTACTTTAAAGAATCCTAAAAAGGTATTAATTTCGAAAATCAATCCTTTCAATCAATTTCTTAAAATAAGTACAAAATTCTTAAGCCAAGTAAAAAGATTAAACTTTTCTTTGGTAGTGCCACTCTGAAAGTAAAACAAGCAAAGCGTTTTAATCTCATCTAACTTATCAAAGTTTATTGTAGACTACCACATCAACACCACACAAGTAGTTAAACGATTTGCTTGTTGCGTGTAGAATCAACAAAAACAGCAGAACAAGACGAAAACACATTATTTTCATGTTTAAAAAGTAAAATTGAGAACTCTTGCTTCTCATTTAGTTTATATTTTCAGTGATATATATATATGTACATTAAGTTTTTAAAGAAAAATCCATATCGGGAATGTTGCTGGTGTTGTATAATTTTATAAAATAATTCTGTACGGTGTAAAACAGGTTCTTTTTCTGTCTCTGGGATAAGTGTTTTTGGTGAGAATCATACTAATTTCACTTTCGGATTATTTCAAGTACGAATTCGGCATTAAATCAACTTTATAATTCTTAAATCAAGCGCATTTTGAGATTGATTCAATCTTTATTTACTTAAATCAATCTCGTTCTCAAATTATTTCAAGTACGAATTCGGGATTTAACATGGATAAGACCATGAATCGTCTTACAAACGAACAACGCTTGCAAATTATTGAATTTTATTATCAAAATGCGTGCTCTGTTAAGAAAGTTCATCGCGCTCTTCTTGGCTCAATGAGTACGTTAATAAGCAGAATTGTCGATTTAGAAGTGAAGATCAGCCAGAAGCATTGCAAGAGCTATCAATGCATCCAGAAAAAGTCACAGTTTGGTGCGGTTTATGGGCTAGTGGCATCATTGGACCGTACTTCTTCAAAGATGATGCGAATCGTAACGTAAGTGTGAATGGTGAGCGCTACCGTGAGATGATATCCAATTTTTTTTTGCCCAAAATGCAAGAGCTTGATTTGCATGACATGTGGTTTCAACAAGACGGTGCCACATGCCACATAGCACGCTTAACAATGGACTTAATGAGAGGAGAGTTCGGTAAACATTTTATTTCACGTTCGGGACCGGTCAATTGGCCGCCTAGATCGTGCGATTTAACGCCTTTAGACTATTTTTTGTGGGGCTATGTTAAAGCTCATGTCTATACACACATGCCGCTTCAATTGACGCATTGTAAGACAACATTGAATCATTTATTCATGAGATACCGGCCGAAATGTTGGAAAGAGTATGCCAAAATTGGACTAAGCGGATGGACCATTTGAGGCGCAGTCACGGTCAACATTTGCATGAAATAATCTTCAAACATTAAATTATACGGACCGTACTATCGATTCAAATAAAGATTTCATGAATTTTTCTGAATTTTATGTGTTTTTTTTTAAACTTTCCTATAGGTCTTAAAAATCACCCATTACATACATATGTACTTTAAAGGGTCGGGGATCCATATTTCAGAAGTTAGAAATGGAATGGCAAGCTTATATATATATATATATATATATATACCCTTTCCACTGACGTTAAGGGTTCAAAAGCTGGCTCCTGCTTTAATTTAAAAACCCCATTGAAAAAAATAAATCAATCTTTTTTAAAAGAGATTATAGAAATTTTTTACCAATAAAGTTATTTGTTTTTAGTCGACTTTATATCATTTTTAAAACAGAATAAAAATAGCAAATTATATGGATTATTTAAAAAAAAAAACCCCAACAAAAAAACACAATGAACCGCAAATTTAAATAAACATAATTTGGCACTAGACGTCTGTACCCATGAGCTTTAACAGATTTTTTTCGATTACTTTTTTCACTCTAGAGCCAATATTTTTGTAGAAAAATGATGAGAGGTCGATGACGATACCACTGATAACAATAATAATGATAAAAGAAGGAGAATGAAAACGAAACATAAAAATTTTTTTCAAATACTCGTTGGGAATTAAATTTTACTTGTAGTTTTTTATGCTTCAACTTACTTTTTTTAAGTTTTATTTTAGGAACACTTTTTTGTTGATACCCTTCACTGCAGATGAAGTTTAAATAAGTTTGTCTTTGCGTTCGTAATGTTTGCAGTATTTATAATAAGTTTCACATTAAACAACTTTGACCTAATTGTCTAATTCACAAGATCGTAGTAACGCCGTTTTCATTGTATAATGGTATAATTATACAATATTTTCAAAAGATTTTGTTATTCGTGCTTAATTCCCAGTTTTTATTATTGATAAAAACACTTGAAATTTATTGTTGATGGGATAAGCTATTCCTATGCATTTCACTGGTTGCTTAGGCCAGATCATCAGGAAACTTCATCCATAAAGGTTTTAGACCATTGATGTCCATTCAAGCAAACAATTGTTTGTAAGCCCCACCCCTTTGTTTTTTACGCTCTTTAATTTAGTTGCACACGTACGGAAGATGAGTTGATCTTATTTCAAATACAGTGTGTAAGATAAGTAATAAAATTAAAAAAATATTTGAATGTTTTTACGAAATTGTCATAAAAGCATAAATGTAGAAGAATTAAGTGGAGTTTTTTAAGATATAATTCTTAATTTTAATTTCTAAACATACTCGCACTTCACATTGAATTTTTTTAATGGTAATAGGTATTTAAAAATTTCCAATTCTTACTGTTTGTTAAAAATTTTTAAAAGTTTACATTTTAAAAGACAATTTAAAAAATAGAAAATTTCGTTGGACGGTATTATTATAAATATTTAACAATCAAAATAATTTATTTCTATTAAATTTAAATAAAATTTGTGCGATTAGTTTTGTGTATCTCTGTATTTTTAAACTCTCTCATAATACATATGCAAAACATTTTTGAACATCAATGTTTTAGACAAACTAAAGATATTAAACCAAATAAAACTGTTAAACGTATAAGAATTATAGCAACAGTTCTACTTGTAACAATATCAAAGTTTAAACAAAACACATCAACAATAAACAACAGTGGGTTCATCTCATCTTACATTTCCCCACTACAATTAGTTGAAATTCTCTCAACATTAATTGTAGTTGTAAGTAGGTTAAGAAAAACAAAATGAAAAAAAAACAACAACTTACAAAAGATGTTGTCAATTAAGCGTTTTTTAGGCCGTGCACTGCCTGTTTATTATCAAAAAGTAATTTCAATTTTTGGGAATACAAAATTTTAATTTCAAAAGATTTTGTTATTCGTGCTTAATTCCCAGTTTTTATTATTGATAAAAACACTTGAAATTTATTGTTGATGGGATAAGCTATTCCTATGCATTTCACTGGTTGCTTAGGCCAGATCATCAGGAAGCTTCATCCATAAAGGTTTTAGACAAACTAAAGATATTAAACCAAATAAAACTGTTAAACGTATAAGAATTATAGCAACAGTTCTACTTGTAACAATATCAAAGTTTAAACTACAATTAATGTTGAGAGAATTTCAACTAATTGTAGTGGGGAAATGTAAGATGAGATGAACCCACTGTTGTTTATTGTTGATGTGTTTTGTTTAAACTTTGATATTGTTACAAGTAGAACTGTTGCTTATAAATAAGTCTTATACATTTAACAGTTTTATTTGGTTTAGTATCTTTAGTTTTTCTAAAATCTTTATGGATGAAGTTTCCTGATGATCTGGCCTAAGCAACCAGTGAAATGCATAGGAATAGCTTATCCTATCAACAATAAATTTCAAGTGTTTTTATCAATAATAAAAACTGGGAATTAAGCACATATAACAAAATCTTTTGAAATTAAAATTTTGTATTCCCAAAAATTGAAATTACTTTTTGATTATACAATATTGTATTTCTGTTATTAGTAATTTTCATACAAAAGTTTGTCTCATTATACGATTGATTTTTATATGTTTTGAAAAATATTAGTGGAATTCACACCGAGCTTGTTAGTTTGTTAGTCGTTAATCGTTACTTTTTTACACGCATTTCGTTTTTGTATATTTAACGCGCTACCGCATTAACATTTCGTCGTTCCGGAGTTATCTTGTCGTATATCACAAAATCGAAAAAAATGAGATAGGACCGTTTCCGCTGGTAAATTTAACAGATCTATCGATCTGCGCAATCCTCACGTCTATATCTCTTATAGTTAATGAGATATTACGAAGCCATTTTGTTGTATATCCACTTTTGCGAAAAATTTAATGCGTTATATTATCGTATGTAGCATAATTGTGGATATACGACAAAAAACGTATGAAAACTTTCAATTAAAAATATCTTGCGTTATCTTGTTGTATGTGAACAAAGTATATTAGGCATGTTACAAAAAAGAGACTATCTTATTATTATTACTGTTATTTTAACATTTTTCGTTTTTTATGTAAAGATATTTTTCGGACGAAGTACTCAACGGCTATTTATATTGATGGAATTATTGATATATTGCCTTAATTCACTTTATTGTTAAGCAATTAAAGGTTAAATATTCAGGGTGGTCCAACCATAATTTACAATGGTTATTGTGAATAAAACAAAAAGTTTTTAGAGAATAATCTGAATTTTTTTTCATTATTATATAGAAGGATCTATGACAACTATGCGTGAGACAAAATATCGGCCTAATGCTCGTCGCGGCTTCGATAGCATATTTTTGTCCTATTGTCCAAATTTTCAATGCCTCTGAGACATAATTGAGATTCAATGTCCTTAAAGTGTCAAATTATCTAATCCTTTAGCTCTTAATTGTTCTTGGCTTATTGACGTACACTTTTTATTTTAAATATTACCAAAGAAAGAAGGCAACGGTGTCAAATCATATGATCGTGACGGCGAGTTAACATGGACATTGAATTTCTCGTGCAGAAGAGCCATTGTTGCGTTGGCCGTGTGACACATTCTTTTGGAACTACTTATCGTCCAGGTCCATATCCTTAATTTCTGGCAAAAAGAAATCCGTTATCAGCTCGCGATAGCAAACACCATTCACAGTAACTGCTTTTCGATGATGCCGCCTGGCCATAAACCGCACCAAGCATGCATGCACAGGCGTTTTCACATTTCCTACAGATCCGGTTTGCTAAAATTTGCACACAAATATCCCGATTGTGGACACATTTGATCGATTTTGCTGACCAACAAAATCAAGATGTGCACAAAATGTATTTTTGATTTGAACGCCCATTTTCGGAAAAGGCTTCAGCAATCTTAACGCGCTGCTCAATGCTGCACCTCACCATGGTTGAATTTGGCACTGATACCAAGAAATGACAAATTAAGTTAGGCAAAAATTTGTCGTTACGGTGTGACTCACAGTTAACATCGTGCATTATGGTTAGACCACCCTTAAGTAATAATAAACCTTAAAATTATTCATACATAAGGATATTCGATAATGTAAAAACTATAACTATACGTAAATATATTTGCCACTTGCATAAATTTTCGTTTCGAAAATTATTATAATTTAATTTTCAATATTGGTAGAACACGTGAATGCAGGTTTTTAATACCTTATTTTGACTTATATCCCACCAACTAAAAAATATATCGCAAAAAGTGGCGTATACGACAAAATTGAAAAATTTTTTCGAACGTGATAATGGCTATAACTTAAAAATTTTTTTCCATGACTTTAAATATTTTTACATAAATCGATAAAGAACTTCAAATACTATATCTGACAAAAATATTGGACGACTTTTTTCACTTACATTTTTGTGAATAATAATTTGAACCTTAAGATTCGATTTCCCAAAAAAATTTTTTTGTGATATACGGCAAGATAACTTCGGCACGACGATTTAACAAATTAACGATACGGCACCCCTGATAAAATAGTTGTTAGTTGGTAACGCACAATCAGCTGTTGAAAGTTTCTAAATAAATATAATAAAAAACTAATTTGTGATACATTTCTAAAAAAATATTTGTGTTTTGGAAATTTTCGTGTACATTGAAAGTTACCAGACTAACAAAGTTTTAAAAGGGGGTCGTTCACAGTTGGTAACTTTAACAAATTAACAAACTACCGAGTAACAAATTAACAAGTTCGGTGTGAATACCACTATTGTTTTCATACCAGGCATGGAAATGTTCGATTTGTTTGGTGAATTTGTAGAAATCTTTTTAGAATGTGATAATAACACATTCAGATTGTTTCTAAATAAAAGGAGTATTAAATATTAAAAATCGGTCCGTTATTTAACCTGGCTGCCATACAAGTGCCCTTGTCCACACAATAACCGCTGGCTTAATAAAATTGAGCTAAATATTTCTTGTGTATAAGATTTTTTTGTTTTCAAAAATCAGCGAATTAGAAATATTATTTCACCTAGCGGACTTTTAAAAAAAATAAATAACAATCAATACTATGATGAAGGGTATATTATAGATTCGGCGCAGCCGAATACATCACTTTAACTTTTTATTTTTAAATCGCTTTTGGTTTATACTCCTTCACAGTTTTTTTTTTTTTAATATTCGTATTTGCATTGAAATAATATTGATTTAAAATAAAAATAAAAAATCACGCTGAAAAAGGAAAAATCAAAAAAAATATATGCAAACTTGTGCTGGGTATTGAACATAAAATATGAGTGGAATACATGCGCCAAAAAATCAACTCTGGTTAAATAAACTCCAATAAAGAAACTTGAAATTGTGTGTACTTTTAAGCCGGAGGTCGTTTAGTTTTTTTTTTTTGTAGTTTTATAAAACAAACTTAACATCCAGCAAAGTTAGATAGTATCAGAACAATTAATAGATGGCCTTAAAAATACACTTTTATTTTTCAAAAGGAAAATAATGAAAAACCAACGCAGCGCATTGAAACAAAGCAAAAATAAGCAAGTAAGAGTGCTATATTCCGCTATGCCGAATCTTATATACCCTTCATAATGGTGAGATAAGAATAGAAAGTAATATAAATGCCGTTCTTTAGATATAAATAAATCTACTTAATTTGTTCGACGCCCACTTCTCCAATCCTGCCCACAAATTTTGTCGGATGTTGTGTATTGGTAGCCGAGATGATTGCTCCTTATTTAGAAATTTTATCTCTTGCCATTCTCCAGATATACAGAAATCAATAATATGGGAGGTACCACGCCCACTTTTACAATCCCGCCCACATGAAGAGGTTGTGTAATTGGAAAATGTTTCTCTTACCGTGCTTAGATATAAGCAAATCAATTCTTGCCACGCCCACTTAGCTACTGCCGCCCACATTTTATCGGATGTTGTCTATTGATATTCAAGATATTTGTACATAGATTGAAAACTTTGGCTCTTGCCATTGTCCAGATATACAGAAATCAAAAATATCTTTGTACGGGAAGTGCCACGCCCACTTTACTAATCCCGTCCACATTTTGACGGATATTGTTTATTGATAACCAAGATGCTTGTTCCTAGTTTGGAAACTTAACCTCTTGCCATTCTTAATTTGTACCAAAAAAATAGCAACAACAAGGGATTTTTGGGTAACATTAGAGGCAGTCGTGGTTTTTTGCTCATATCTAAGCCATTTTTGAACCGATCAGGCTGAATTTTAATAGCAAAATTTAACGGAGCATATGTAACATTAATATGTACCAGAAAATGCGCCATAGTATCTGAGGTCTTCGGAAAACCCATTTCAACAGACAGACGACATCGTTTAATCAACTCAGCTACTCATAGGGATGTTCAATCAATATTGTAGAAATTACAAACGGAATGACAAACTTGTATATACACTTTTACCTTCGGTGAAGGGTATAAAAACCTTAGGGGGGTTAAAACGCATAGTTTTAATAATTAGTTTTGTGGTAATTTTGTTGAACTATTTATGGTTTTTAATCCAAATTTTCAATATTTTTAATCAGGCTTAAGTTCATCAAATTTAATTTCCATTAAATTATTTTTAGTAGACGAACACAACCCTTAATACCGTTCGTAACAGTTTTCAAGAAAGAGCCGAACATTATAAAGTGTTCTGTTCTTCGATAAAAAACAGAGCAATTGTAGTGATACTGTTGACAAACCTTATATTTTAATATTCTATAATGTTTCTTTTTTTTTACATTGATAAAGAAATTACTAAACAAAAATTTTTTTCTTATGTGTATTTTGTTTTTGTAAAAAATTTTTGGTTTTTTTTACCAGCCAAAAACGACGAACATTAATGAACCGAACCGAATACAATGAAGTTTGTGATTAAAAAAACCGAACGGAATTAAATGTTCTCATCTTTTGTTGAGTTGGATAAAAACAGTATTATTTTTGTGTTCGAAAGATGACTAGTGTTTATTTTCGAACGCTGTTAAAAACATTTGCGATTTAGAAATTTTCTATATAAAAATTTCTCGAACTAAAAATTTTCGATAGATAAACTTCACGAAAAAAAAAACTTTTCTACAAAAAAAAAAAAATTGCGAGCAAAAACCTTTTTTAAAAAACATTCGCGAGCGAAAAATATTCGCTAGATAACATTCTCGCACTAAGGGCTTATTTTTAATTATTCGCAAACGAAAAGATTTATTTTATTTAACATCTGCGAACAAAAAGTTTTCTAACAAAGCAATCGTAAATAATTAGTTCTTTGTTTCGCAAACCAAAAGTTTTCTGTAAAAGGCATTCGCGTACAAAAAATTTTCCATCGTAAAATAAGAGTGTTCTGAAAAAAGTATTTCCCAACGAACATGTTTCTTTAGGAAACATTCTCGGATAGTAATGGGCAAAAAATATCGATATATCAAAATATCGATATTTAAAAATAAATCTATATATATCAACGATATTTAAAATACCGATATATACATATATCGATATTGAAATACGACTATCGAATTCGATGATTTTTAAAGCCAGTCTTCATCAAGTTTTAATACACTCACACCTTTTTACCAATACACTCATACTTTTAAAAATTGATATGAACTTGCCTCTAACCCTGCCTTTACACATGCAAGTAACAACATTACCATGTTAAAAATATTAACAAGTTATAACAAAATAAATTTAATAATTCCTTCTTTATTTAATTTTCGGTCCATCTTGATGAAAAAATTATGTTTATTTTATAAAATATCTGACTCCAGTATTGCCGTAGTGGCGATTTCATTGTATTACTGAGAAAATATTTTGATTAACATTTTTTTTTTTTTCAAAATGCTTGAAATTTATGATAAAATTACCATTGAGATGGGTTGTTGTATAATTGTTCTCTTTTTTATGTGTTATTTTTTATAAATACACAGAAAACCCGCTATAAACATAACTTTTATATTACTAAGTACTAGTAAATTGATACAAAAGTCATCCATGGTAACACTGTTTCTTCATTTGTCATTTTACTTGCAGCAAGTGTCAAAAATTTACTTGCAAGCTAATTCTCTTGCAAGTTGGGCTGCAAGTACCCAAAGTGATGGTGTTAGTAAAAATGTGTGAATGTATTGAGTTTTTCGAACTTGCACTTGCAAGTGTAAACCCCAGGTAAAATTCTCTTGCCAGTGAGTGTTTCAATTTACGTTCAAGAAAACAGCTGATTTCAAGGTTAGTGAGCAAATTTTTCCCCTACAAGAAATGAATGAGCGAGTAGTCACATTTTTCATTTTGGTGTTAAGAAAATGACAGAAAGAAATGACTGAAATATAGTTTTCGAAATAAAGTTTTCGGTCATTTCTTTCCATCATTTTCTTAACACCAAAATGAAAAATGGGACTACCTGCTCATTCATTTCTTGTAGGGTCGTTTATCTTTATAAATTGTTTTCTTGATGACATGTTGAAAGTAAATTGCTCAAAAATTTAATGCAGCCTACGTCACAGCTTTCAATTTATGTAAATTTTGACAAGCAGTATATGTAAAAGACTATCAAGAACAACTTGACCGTGTGGCCGCAGGGTAAGGCACAATAACTACAAAAATAGAAGTTAAGATAAAATACAACACAAATATATAAAGAAACAGTAAGACAATTATGTAAATTAAGTCACTTGGAAAGGCCCAACTATAATATGCATAAGCTGGCTTGAGCAACTATGCGAATACATGTTAATCATAAGTGTCAAACCATATTGAACTTAAGAAAACTTTTTGTTAAATTTTTTGAAAGTGTCATTTGCTTAAGCAGAGTCCGAAAGTGATCGCAATTACTTACGAATCAAATATCAAAATATATTTGAACCTACATTTTTCAAAATAAAAGTTTACTGCCTGTTTTTCAAAACAAAATAAAACGGAAGTGATAGGTGATGCTGATAGTTCCTCTGTGGTATATTCATTTTCACTACGCTGTTTTCGAAAACAATTTAAATTAAATATTCAAGCAGTTAAGGATTTAAAACAATAAATTTAAATCCTTAATAAATTTAAATCCTTGCCACGAATTTGTTAACTTTAGTTACCGTCCACAAAATACTTCTTATTTATGACGATATCAATTAACCTAAGTCCACCTTTGTTGAATCCTTTTACCTTATCTTTGAATTGGCAACAGTTTTTAGCATAATACATAATGGCTTTCAACCACGTCCCCCATCTGGTTGTTATTGGCTGGAAGACATTAATCCGCATAATTCTTTTAATATGGGGCAACGCGCGAAGGTGCTTTACAAAATATTTTTTCCATAAGAAATCAATTAATAACTATCATCGAAGTTGTCTTTTATATCTTCTGCGGAAGGGTAAAATAAAGCAATTAAAACAAGTTTTTTCAAAATATGTAACAAAAATATGCAATATCAGCAATATATGCAAAAACTTGCATTCAAAGCTAAATATGCACTAAAATTTCCTGATTCGCAAAGATATTTTGTAAATGGTAATCTCCGACAGGCGAGAATAAATATGCATTTGCATAAAAATCGGGGCCTTGGTAATTATATACATACAATATGTTTGTTCATAAATATGTATGTACAAAGGTATATTAAATTTTTTAATTTGGTAATAGTTTCAGCAAAATACGTTCGATATATCGATATTTTTGAAATAACAAATATCGATACCGTTAAAAATATCGATTCGATATAGAAATTATCGCCCGTCCCTATTCTCGCACAAAGGAGTTTCTAAAGAAATAATTCGCTACCGTAAAGTTTTATATTTTGCGTTCATCCGAGATTGGGAGAATTCTAGATCCATCTATATATACTTGACTGCATCATTACTTTAAATATATGTAAAATTCAGATCTAATTTAACTGCAAATTTAATTCATTTTTTTCCAATTTTCCCCATAGTACTCTCTATAAACTCATACTTCTTAACTCAAACTATCAAGATCTATAAACAAAGATTTTGGTTGGTTAATATTTTATATAGTTTTTTAACTTTTTTCCTACTTTTCCTCTCCCAATGGGATTAAGTTTCGAAAAAAAAAAAATTTACAAGAAAAAACGTCTGCTTTATTAAGAATAAACATCAAACAAAACCAGAGAAAAAAAACATAAAAACGAATTCGTTGAAAAACGTACAAATAAATCTCTTCAAAGTGGTGGCGCCAATAATGTTCATTTATTCCCATTTAAAAACAGAATAAAAAATACAGCCAATAGCAAAAAAAAATAACAAAAATTCCCGAAGGACCATCAGCCATCCAATAAAAAGTTGCTTCAAATGCGTGTGTGCCAGCAGTTTATATTTAAAGTTGTCAGAATATCAATGCAAATTACAAACAAATTTAATTTATTTATTTTTCTTTGTATAAAATAAATAAAAAGCGGAATATTTTCTTAAGTTTTAAGAAGATCAAATAAATGCGAAAAACAATCGTACTTATTAAAAATAAATATTTAAAGCAAAAATGAATGAAAAAAATTCATAGAATGCATACTGACATTAAGTAAAATATTGTTAACATTTTGTAATCAAAAAAAAATTATATATTTAAGTATAAGCAAATCTTCAAAATTCCAATTACTTTTCAATTCCATTACAAATTACCAATATACATACATATGTATTGATTACCCAACTTTATAAAAAACAAATTCAATAACATTTCAATTCCATTCCAGTTACATGAAATATGTAATTAATAAATTTTAATTTCAATACAATTACAGAATTGAATTATACATAAACAAAATTAAATGTGAATAATTAACTATAAGCAGACACATATGGAATTTCACCAAGTTCAGTTATAACATCCCAATTCAAATTTGTCTTGTTTTGCGAAGCACTAATAGTACATTTCAAAAAGTAAGCGCCGCACATGTAAGCGCTGCGCAATAGGACATACAGAGCTGCAGTAGGTCAAGTGAACGAATTCCTGACAAATTTGGAAAACAAATATAACATTTGAGGAGCCATGACATTCCCTTACTATGAAGCAGGTTTGTAAGGAAGAATATTTTGAAAAATAACGGTAATAATAAAAAATTCAGTGTGTAAAGCTGATCGTTACATTTTCCAATTTGTTTATGCGTTGAATAAAGTGCTTTCTATGTCAAGAATGTATTGCTTTAAACTAGAAACTCGCCGCACATGTAAGCGCTGCGCAATAAGACATACAGAGCTGCAGTAGGTCAAGTGAACGAATTCCTAAAGGAGCATATAGACGACATGTTTTTGTCATCTGACATGTCTAATTTCCCACTGCAAAACACATACATGTCGTGTGTTACCTTTTTAACTTTGCTTCTGTAAAAGTCAGACGCAAAGTCATCTGACAAAATTTCAATTAGAGCGTGCTCTATTTTCTTCTGACAAACCATCTGACATCAGAAATCTATCCCAGGAAGAAACTGGCAGCGGCGTCAACTATTGACGGAATCATTAGCCGGCTGAAGTTAATATTTTACAATACCAAGATATGTATGCTCATCTCACCATTGAATAGAATTTATGTAAATATATACATAAAAACCGTTTAATTATAAAATTCTAAATTATTATCTTTAAAATAAAAGAAAAAATTTTAAGATGGCTAAATTATTTTACGGCGCAAATAAATATTTTCGTGGCGGCAGCAAGCTATTTTGAAACCGAGAACTACTTTGGTTTCTGCAATAACAATGCGAAAAAAGAGAGACAATGTCAGAAGCAAATAACATGTACGTTTGTGACCGAATATTATAAACCTTATGTAAAACAGCAATTTTGACAGACATAAACCAATTACATGTGACTTGAAAATTTGACATGTCATATGACAAATACATGTCGTGTACAGGCGCCTTAACAAATTTAGAAAACAAATATAACATTTGAGGAGCCACGACATTCCCTTACTACGAAGCAGGTTTGTAAGGAAGAATATAAAAAAGAAGAATATAAAGAATCATAAAAAATTCAGTGTGTAAAGCTGATCGTTACATTTTCCAATTTGTTTATGCGTTGAATAAAGTGCTTTCTGTGTCAAGAATGTATTGCTTTAAAGTGGAAACTCGCCATATAAAATTAATGTCTTCCGTAAGCGATATAGACAGCGAAACTTTTACGTTTCCTCCCTTAACTAAATATTAAAGTAATAGTTAGTTTTAACTGAAGAAAGTGGTCACTAGAAGTTTCGATTACATTTTAATTACATGAAATGTGAAATAAGTAGGGCGTTGAGTTTCATGCATATGCATTTAAAATGTATGTATGGCAACCCAACTTTTTTGACAAAGCAACTGACATTTAAATTGGTCTTACCCTACGTTTCCACATGCAAGTAATTACTTGCAAGTAGTGTATACGTATTATCAACGAAAAATCGAGGAAACAGCCGATTGGCTAAAAGTACAAAAATTGTGCAAATGTAAGTGAAAAAGTGTGAGTGTATTGAGTTTTTCGAACTTGTACTTGCATGTGGAAACGCCAGGTTAGGTACGGCAACAACGTTTAGTTGCCAAAAAGTTATCGATAATGCTATTTAATTGATATAGAATTAATAGAAAGAAACAGAAAATGCTAGAAAGAGCAAACTATAAAAAATGTAAACAAAGTTTTTTAGTTTTTTTTCTCTTGTTATGGTTTTGTTTCAGGGATGTTTAGTTGAAATTAATTTTATTTATGTTCTTAAAAAACACCACAAAAAGGTATTATAAATCTTAGTTTAAAAAGTATCAACAAAAAAGTACAATTGAAACAACTTAGCCATCCCTGTTCTGTTAATTTCATTAAATCCTGCCAACTTTTTGTTTATGAGTGATCGAACACAGACTGTCCGATTTAAAAATAAATCTTCTAAGATCATACATGTTATTTCTGGAGTACGTCAAGGAAGCCATCTTGGACCTATTCTTTTTATCTTGTTTATTAATGATCTTCCAACAATAATAAAATACTGTTACATTTTATTGTACGCTGATGATGTCAAAATATTCTTTAGCTATAAAAACCCATACGAACATATTTTTCTTCAAAACGATCTTGATAATTTTTATCAGTGCACAGAAAAAATTATTTTTCCAATTCAAACAAAAAATTTGTAGAATCAAACAATTTTTTGTCTAAAATCGGTCCTACAAACAAATTCGCATATTCAAACAATTTATTTGCATTTTGTTTATTGAAAAAAAACGCCGATTTTTTCAAACAAATAATTTTACAGAATCAAACAAAAAGTTTACTGAAATTCATATAAATTTCAAACAAATAATTTTGCTGAATCAATGACGCGCACACAAGCAAGCACTGTTGGCGAAGATGAAGCAGAGCAGAGCGGCCGGCTGGCTTTGAGACACATTTTTTTGTTGGAATAATTTTTGAACGAAGTCTTATTTATACACACAATGTTTTTCTTCGTCACTCACTTTTGCTGCATCCTTTCCTTTGCTTATGAAGAAGAAATGTAACCAAAAAACGGCGGCAGACCGACTCGATATGTTTTCCGCCATCATTCTATTTTGTATTTGATGTATTTAAACAAACTATTTGAAAAAATTGAATACGGGATTTTGTTTTTTTTTTTACCAACTTTGAAACCAACCAAAAATTTAGTTTGTTTCTTATAATGTGTTTTTTCTGTTGTTAAAAAAAAATTAAACGTTTTTTTACCTGCTATTGTTTTTGTTGTTTTTTACTACAAACCTCGTCACGCTATTTTATCATTTTTCTTATTGCTGTACTTTTTTAAAGCGTCCAAAATAGACTGCATGTGTTTTTTGTTGTAGTTCTTATTTTTCACATAAAGAAGTGTTGCTTACAATCAAAAAAAAAATGCAAAAAGACGACAACATTAAAGAGCGTTAAATATTTCATACAAAATTATGAAAACTTTAAACCAATAGCGCGCTTATTAAATTTTTGAAGAGTCGTCCACATTTTTGTTGGTTAAATAAAAATCAAACAAAAATATTGATTGAATCAGTAAAAAAATTTTCAAACAAGCGTTTGTTTGAAAATAATTCGGCAATAATTTTTTCTGTGTGGTGTAAAGATAATCTTATGGATCTTAATCTAAAAAAGTGCAAATATATGCGATTCTTTAGGAGGAACTGCGTTAATGTTCATTACGTTTTAGGAGAGCATAAACTGGATCTAGTTGATGTTTTTCTCGATCTTGGAGTTTTACTCGATCCAAAACTGAGTTTTGTTCCACATATTCATATGACCGTCAATAAAGCCAGAGGTGTTCTTGTTGTTTACCGATCCCGATATTACAAAACAGCTGTATACCTTACTTGGAAGACCGATCCTTGAATATGGATCCGTAATTTGGGACCCGCAATACAACGTACATAGTAACCATATCGAATCTGTTCAAAAACAATTTCTTCTGTTTTGTCTGCGAGGTTTACAATGGAATCTGTCTATAAATCTACCATCATATCCAAGTAGACTTATGGCGATTTCTTTTCTGAGAAATATGTTGCATAAATGTTACATGCTCTATCTCTTTTGTGTAGAGCATGTAACATTAATGCAACATATTTCTCAGAAAAGAAATCGCCATTAGTCTAATTAAACTACCAACTTTAAAAAGCCGAAGAATTATGCTAAATGTATCCTTTATTTTAAATATAATTAATGGCGATATTTCATCAGAGTTTCTTTTGGAAAATATTACTTTCAATGTCCCTCAAAGACCTACTCCTTACTTTTGCCCCATAGCATTACCATTTTTTCACAGCAATTACGCAAATGCTGATCCATGGCGGAGAGTTGGAAAAGATTTTAATGACTTGTATAAATTAATTGATTTCTCATTAACCTCTACAATTGTAAAACTAAACATAATAATTTATTTAAACACTTAAAACAAAAAACTGTATATTTTTTATTATTCTACATATGAGCCGTTTATTTTGAAAGTGGCATAAGTCATTTCGGTCTTTAAGTCGAGATATTTAAGGGTTTGCGTTTTAAACACTTTTAAAAATATGGATGCTAACTTTCGAGAAGATTCACTTGTATTTGATACATCATGATAATGATATTTTTCTCAGTATTTATTATTATTATTATTATTTATTATTATTATTATTATTTATTATTATTATTATTTATTATTATATTTATTATTAACTCGATTTTTTTTGAAAAAGTGACTAATGCCACTTTCAAAATAAACGGCTCATATGTAAATTTTTTTTATGTCACATTGTATAGTCTGTAAGGATGTAATCCATAGACTTAATAAATAAATTAAATAAAAAGTAAAAAATAAAAAAATGAGAAACCTAAAAACTAAAAGCGGTAAATCGCTGAATTTGCCCATAAACCGCTGATTTAGCAACACTTTTAATATTTCAAGCTTGAAATGTCAATTTTAAGTTGAACAATTTTACATTTGTTTTGACATAACTTCCTTATTTATCGATAACTTTAGTAACATTTTTAACAGTTTGCCATTTATCTCAATACAGCTGAACCCTTCGCACTTGGTAAATTTTTCTATTACTTTATATTTGCACTGTTTACCAAAACTTGAACAATGCATTAAAAATGTAGTGTCATAAGGGCTTAAGCGACAGGTACAATGATCAATTGGATCTCAGCATGCTCTTGGAAACTGTCGAATGCGCCATTATAAGTTAAAAAATAGATTAATGCATGACATTAAGACGAATAAAGCGCTTCACTACTTAAGAAAGAAATTAAAGCCGATTCCTGTAGAATTCGCATTTTGTCGCTTTCTATATAATCGCAAATAAGGCTCGATACACAAACTGATTTTATTTTTTATTAATTCTTTTACTGGCGCAAAAAATTTTTTCTGTGTATGTAATAAATTGAAAAAACCAACAAAAATATGATTAAAAGTGAAAAAAATTAAACAAAATAAAATTAAAATATATGATTTGTTTTGTGGACCTATTTTTTACTGCCCAAGAGAAGGCGATAAAGTTGGCCAATACCGTTTGTTGTTGCCGCTCGTTAGTATTTTGCAGTTCAGTCTCTTCTTCCAAACTTCAGCTAAGTTTGCCCAAAAGACATGGCCTTTAGGATTTACTGCCAGCTTCATCTGTAAATAATCGGCTGCAGTCTGTTCAATCAGGGCCAAAGTTGTTTCCTCTGACGGCCTCCGCCGGTAGTGTATACTTTTTTTTTCTTTAATTTTGCCAAACTGTTAAAAAAATCTGCGATACGTTTCCACGTGGCTTTTGTTTCTCCAAAAGACCGAATCTATAATTAAATTTTCATATTAATTCGAATGTGTATTCTTAGTCAAATTACAATTTTAAAAGCTTTTAGACTTTGTCAAGTGAACAATTGTATACTGGTTTCGAAATTTACACGTTTTTATGCCCTAAACCAGTATTAGTAGGAAGGGTATTGTGCTGATGTGTGTTACACAAAGACCCACCGTTCAGTATACCTAATGATTAAGAATCACATAATGAATCGATTTAACGATGGCCATCCGGCTGTCTAGTTGTCTTTCCATCTAAACCATGTGCGCAAAGTACAGATTGAAATTTTGGAGATCATTTTTAGTTTTTGCTTTTTCAGGATATAACTTAGGTGATAACCCCTACTATAATGCATTGCCTTGTGTTGGAACTATCAAAATGAATTTTGGGAATGAGGATAGGGGGACTAGTGCCTGTGCACATTTGACTGGAGCTTGTTCATGTTGAAAGTGAGGGGGAAGATTTTTCAGCAGGAAGGTTTTTCACATACGAACAGTCCAGCAAAATAACGAATTTTCCCTGTAATGCATTGTACAATGCACCGGCCAATCGACCACAAAAGGATGGGGTATTGAGGGAAAACGTGTATTACGAAAAAACGTACAATAATAATAATAATAATACCACCCATATATACAGATTGATGCGCCGCGCGTTAATGAGTCAGAATGCAACATTGGGTCTTGCTATCAGTATAATCTACCCTGTGCGCACGACCTTTATTCCGAGATAACATCAAGGTCCCGACCAAGCGTATCATTCATGCACCATCATCGGATACGCTTAGTTTATAATCAAATAAGTACGATTGGCAAAGGTTGCTGTGGTCTGCAAAAGAGTAAATAGCGTTGGAAGTTTGACACAGGAGGTCATTTAGAAAAATAAGAATTATATACATATATGTATGTAGTAGGAGAAATAACGGAGCCTTGCGGCACCCCGAAATGAATCTTGACCACGTATGACGAAATCCCATCTATAACACCTCGTATAGTGCGATCTCTGAGAAACCTGGATATAAATTAGCACCTACACCAAATGCAACAAGTTTTGACATGATTGCAACATGCCAGACTCTGTCGAACGCCTTGGAAATATCTAAAGCAATTACCTTACTGTCGCCAAAATGCTGAGTGGAACGGCACTATTTTTCCGATAACAGAGCCAGTAAATCGCCAGTAGAGCGACCTCTACGAAAGCCATACTGGGCACTATGGGATTTCCGCTGCAAAAAAGGCATTTTTTGACTATTACTTTTAAAAAATCTAATGATGCTATATTATAGAGAAGAGTCTGGCAAACCAAAAACTGCATTTCTTTTAAGATATATGTATATATATTTTTAGAAAAGATCGGTTAAAATCAGGTTAATGTTGTGAAAGGGAAATATATGGTAATTTTGTTCAAATTCAGAGATTTATATATCGAAGATGTTTCGAGCGGAAAAATCTGAGTGTCGACTTTATTTAATTTAAAGGAAAAGAAAAAGTTATTACATACATAGTTTGGGAGATATGAGTGCATCAAATTGTCCTTAAAAATTCACCATAGGCTGTTTTCGTTGGAGAAAAAGTCAGTTAGCTCGGTTTACCTCCGTGCTCTCAGTATAACGAAATGAAAGGTAAAAGGCTCTTCTTTCTAAATAGTCAAAAAAATTCACCAACTTTTGTCAATCTTTTAAAAAAATCCAAATTTAGTAAAAAAAGTCACGAATATTGCACCCTAGTATTTGTAATAAAAAAGTTTTGCATACCTTTAGGCTTAACGGTTTAAAGAAATTTGAGTTATTAATTATAACAATTTCTTAATAAATTGTTGACAGCTGTTTTTAAAAGTGAATAAGATTAAAAAAAAATAAACAATATCACGTTTTATTAAAAGAAAATGTATAGAAGAAAACCGCTTAAATTGAAAACAATATTTGCAACCAGTAAATAGTTAACGTTAATAAATAAATAATAATAAATATTGTAATAAAATTTAAAATATAATTCTAAAAATGATTTTATTTTCTGTGTCATATAGTGAATTGTGCCCGGAACTTATGGATTGTGGTAGCAATGTCAATTTGTTAACAAATTTTATAAAACAGGAAAATTCGGTGCTTACTATTGATGAAATTGAAATAGTGAAAAAGGCAGTTCAAAGAGGCTTTAATTTTTTAAATCGTTGGGGAGAAGCGCGACTTGGTTAGAAGCTAAATACATCTTTAAAAAATAAATTAATTAAAAATTATTCATTTTGAATATTATGAAATCTTTTTTCCATCGTTTTTCATCGTTTGCTTGAGTCGTCCGATCCATATTTGTAGCTTCATATATAAGAATATTTTAGAATTGGATGATGTAGTTAAAGATATGATAGTTGATGAATAAAATTCATTTCTTTAATTAAATATAACTAGTATTTTCAATGAGAATTATATTTATACGAAATTTGTTCATTCAGGTTACATAAAAGACGACGCATTTCAACCAAAATTGTTTTCTTTTATCAATTAATACGCGTGTGCCAAATTTAATCAAATTCTATTTACAATTGCGCCCTATACATTGAAAAAAAAAATTACGTGGAATAATGGGGGTCCATGGGAGGTACCCTAGGAGTCGACGGATTTCAACCAAAATTTGTAGTGCTCTTTTCTAGATCAACTTATGGACATCTGCTAAATTTTATAAAATTCCTTTGCGAATTGCGGCCCATACGTTGAGAAGAAAAATAAGCAACAAAATGGGGGTCCAAGGGAGGTACCCCTAAGAGTCGACGGATTTCAACCAAAATTTGTAATGCTTTTTCATGGATCAACTTATAGACGTGTGCCGAATTTCGTAAAATTCTGTGAAGAATTGCGACCTATACATTGAGTACAAAAATTCGTGAACAAATTTCGTTCCAAGGGAGGTACCCCAAGGAGTCCACGGATTTGACAAATTTTTTGTATTTTTCTTTTCTACTTAAACTTAAACATGCGTGCAAAATTTCATCGTTGTAGGATCACTCCTTCTATTTTTTGCAGTTAGATGTATGAAGAAATACCACTGTGCTGGGGGTCGCTTAGAAGGTAGTTTGACTCTAAAAATTTAAAAAGATGTTGATTTACCCTGCTCTCCATAACTTTAGAAAGTGCCGAAGAAATTGCAATTGGTCCAAAAAGTGAAAAATAAAAAAACTTAATTAATGCACTTTTGTTGATTGCGATATGTACGTTTAAACTTTTAATTAGTTTTTATGAATACGGCAATAAATATCAGAAGAAAAAAATAAACAAAGTCTGTGTTCATACGGCTCTTGTCTTATTGACATGATTGCTATTTTATAGGCGAGAGGGACGAGGGGAAAAGAAACGAGTACACAGATGCATGTACTGTCTTTACGTTTTGCTTTTTCATTCGTTGTTTAATTTTGTTATTGTTTTCAATATCAAAAAAGCACATGTCGTCAACATGACATGAATCATTTGAACGCCAATTCATGTTCAAAGAAGCAAAAGGAAGAATCTTGTCAATAAGACATGAGCCGTATGAACTCAGACAAAGAAGCATCAATTTTGAATTGTTTACTTAACGTCTAATAAGTGTAAAATGTGTGAAGAATTAGCAAATATAACAGAAATGTAAAAAGTTACTTTTAAGAACAGAGAAGTAATTTTTTACGTGTATATAAATAATAAATCAAAATGATTGAATTATAATAATCATTAAACTTCAATCTTTTATTGAATTCGTTAATATCTAGATTAATTATAACTTAAGGTAGAAGTACATAGCACGCGTTAGTGCGCGCGCGCTCTGTCGTCTTCTGTCAAAAAAAGTTAAACTAGTGTATTTTCATAGAACAAGCTGCATGCAAAATATTTTGACGCGTTTGCGCCAGAAAGTTGGTTAACTTTGAACTGACAATAAAAGGAATATTTTAACAAATTTGTGAATCAAGAAAGAAAAACTTATTGAAGAGCTTAAAAAACATACAATATTTATATAAAAAGAATAAATTCAATAAAATAACAAAATCTTATTTACTTTCGAACCCGTTTTTAATGCACAAATAAGTAAACAAATAAAACACAGCTGACAGGAATCGCTTTTGTAACGCGTGTTGTGTAACTTGCAATTTTTTACGCGCAAGTTTTTAAACGCACGGTACTCGTCGACGAACTAACGCGTGCTATGTACTTCCACCTTTATTTACATTATGTTAAAAGCATGTAAACATATCAAAAAAAATATAAAAACTTTAATAATAATACGAAAATATTATAATAATATAAATATATATATAATTTAGCTAAGCTAAATAAATTCTTTCAAATTGGGCCTATTAAGCAAGATTAAGGCGCGTAACTTCTACAAAAAGGAATCTAGCTGTGTATAGAAATCCATGGTGTCAAAGCTGCCACATTTTAAACTGAAGGTTAAAATACGTTGGCCACACGTTGGTTGAAATAGGTAAATTTAACTGTTAGGTAAGAACACGACTAGCGTTCTTTTTGTAGAAATTACGGGCATAAGTAATAAACTAGACCATGTAAAGAATGTAACATAACGAAATGTTTACATTTTCTAAGAAAATAGTTGTTAAATAAGGCAAAAATGTTTAAAAATATGCAACCAAATAACCAAATGGTTTCAAGTATTAACTTAATATTAATAATAGGTAAAATGCGCAAACCAATTAGAAATAAACACATCTTAAAAATGATACCTGTCTCAGACTATGCGCCATTTCCCTGCAATAATATTCGTATTTTCCTTGCGAAACCCCGTATACGTTCAGACGTTACGTTTATGCTTCACGCTTCTATTTGACGTTTATGTCTTAAATTCAAATTGAACTATTCAATATAAAATTTTTTTACAATTCATATTAAAGAGAAACATCAAAATATTGCTTGATTTTTACATTTCGTGCGATATTGTTTACCCCATAGTCGTCTCTACACCCTTTGTCAATAATCTTCTGCTCCATGGAATATTACTGTGCGACATGTCGCATAATCTGAATCAGTGCCCATGTTCTGTAACTCTCGCGTCGTGAAACTTTTCGATTGAAATGAAATGTGACAGTGACGACCAACGAAAACTCAACTTAGCTTACAATAATATTGCAAGATATGTATTTCTCAAAGGACGTCGTGACCACATTTCACTCTACTCGTATCAGATATTTCAAATTAAGTTTGATAACCTCTTGAAACTTAAATGCCTTATATTTTTACACAAGATTATTATCTCTAAGCAGCCTATATATTTGTTCAATAGGATTCAATTTGCTAGATCTAACCGTGGAAGGAAGATTATTCAACAAAGATATAAGAGTCTTCTGTCACATCGACAATTTTTCATTTATACTACAAGTCTTTGGAATTCTTTACCGAATTATAAACAAAGCTTAGGCAATGCAAATGCGTTTAAAAAGGAGTTACATAAATTGTTTTGCATTATGTAATACATCAGTCTTACTATGTCTTATCACTGACTATCCAGTCTGATGCAGTTTTCTGTTTCTCTGTCTTTTTTTTAATGTTATGTTATTATTTTAATATTATTTCTTTTTAATTTCCTTTCTTTAATTTCCTGAAATGAAACAAAAATGCCATATATTGAAACAAACAGCTGTTTTTTTTTCACTAAACTGTGTCTGTAACTTTTTTGGCGAGTTCTCGCTAATTTACAGAAGAAGTGTGTCTGTAACATTTTTGTGAGAAAAGTTCCCGATTTGAACTGTCAAAAAAACTCAAGAATAAAAATGGGGCGAGAAAAAATTTTAACACCAAAAAACAATTAAAAATGCAAAGAATTATAATACATAATAACATTTAGTTCTTGGCACATTTTTTCATTGTTTATTTATTTTGCTTTTAACATTTTTATAAAATAGGTATACGAATTTTTCAAAGCTCGTTTGCAAACAACAAACTGTAAAGTTGCACTTTACATTATGTGGTATAGCCGACGGTTGTATTTTCGCCGCCGTCGATGAAAAATTTTCAATTTTAGAAAATGTTGGTCGCCGTCAACGATATGTGTGACTGGCGCTCTCAACGTCTGCAATGCCACATCGGCTTCAGGTGAAATGTTATGATATCTATAACGTAACGGCGTAATCTCTTTTGATAGTTTTCGACATGAGTTACAGACGCACTTTTTTCTCACTTTTCGATAAGCGACGGAATATTTTGTTTCACATCTTTTCGATGCGAGAAGTTCTCAATAAAGTTACAGGAGGTGGGTAAAGGTATATGATGAAATTACAATATAAAAACGAAGTACAACATTATTATTATTATTAACATTATGTCAACAATCAGGTAAATAAGTTAAAAACTAACAGCCTTATTCATAAAAAATAAAACAAGGTAATAAAAGGTTTATGAAAAGAGTTTTCTATGACAATTTGTTGAACAAACCTTTTATAAACCAGTTTTATTTTGTATGAATAAGGGGGTTAAACTTTCTTAAAAATTTGGTTTATAAAGCGAAAATGTGTAAATTCGTAATTGCTTCCTTAATGTTAACTTTATGTATATTAAAGTAAAATATGAAAACAAAAACTTTTTAAAATAAAGTAAAGGATTTCAACTACTAAGAAAATATTTTATTAACATCATGTTATCAATACAAAAAAGTATTTAAAAGTAAACTAACAGAAAATTCCGTGAAAAACGTTAAAAATTACAAACCTTTTATTACTTACATTATGTCAACAATGTGTTTATAAATATTGACAAAAACTAAATATGCCAAATTTTTAATTGTTTACATTATGTTAATTGTGCGGAATATCTATGAAATAATGTTGATAGAGCTGTACTCTGTTCATTTTGTGAAAAAGTTCGGAAATGTTTCTTTCTGGTAACATTTTTTTACAACTGTGAAATAATGTAAGCTGCACTTATTCAAAATAAAGAACTATTACAAAATATACATATAAAATTCACTTTGTTCACATAAAGTAAACAATAAGAAAATAATGTCATAATATGTGAATAATGTAATGAAAAAATTTAGTTTGAAAACAGAATAAAATACTTCTAAAAAGATTCAAAACCCCCTTTATTTAATTAAACTTGATTAATTATTGTTCTCTTTATTTTATCTACTAAAAAAAACTTTGTATTTAAACTAAACCACATTGATTGTTTTCTTAGATGAAATGTCATATCCTTCACAATATTTGTTATTGCTCATATTGATGACTACCACAATTTACATTTAAATCTCTGAATATTTACAATTGAAGGTACGAGTTGTGTTTCTAACTGTCCTTGTAATTTTAAACATGCAGAAATCCCATTTTGGCCCTTTTGATATGCAAAACTATCCAATTAAATAGAATTTTCCATATCAAGCTCATATACGGGTGCATACGTTGTTTGTACTATGTAAAAAAAATACTCTCAAAAACCATAAAACTGGTAAGATGAAGAAACAGATAAAGAATAATACGAGTAGAGAGATACAATATTTATTGTGTAACTGACAAGTAACAACTTGTTGGTAATTTTATCCTTTTTTTCTACGAAACACTGTTGCTGCCACATTTTACATTTTTACTAGCAGAGTTGGTGTTGTTTTTTTTATTTTTTTTTTTTACATATTGATATATCAATGCAACCATTAATAATTGATAGTAAAATGATGATAAAGTACAAGAACATATTTACCACACTAATCAACAACATGGCAATAGACACAATATCAACGAGTTCAAATACTAAATTATAGTCTTTTACTTATTAAAATAAAAAAAGATTTATTACTCTCTTCATGAAGCTAACGAGTCTAATAATTGAACATGTGTAAAATTGAACTTGGAGTGACGTTCTTAAAAAGATTCTAATTAAACTATGTACATATCGTTTTCACATTTTCCCCACAGACATTTAATGATTATATGAATAAGGTTTTTATAAAATGTTAGTTATCAATTACAATAACATATTAATAGAAAAAATTTATCGATAAGATACATTTTCTAAAGAATATTTATCCAAAACGTAAATAGTTTTAGAAAATATTTATTAAAAACTAAATTTTCTAAAGAAAATAAAACAATGACATGACAATGTTATGAAAAATTCGTCGATAACACAAAATTTCTATAAAATATTTGTAAATAACATACATTTTCTACAGAAAATTTGACGATTACATTATTTTCTGTAGAAAATTTATCGATAACATAATTTTTTGTTTAAAGTATATAGTTAACATAAGTTTTCTACTAAGAAATTTTTTTAATTCTTATAAAAAATTTATCGATAACATAAATTTTCTATTGAAAATTTGTCGATAACAAAAATTTTTTGTTGATTACATAAATTTTCTATAGACAATTTGTCGAAAACATAATTTTCTGAAAATTTATCGACAACATAATTTTCTGAAAATTTATCGATAACATAATTTTCTGAAAATTTATCGGCAACATAGTTTTCTAAAGAAAATTTGTCAATAACATAAGTTTTCCATAGAAGATTTGTCGATAACATAAATTTTCTATAGAAAAGTTTTTCAATCGCATAATTTTCTGTTAAAAGTGAGTGTATGGTTTACAAAAGTTTTCTATTAAGAAATTTATCGATGGTATAAATTTTTTTACAAAAAATTATCGATGATATTAAATTCCTATAAAAAATTTATCGATAACGTTAATTTGTCGATAACATAAATTTAAGGAAAAATTTTGGATAAAATAAATTTTCTCTAGAAAATTTGTCGATAACATAAATTTTTTATAAAATATTTGTCGAAAAGATAATTTTCTGAAAATTTATCGGCAACACAATTTTCTGAAAATTTATCGGCAACATAGTTTTCTATAGAAAATTTGTCGATTAAATAACTTTTCTATAAAATATTTGTCGATATCATAAATTTTCTATAAAAATACTTGTTGATAATATAAAATTTCTATAAAAAACATGTCGAGTACATAAATTTTCTATATAAAACTTTTTGATAACGTAATTTTCTATATCAAACTTGTCGATAACACTAATTTTCCATAGAAAGTTTGTCAATAACATAATTTCTGTAGAAAAGTTATCGATAACATATCAAAAAATTTATCGATAACATATATTTTTTACAAAAAATTATCGATAATATAAAATTTCTAGACAAATATTATCGATTACATAAATTTTCTATGGATATTTTTTTGATAACAAAAATTTTCTCGATAGCATAAATTTCTTCATAGAAAATTTGTTGATAACATAATATTTCTATAGAAAATTTGTCGACAACTTAAATTTTCTCTAGAAATTTTTTCTATAAATTTTTTATTGAAAATTTAACGACAACATAATTTTCTTTAGAAAACACAAACATAAAATTTTCTATTGAAAATTTATCAATAATATAAATATTTTTACAAAATCTATCGTCAATATAAATTTTATATAGAAAATTTATCAAGAACATAACTTTTATATTTAAAATAAATTTTCTATAGATAAAATTTATCGATGACATAAACTTTTCAGATAAAACTTATCGATAACATCAATTTTCTTGATACATTTAACTGATAAAATAAACTTTAATTATCAAATTTATAAATAACATTAAATCTCCAGATAAAACATTAATAAAATTTGTAAAAGAAAACATCCCTGGCGTTACACATTGATCACCGTCATCGATTATTAAAACTTTAGATTGAAACATGTTAATCGTTGTTATTGCCAAAAATTATCATTTAATTACTCCAAGAATGTTTCTTTTTCCTTAAATCCAATAACATTTTCAAATCGGACTAATCATTTTAATTTTGCTAATTTGAAGATTCAATGAATCGAAAGTAAATCTTGAATAATTTCCTTTTAACGTGCTCAAAAAGAAATTTAATTCGTTTATCTGGAAAAGGAATAACATTCTACATATCGTATAATCGTTGTTGTTGAAACATGAAATTGTTTGTGCTCAAATTTTATTTTAAATAACTTGAACGTACAAAAAATGTGATGTGTATTTGCATAAATGTTGTGTGCAACAACACACATACTTACAAAATCAACTGACAACAAATTATTAGTATGCAACAATAACAACTAAAATAAGATGAAAGTACGTGATGAAGTTAAGCGATTGTTTCGTCTGACATTCACTGCGATGGCAACCCAGTAGGAATTTGAATGTGAACTTATTGCGGGGATGAAAATTAAATGGAAAAATTTGGAATGGAAATTTTGTTTGTCCCAACTTAAGGAGTAATGCTTTAGAAGTTTAAGGTGCTAAGGCGTTGTAGTTTTTTAAAACAGATTTTTTTATTTAAGAAAAAATTTTAACATTTCAAATTTTAATTTCACTCCACCACTTTGCTTTAATTTTTTTTTAATTAAGTGTTGAAAATACAATGACAAGTTATATTCTTACTTTATTAACCGAGAAATAGTAACTTATGGCGTTTTCTTTTCTGACAAAAATGTTCCATGTATGCTACCCTTCGCGCGGGTTTTTGTTCTATTCTAAAAATATATGCAGAAATATAAAATTTTGTCGTTTTCCTTTCTAAAGCCTAGATTACACTATCTCACAAGTCTTACGTATTCCATAATACTTTGTGAGATAGAAATCTAATGAGTTTTGTTGCGACTGTCAAAAAATCTAACGTAACATGACAGTTTGTGTTCAGACCATCACACAAAGTATAAGCACTCACACATGAAATAAAATGCAACCCTGATCCAATGAAAAGTATTATTGTTTAGAAATTTTTCAAAAAACGATGTCAATTTCGTGACACATTGCATTCACACTATCACACTTTGTCATATTACTTGAGTTTTTGACATGTATTAATACAAAGTATAATAGTGTAATCTAGCCTTAAACATGTTGCAACAATGAATGGCAAATTTGTTCCATTTTTTACTCGCAGTTATAATGGAGTGTGAGATAATACCCTTTTTTGCATCTGCGTAAAGTACTTTTTTATGCAAGCAAATATTTTTTGTTAACTTTTTTCTTGTGTTTGCGTACAATTTGTGTTATATTGTGATTTTTGTTTAAATTGTCATGGATATAAAAACTTTTTGTTTTTCGTTTGTTTTACTTTTATTTAATACATAATTAATTTTTTTTTTTTTTTTTTTGCGAAAAATGTTTACCAACAGCTGACATTAATTATTGAAAATCAGTGGTGTTAACGCTTTTGGATTTTAAAGAATATTTAATGTTTAAAACAGTGTTCGAAAATAAACACTAAATATCGTTCTTTAATGTTCGGTTCGGTAGATTTGTGGAAATTCATTAAAAAAAATAACGTTTCCCTGTTTTTCATCTTTCGAACACAAAAATAATGCTGTTTTCATCATACTCAACAAATGATGAGAACATTAAATTCCGTTCGGTTTTTTTTGGAAAATCCACGAACTTCAATTAACGAGCCGAACCGAACGGCTCGTTAATGTTCGTCGCTTTTTGCTGATAAAAAAAAAACCAAACATTTTTTACAAAAACAAAATACACACACGAAAAAAACATTATAGAACATTAAAATATAATGTTTTTCTACAGTATCACTACAATTGTTCTGTTTTTTAACGATGAACCGAACATTATATAATGTTCGGTTCTTTCTTGAAAATAGTTACGAACGGTATTAAGGTTTGTGTATGTTTACACAAACACTAAAAAAATAGATATCGTTCTTCGGTGTGTGAGCCGAACGCTAAAAAATGTACTGTTTATTTTCGAACACTGGTTTAAAATTGGTACAAGCGTGGTGAATATCGCGTTTAGTATAAACTTTGCATTCAATATTTAACGCGCTAAATACACATTAGTGTTGAGTGTAAAACGTAGCTATAATTTTGTTCAATTGTAATTTAGAAAAATGTATCACTTTGTAAGGGTACGTGTAACCTGATAAATATATTATGTACACAATTATAATGCATTATTATTTTTTAGAAAAGAAAACACTATTAGACCTTCATTCAACGCCTTGTAGCGAAACAGCCCCGAATCTTTGGCTGGAATCGAGTAACAACTAGCCTACCGGGGCATCTACTCCTCCAAGTTAACTGCGCAAATGTTATTGTATAAACCAAAAAAAAAATTAATTTTATGCAATTTGCATATTGAAATATCTCCTGAATATGCCCCCTATTAAAAGTATTTAAATTTTTATTTTATTGCTCAGAATCGTATTATTGATTCTTCTTTTTAACAAAAGAAAATTTTAATAAAAATATGCCTGCAGTAATGGCAAATTAAACAATAATAAATACTTAAATTATTTAAGTTTTACCGACAGCTATAGAGCATTATTTTTAACGAATACACTCAAAGAAATAATAAAGTGAAACATAGAGGAGATACATTTTTACAGGAACTCTAACTGACAATCCGAAAATGTTTACTAGTAAGATTACTAGGTTATTTCTCAGACTTTTTTCATTCATGGTAACGTTATCCTTGGAATTTGTTCAAAGAATAATGTAAAAAAAGAATTAAAGATTAAAGTTATTAATAAGTGATAATGTAATGCTTTTAAATCTGCCTAATCAAATAAAACTGAGTAGTCCATCAACTCAAAATTGGAATATTTCTTTGCTCACTCAAAAACTTCCAGATGCCATCGTTTTTATGTATATATTCCCCTCGATCCTATAAAGAGCATAGAGCCTCAACAAACTTCTTCCATTCAGATCTGTTTATCGCAAAAGTTTTTACTTCACTCCAGCTTTTAAGCATTTTTCTAGCCTCGCTATTAACTTGCCTACGCCATGTATGTGCTGGTCGGCTTCCTCCCCGAGTGTTCCATTCGACAGCATACCTGGCAAGATTGGACAGCGGCTTACGGAGTGTGTATCCAATACAGTTCTTCTGTCTTCTCTGTATTTCAATACACAACAGTATTTGACGCGTTTCAGGCCAAAAATTGTTGTTCAAGATGGTTCGTGGCCTGAATATTCGTAGAATTCTTCGGAGACATTTCAAACGATTCATGTTAAAGCTTCCTTAGAATTATCTTCCGATCAAACACCCACAAATTTCACTATAATAAATCCAACAAGAATTGTATCAAAGTCCTGTTACTTAGCGATGCCAGCAACACAAATTAATTTGGTTAAAATATAAAAAATATCTCAGTATGCGTTGTACAGAAAATATTCCGCTAAGTATACCGAAGAGTGTGGAAATCTCTATTGTTAATCTTGACAGTTATCTCAAAATAGCTTTTCAACACTCAAGCATAGACCCCAGACGAATCAAAAATAATAAAATATATTCTACAGATGTCGAGCAGCTCTTGAATGATAAAAGGAGAATTCGAAGAGAGTGTCAATGGCACAAAACACAACAACTTAAGAATTTATTAAAAGAGTGCTCAAGAAGGCGAAGAAAGTTACTGCAGTCTCAGAAAACCGAATCCCTAGAAAATTATCTTAAAGAACTTGATGCAACTCCACAATCAGACTACTCATAATGACGTGCAGCTAGAAATCTCAAAAGGCCAGACATCTCTGAACCACCATTAGGAACTTGAATGAAAGTTGGTCAGGAAAAGATATTGAAAAAGGAAATCTCTTCGTTAAAAAATTGAAAGACGTATTTAACTTGAAATATTTAATAATTTCTTAACTAGGCTTAGGTTCATCAAATTTAGTTTTCATTAAATCTATATCTATATCTATATACATACATAAGTATATAAAAATGAAAAATGATTGTATGTTTGTTTGTTTGTTTGTATCTTGGCTTATAGACTCCTAAACTACTGAACCGATTTTCCTACAATTTTTACAGTAGGATCACGTGAGCCTTAAAAATAAAATAGGCTACTTATTTTTTCGATAGGGGCAGGGGAATTGGTACCCCCATTGGATGCCAATATTAAATATCGCATATCTTAAGAGCCGCTTCACGCATTTTGTTGAACTTTTGGTAGTAAAATGTTCTGAGCCCCAAAATTGAAATAAAGTAGCAGCGGGGGAAGTGGTTTCCCCCATAGGACGCCAATGTTTAATATCGCATATCTTAAGAACTGTTATGGTGAGAATGTTCAAACTTTGTAGAAATCACTCTTAAGCTGAAGGTCCACACCATGCGTTCATGCGTAGATGCGTATTATACTTTTTGTGCATTTTATGCGTTTCTAAATTCAAGTTACATGCAATGCGTTTTATGCGCCAAATTTTTTTTTTATCAGCTGTTGTGCTAATATGTTTAACAATTAAAAACAATTTTGCAAGAAATTCAGAGTGTAATTGATATTTTAATAGAATTTATTTAATAGAATTCATAGGGAAGTAAGTATTTATTATAAAAATATTCGTGATTTTTCACGGTATCAATATGTTTCCAATTCATGGCATTTGTTAAAAAAAATAATAAGCACAACAAAGATGACACTCAGAAGATAAAAGTAATCGATAATGTATTTTATTCATTAAAGTTTATACAATCTTGATAACGAAAGCTTTTTCTCTTAATAAAAACCTTTTTTAATGCAAAAACATAGTAAAAAGTAATCCACCACACAAACATATTTATCGATAACATTGAAAATAAAATGTAATTTGCTATCCATGGCCATCAATAACAGCTGACTTTTTTTCACCACACATGCGACGGATACAAAAGTAGAAAGTAAACCTACTTTCATGCGTTGATGCGTCTATGCATTCTCTGCATTTTGTTGTGTAACTTGTCATATACAATTACACTGATTCAACATTTTTGTCAAATGCATAAAAAGGACAGACATATTAAATATCGCTCAACTGAAGAAATATTAAAGGGAGAGTCTTCAAACGTGGTTAAAGCTACTATTATGGTAAACTATAAATTTCAGTATAAAAATGGGCGAGATTGACAGAGGAGGAGCAGTACCCCTCATAAATAGAAATATAATTAAGAGCCGCTGCACGCATTTTGTTGAACTTTTGGTAGTAGGATATTCTGAGCCCAAAAATTCAAATAAAATAGCAGCGGGGGAAGTGGTACCCACCATAGGACACCAATGTTTAATATCGCATATCATAAGAACTGTTATAGGGAGAATGTTCAAGCTTAGTAGAAGTCACTCCTATGGTATACTACACTTTTAAAAATAAAAATAAAGCGGGAAGGCGCAGGGGGGGAAAACATTCCATAGGATGCATATATTAAATATCTCTCAACTGATGAAGTGGTTAAAGCAGTGTAGCGAAGCACACCGGGTTAAGCTAGTTATTTTTATAAAGGAAGAAATTTTACAACTTAAAATTATTTTAAAAAAAATTGTTTTGTTTTGACTATTTTTACTCTTGCCTGAACTCAGTTCGAATTTACATGTTTACAGAATAGCCACATTCCCATCATAAGAGTTCTTTGCAGCTCTACTGTTTGCACCACTGCGGCGGATGCCAGTCTATAGGCAAACATCAAATATTTTACGTATTTACGCGAAATATATCTCACGATATATCAGTCGAGTGACCACCTGTTAATGTTAGAGCAGCTATGCCCTAAGATTTGAGATAAGAGAAATCGAAAAGGCTATTTGTGGTTAGAACACCAAGAAGGTTCCTGATATTGGTAAGATCAGTAACAAAATGCTTTTGAAGCTACTTCACATAGCAAAGAAAATTATTCTTTTTGTTTTTACGGCTGTTTCATCCCTAGATTAATTTTCTCAAAAAAAAAAGGTTTCCTTAGTTACAATAATCCCAAAGCAAAGAAAAGATCACACAAAAGTTGCGTCATATAAGCCTATGAGCTTATTATCAAGTATATCAAAGCTAAAATCAATACCGATTTTAAATGAAAATAGATGTATTCCAAACCATCAATTCGGTTTTAGAAGAAAACACAGCACAATGGAACAAACCCATAGAATAGTAAAAATCATAAGAAAAGCCTTTAAAAGAAAGAAAATGTTGCTCTGTTCTCTTCATCGATGTTTCGCCAGCTTTTGATAAAAACTGGCATGGAGGCCTATTACATAAATTGTAGATTAACTTACCAGCAAACAGACACAAGCTGTTAGAAAGCTGCTAAGTCCGTCTTAAACGCCCGGGAGACTATCAAATAAATACATCAATCACATAGTTGTGTGCGTGCAGTCGTTCTTTTTCGGGTACGCATACGCGTTGTCGGCAATGCTTGATGAAAATCAAAAAGTTTTGATTTTTTTATTTGATGGCTGATTATTTGATAGTCTCCAGTTGTGATTGACAAAAAAAATTTTATTTGCTTTGTGTATGTTGTCATGTACGGAAGAAAAAAAAATATAAATACTTGACATTGTTTGAAACGAACCCTATGAAATCAAAATTACAAATGTTGATTGACGGGTTTATTTGTACGTCTCCAAAAAAGCCTCAAATAAACGACACTAACACATATGCACTGATTGACGGGTTTATTTGAAAGTCTCCAGAGCCCTTTAAATTTATTATTAGAGAAGGCGATTTTAAAAGTGCTCCTCAGCCAACTGATGGGTAAGATTAGACAAGTGGGCGTGGCACCTCCCATACAAAGTTATTAAATATATCTAAACATCTGAAGAATGGCAGTAGCCCAAGTTTCAAATTTAAGTACAAAAATCTTGGTTATCAATTCACAAAATCCGACAAAATGTGGGCGGGATTGGACATGAGGGCGTGGCTCAAAGTTGATTTATTTATATCTAAAGAACGATATTTATATACGTTTCTGGTATTGTCGCACCATGGTGAAAGTGAAGGCTTAGCCAATTATAATTAGCACTCTTACTTGTTTTTAATTTAAAACAGTGCATTTCTTTCCGTGTATTTGGTGGATTTTTGTGTGGGTTCACACTGTCAGTAAATACTCACTCAAATACATTATTAAATAAAAGTTTAATGACCAAACAAATAATCCAACAAACGATCCAAACAAACACTCCTTGTTCTCTCTTTTGCAAAAATTATACAATTGTCTGTCTGTCCGTCTGTCCATCTCTTTATATTTTTACAGTTCAATTTTTTTCCAACTTCTTTCATTCCTTAAAGTAGTCGGTTTTTTTTACTTTTTCAGAATTGCATTACGAAAGTATAAATTTTAAATGAAGGTGTGTCATTGTTGTTGTTATTACTTAAGTACAAGTGTAAACGTAACACACACACACACTTAAAAATAGATTTACGTTTAAAAATTTTTCTTTAAACATGTGAATGGAAAATTCACAACAACAATAACAATGTCAAACGAAAAAAAAAAACAACTTTAATGAAGGGAATTATTTTAAAATAGAATTTTCTTTAAACACGCCTTAAGAATTTGAAAAAAAAAACTTTTTTGTTATGTTGAGATAAAGATGAAAAAACTCAACTTTAAACTTTAGAAACTATTTTAGCGAAAATAATTACTTTGATAAAATGCTTAACTTAAGAAAAATTGCTTAGATAACAGAAAAATGTAAGGTAATTTTTATAGATTGAATGGAAAGCGAAGGAATTTTATTTAATGCTTTTTATAAACAAATTAAAAGAAAAATTTTTTTGCAAGAATTTATTTAATGCAAGGTTTTAAAAAGTTAATGCAGTAAATTTAAAAGTTGTTGAAATAAAAACTTTTCCTTAGGCAAACACTTTTTAGGAAACTGAAAATAGAAAAGAGAAAAAAGCTTTAAAAAATCAATTAATTTATCAATATCATGTTTTTTGCCTTTTGCTTAGCTTAATTTTCATAAATTTCTCGAATTTTCGATGGAAAATATAGCTGGCGATTGTGAAGGAAACATTAGAGTCTAAACACAATGTTTGCGGTGCGGTGCGAAAATAATACAACGTGCACACATTTTTATCATGTTGTTTGTTTTCAATAATGTTGTGAACATAGCCAATTATTCAAAAACTATGGCAACATCAGAAAGAGAACGAATATCAAAAATTGAGGGACAAGGCGAATTTAATTCGCTTTGTTTAGAGATAAAGAAAGTCCGCAATGAAAATAAAATAGATTTTAATTTTATGCCGTTCCGAACTGCGGTTTTTTACTTCAAAATCGTATGAAAAATCGCAACGCAATAAATAAATTTGCGTTACATTGTGTTCAGACTCTTATCCCGTATAATGCTCTGAAAATTATAAAGTATCGTTTTTGAAAATTATCTTACTGAGTTTCCCCCCAGTTTGGCAGCTATTGGCCAAAAGAGATGTAAAATTTGTTAATTTTTCGACATATTGTCAGTTCATTATTGGTTTGGCGCATATACCAAAAAGTCGTAGTGGAAAAACACGCAAGAAAGTTTACATAAAGTTTTCTGAAAATAAAGCATATAGAATTTTTGGTATTTTCACCACTGCTTCCGGCATATGTTTTGAAGAAAAATGTAAATTTTTGTGAACTTTCATAAACAAACTTATATAAGTTAATAGAATTTTATTGAAAGTAAAAATTTTTGTTTTGTGCCGCATACGCCACTTTTCTAAATTTCTTTCTAAAAAGTAGCATTTGTGCATGCGCATACTTAGTGCTGTGTATTGAGCTGTTGACATTTTATTTTGCTGTAGCTACTTTTTTTACGGCAATGAAGCGAAGCAAGAGTGAAATTTATTTTCATGTTGTCATTTTATTTTTCTTTCGCTTTAACAACAGTTTTTCTTACGACGAAGCCAGAGTGATTTTGTACGTTTTCGTATGAGTTATTTGCTGCATTCGCCAACCTGTTGCGTGTAGGGCAAAACAATACTGAATAATCTTTAAAATTAATTATATAGCGCTAAATTAATGCTTAATATCTTTGAAACCAGAAAAAATTGCATAAAACAGGTTTTGGATTTAAATGGGCATTCAAAATATACATACACCGTATCTTACTTAATTTTTTTTAAATGGTCGGTAGGTCAAACCAACAATGAGCTAACAATATGTGCATATTAGCCATTTTAAGGCACTAGAAGCAGTTTTTGGGTTAGTTTGTTATACACTTTTTTTTCTTCTAGTCATAGCTATAATTGTAACGAAGGCAGGAAAGCCAAATTCAAATTACATGTTCTTTGGAATAATCAAGCTTAGGCCAAAATATACATGAGGCCATAAAATCCGAACAAGAGCTAAATAAACAAAATCCAAAAGGGGTTTGAGGTGACCTCAAAAAACAGTTGTCTGCTGCTGCTTTGCCTGTTGTTATTGCTTTAATATTGAGACCAAGGTATATTTATAGCAGGTAGCCGCGAGATTACAACAATTGTACAATAAAACAAACAACAGGGCTTTTTATTGTCGTTTTGTGATACGAACTGTCAAACAGCAAAGGGGTTGAAAAGAGACAAAATAAAAAGACAAACCCGCTTGTTTACTTGTTTACTATACAACATTTGACAGTTTGTATCACGAAACAAGCAAATAAAAAATAACCAGCTGGCTTTCCGAGACTACCTGCTATAAATATACCTTGATTGAGACCATCTTGCTTAGTTTTTCAAATAGAAACTAAAAATGAATTTAAATGTACCACATTGGTGAATTAAGTTAGATTTAATTGTTTAGTGAAGAAAAGGATTTTGTATTTAAAACGATTTTACACATAAATGTGTTTATATATCCATCCTAAAAATTGGGCATAAGACCATGTTTAATCTCACTAACTATTAACAAAAGTAGTAGTTATGCTTATTTGGTAAAATATTTACTAAGTGTGACCGTAGCTTTAGAATTACTAATGCTCCGCTAAAATCTCTATATTATTTTACAACAGCGTGGTAACAAACCTATATTTTTGAAAGCTTGGGAATTTATCCATGATTTTATGTTCACTTTTATTAGTTGCAATAATAATTTAAATACAAATACCATACAGTTAGAGGATACATAGGATATAAGTCTGATGTTTTTTTATCATGTCTATAACAGAGGCGAAGGCATTACAATCATACGATTTTAAAGATCATACTTATCCTTAATATTGCTAATAACGGTTCTGTTAGAAACCGCTTTTCTTTTTAAAAATCCTTCTACCAGTACACTGAAAAGAAAAATCAATCCATCCGTATATAAATCAATAGTACGGTAAGTACGGATTTTCTTAAATCAAGTATAGAAGGATTGATTCAAGTACGGATTATTCGAGTGCGAATTACTTAACTTATCCATATTTAAACCCGATTGAATCAAGCTCAAAGTGCTCTTGATTCAATTATTATAAAGTTTATTTAATCCCGAATTCCTACTTGAAATTATCCGAAAGTGAAATTAGATTGATTCTAACCTAAAACGCTTACCCCAGAGACAAAAGGAGAATATTATTATGATTGATTTAGTTAAACGTTTAACAGCTTACAGAATTCCAATTATAAAACATCAGCATCATGCCCGACAGTTTTTCCACGTTAAAAATTTGGTGTACAAATTTAACTTAAAATATAAACTAAGGAACTTTTGCTGTTGATTTTACTTTTTATGTTTTTCTTCTCGTTCTGTTGTTTTTGTTGTTTCTACACAAAACATGCAAATCGGTTTTTACCTATTTGTGTGGTGTAGTTGTTATATCTGCAACAAAGTTTGACAAACACATATGAGATTAAAACGCTCACTTTGTAATTTTAAGCTCAGAGTGGCACTACCAAGTACTTGGTTTAAGAGTTTTATACTTATTTTAAGAAATTCTATGACTGATTTTCGAAAGTAGTCCCATTTAGGATTGTTTTAAGTACGTTTATGTGTTATTCGTACTTAAATTTTGAAAGACGACTTGTACTTAAAGTAAGTATAAAACACTTAATTTATCCCGAGTGTTTTTCTTTCTGTGTATGACCTTCTATTTATTCCAAAACTGCTCTAACAAAATTCAATCCAACTAATTTTTATTTATATTTTTATTTCAATGTTTTATACGTTTCCCTAAGGTATAATTACATTAAGGACTTTATTCCACAAAATGTGCTTTGTATTTTCCTTTTTTGGTCATAACTTTTATAAAACATGACCTACAAATACGATTATAATACATATGTATACATTTAAATATAAACAAATACAAATAAGCAAAAATTTACAACAAAAATAAAACAAATAAAATTGAGTTGAAGAGTTAGAGGATGGTCGAAAGGAGTTACAAATGTAGCTCAAATTTTTCGTACAACATTTAAAGAAATAAAGTCCTTAAAATCAGCATTTTCTATTTATAACCTTCAATTTTAGGGCAATTCTTAAGAGAATGCGTACTTAAAGAAGCTTATAACCGTAAATTGGAATTAGTATTGGAATTAGTGAATGGAGATAGCCAAGAGCAATTAAATAGCATACAGTAAGAGTAAAGGCCCAACAACAATGTGCTTAAGTTGGCTTAAGCGAATGAGCGAATACATTAAATTATATGAGGCAAACCATATTGAAACATAAGGAAACTTTTTGCTAAGTTTAATGAAACTGTCATTTGCTTAAGCAAGGTGCAAATCTAATCACACATTCCGGACGGAATCAAATGTTTTTGTTTCCTAAAATACAATTGAGAGACTTTTTGTTAATTTTTGACAGTAGGTTAGGCAAGGTTATGCATATTATGGTTGAGCCTTTAGATTGGGTGTAAAGGTATAAGCTAATTACACAGGGTAAAATGCAGTTTAGTTTTTTTTCGGATACATCGAAAGTTCTTGGAAAAAGTGACTAAGAAGAGCTTTGATACTGTCCCCTTTATAATCATAGCCCAAATACAGTTCGCTATCATAGACCAAATGCAGTGTCTTTATATCTCAAATACCTGTGTGCTGTTTGAGTAGAGAGATATTACGACCAATATCCAAATAAGTCCGAAATTTATTGCATTTGTAATTGATATTCCATCTATTGTTATTATTTTATATACTGGGGTGTGCTGGTAATCGAAAACGTAAAACGCAAGAATTTTAAAAGTCGTTTTTAATAAGATTTCTGTAATCAAAGAATTTTATGACAAATTAAAAAAAAATTATAAAAATTAGATTAAAAGTGTATTAAAAACAGTTTCCAAACTCTTGCGAATTACGTTTTTGATTTCCAGAATGCCCCTGATAATCACTCGCAGTATTTTAAATTGCAAAGGAGCAAACAAACCTGCACGCCTTCCAAAGCCTTCAATACCTTTTAGGTTTGCGTCAAAGCTGATCTGTCCTTCTAAGTCAGTTACCTTTCGTCTGCCGGATGACTGTAGTGCCCTGCAGGCGAACTTCTATGCTATAGGGCTGACGGTTAACTGGCTTAGGTTTTATCGCATATCGAGGGATATATGGATGTATATTTAGCTTCCTTAGCATTCGAAGGTAACTCTAATGTGGGTACTAGGGCATGCGAACAGCCCGCGAAACCAGAGAGCAGATGAGCTTGCTTAAAGAGGTGGTCGTCGGATGACACATTTATTGACCAATATGTTGGCCTTTAAATGGAAAATGGGATTGATATACAAATTCACCTGCTCCATACCCAGAGCACTATGGCATAAACGGAAAACTAGCCTTCTACTTAGGTTTAATAGAGGCCAGATTATAACAGAGGTCTCAGTTGTGGCTGGGCACTGGCCTGTGGGGACTCCTGTGAGGAAAATGGGCCAATGACGGGGAGACAGAGGAAACTATGTTTTTTTCTATGTCAATGTCCTGAAATTCAGGGCATTAGGGGAAAGCGCCTGGGAAAACTGCTGTTTTCTTTTTTTGGAGGATATATCTAGAATAAAACTACGAAGAGTTTTCAATGGAGTTAAAAAGTTTGGGAACACGACAAGTACTTCTCTTAAACACTTATAATCTTCTTAATCTACTGAACTAATAAATAAATAAAATTACAATATTCTTGGCACAGCTTTGGATACACAACAGGGAAGTATAAACAAAAACTTGCCAACAACAAAAAAAACTTTCAAGCGACAGGGCGAGGCCTATCACGAGAAGTTCCATTAAATAGCCTTGAGGATACTGTTTAAGTTGGCAACTTTATAGCAAACTCAACTAAAAACAGTTGGGTATCACAATACCTAAAATGAGTTTGGTTGTGCATAAGTTGGGTTTACTCTCACACGACCAAACTGAGTTGAGTAGAGAACCGCAATAGGGGCATTAAATATCTTACAAATATTAAAGTAAAATTTGATACAGTACAACAGATTCTGCTCTTCATTAGAAAGACGAATTGGTTGAATTCTGTAGTGACGCATATTGAGTAACTGCCCTATGAATCCAACCTATCCTTTACACTATTATGACATAAGCGACAACAAGGGACTGTTTTTTCAGGAAAGACTTTCTGCGGTTTCCAACATTTAGAATACAGTGCAATGATAAATTGAAGTTAGCTTTATAAATTATAGCTCAAAAACTCTAATGCCGTACGACTCTATAAAACTTTCACCCCTACCCCCTTTACCTAAAATAAAAATTCTCAATATATTTCGAGATGGTTATACTGTCATAATCCTGTGTTTCCGAGGAGATTGTGTATATGACGTTGCATGTTTGAATGACATTTGTGCACGCAATACCTCAAGTTTGTTTGGTGCTTAGAGCTGGCAATCGCTAAATGAAGCAGCTTTATTGTAAGAATTTACAACTTAACAATGGCGAGAAAGCTTTGATGGACGCTTGGGCTTATATAGTAACTGTGATAAAATTCTAAAACGCGAGAGGAGAGATCATGAAAAAAATATCGGGTCAGAAACTATTTTTTGTCTTGACACTAAGACTGATAGTATACATTATATTTATAATAATAGCTTATTAATATAAATAGCTTTGCTCTTAAATTGAATTTTACTTATTATTAAGATATTCTTAAGATTGGACACTATTGGAAGGGGTACATAACAGCCTAAAATGTGCCGGAGAGCCCTCTTAAAGAATTAATTGGCATCTATGCATCCATATTCTCCGTTACCAACTTTAAAAGCAGTAGGTGAAGAATTATAGCTAGGGCATTAACCGGTATTCTACAAAGAGCACTAGTTCATATACTGGCCATGCTAATTTGTCTTAATAGCCACCCTTTGTAGGTTTTTACCCCAGAACTATACCATAATGTAGAAATGGAAAATTTTAACGAACAATAGCAGTATAGTTCCTAAGAAGTCAAGGATAACCCAATTCCTTTCAAAGTCAACTGTTGACATCTTCAGTCAATACATGATATTCTTTTTAAAGCCAAGCTTACTTAATAAAATACTTGCACAAACGTGTTTCGATGAATCATCCCTGCACCATTGCTTCAAAAGAAATAACATTAGAAAGAACAACTTTTGGCTAAGAAATCATAATGCTGTTTTATTTAGTTCACCACTTCTATATCCAAGTTAAATACACAAATTTATATCCCATCAAATCTCATCAAAATACCTCTTGTAACATTGAAATTTTAACGTCATGCATTTTTGATGGATATAAAAATAAAAAATTATTTCTTCATATTAATTAATTATTTTTTTTTTTCTAAAAACAACAACATAAAAAATCCTTAACATTTTATTACTTAAAAAAAAATTTGATGTATTTTTCTGTTGTTATTTTAGTGTTCATCAATGTAAAAGGTACATTTATTTATTTTATATTAGCAAATGAACGTGTAAAACGTATATATGTATGTGTTTTTGGTGTAAACAAACCCTTAACGTGGCGATTATGAAATGAGAGTGTTAGTGACGTGAGCGTGTTAAGTTTATGACATGTGGAAACAAGTATTGCAGTTATTTTCTTTCAAACACACGGATTTTTTTATTTTTTTTTAATTGAAACCCTACTGTGGGTGGATTTAGTCAAACTAACATCTTGAGTTTTTAATCAAAATTTTCAATATTTTTAATCAGGCTTAAGTTCATCAAATTTAATTTTCATTAAATTATTTTTATGAAGAAAGGAATTTTACAACATGAAAATGAATTAAAATTTTTATTGATGATAATTCATTCTTGACTGACCTGAGTTTCGAACCCAGGCGGCTGGTTACCCTGACATATTTCGATCGCTACCACTCGATCTCCTCATAGGGATTTGCCGTCTTACACTCGCAGCCAAATTGTACACAGAAAAAATTATTTTTCCAATTCAAACAAAAAATTTGTAGAATCAAACAATTTTTTGTCTGAAATCGGTCCTATAAACAAATTCGCATATTCAAACAACTTATTTGCATTTTGTTTATTGAAAAAAACACCGATTTTTTCAAACAAATAATTTAACTGAATCAAACAAAAAGTTTACTGAAATTCATATCAATTTCAAACAATTAACTTTTCTGAATCAAACAAAAAAGTTTTTGCACAAGCAATGACGCGCACACAAGCAAGCACTGTTGGAGAAAATGAAGCAGAGCAGAGCGGCCGGCTGGCTTTGATACACATTTTTTTATTTTGTTTCTTATAATCATGTTGTTGTTTCTGTTGTTTGAAAAGAGTAAAACGTTTTTTTTTTACCTGTTATTGTTTTTGTTGTTTTTTCACTATCATTTTTGTTAGTCTGAGTTCATACGGCTCATGTCTTATTGACAGGATTCTTCCTTTTTCTTCTTTGAACATGAATTGGCGTTCAAATGATTCATATCATGTTGACGACATGTGCTTTTTTGATATTGAAAACAATAACAAAATTATACAACGAATGAAAAAGCAAAACGTAAAGACAGTACATGCATCTGTGTACTCGTTTCTTTTCCCCTCGTCCCTCTCGCCTATAACATAGCGTCTTCACCTGACAATTTTTTGTCATACCAAACGTCAAACTTCATATTTAAAAAAAACGCTGACAAAAATTTTCGAGTTTTTTTTATATAGATTTTGACGTTTGGTATGACAAAAAATTGTCAGGTGAAGACGCTATGTAAAGTAGCAATCTTGTCAATAAGACATGAGCCGTATGAACTCAGACTTATTGGTGTCCTTTTTTAAAGCGTCCAATAATAGACTGCATGTGTTTTTTGTTGTAGTTCTTATATTTCCCATAAAGAAGTGTTGCTTAAGGCCAGTTTACACGGTAATACAATGTATTACGACTTTGTAGAATCAAAATATTATGAAATTCTCTCCGTGTTTAAAAGAAAAAAATAAAAATCTTTTGTAAGTATAATTCATGTTTACACGGATGGTATAAGTAAAATCAAAAATAATAACAAAAAAGCAGATGGTTGCAGTTTTAAATATTTACAAAAACAACATGAAAATTTCCTGAGTTGAATTTAGTTGTTTTTGTAATTGTATAAAAATGCTATCACCTATAACGTACTCCGTTAAAATACACCTCTGGTGTGATGAGAATACATAAGTTTCTAAAATGGTTTAGAAAAAAATCATTTACCGACCGCTTGTCAGATTTTGTATCCGTATTCTCTCTTACTCAATACATTTTGCTTTTACATGATAAGATTTTTCTCATTCTACATAATCTTTCGACATGTCGTAATACATTATATTACCGTGTAAACTGGCCTTTACGATCAAATAAAAAAATGCAAAAAAACGACAACATTAAAGCCCTTATGACACTACATTTTTTATTCATTAATTGATATAGAATTGATAGAAAGAAACAGTAAATGCTAGAAAGAGCAAACTATAAAAACTGTAAACAAAGTTCTTTTTTTTCTCTTGTTATGGTTTTGTTTCAGGGATGGCGTTGAGAATTTTTAAAATTGTACCAACAACCTTTAAAAATTTTACTTTTTTACCCTTATTGTTCCAAAAGATTTTTTAAGTTGAAATTAATTTTATTTATGTTCTTAAAAAACACCACAAAAAGGAATTATAAATCTTAGTTTAAGATGTATCAACAAAAAAGTACAATTGAAACAACTTAGCCATCCATGTTCTTTTAATTTTATTAACTGTTGCCAACTTTTTGTTTATGAGAAACCTAACTTTTAATATTTCAAGCTTGAAATGTCAATTTTAAGTTGAACAATTTTACACTTTTTTTTGACATAACTTCATTTTTTATCGATTACTTTATTAAAATTTTTGACAGTTTGCCATTTATCGTAATACAACTGAACCCTTCGCACTTGGTAAATTTTTCTATTACTTTATATTTGCACTGTTCACCAAAACTTTAACAATGTATTAAAAATGTAGTGTCATAAGGGCTTAAGGAGCGTTAAATATTTCATACAAAATTATGAAAACTTGAAACAAATAACGCGTATATTATATTTTTGAATAGTTGTCCACATTTGTGTTGGTTAAATAAAAATCAAACAAAAATATTAATTGAAACAGTAAAAAAATTTGTAGAAATCAAAAAAATTTTCAAACAATTTTTATTTTCATTTCACAAAAACTATTTCATTCAAACAGCTGTTCAAACTATTTGCAAAATCTTGCAAGCGGAAATTTCTCCAGTAACATTTTGCAAGTTCTCTAACTTCCAACTGTCAAAAAATTCTCTTTTTGGCTCTCTCGCTGCAAGAGATTTGGAGTACGCAGACAACATTTTGCAAGATTTTGCAACATTTTGCGCAAAATATGTGTACGCAGACAGACCTAATGGCAGAGGTAAGTAGTTAGAATTGTGTTGATTTTTAACGTTTATAATAAATTATAATAAACAAAACATTTTACTTCATGCTAGAAACGTCCAAATATACAGTGCGACCGTGGCGTAAGTGGAGTGGAGATGGCAGAACCGATAGAACCAGCAGAACTTTGTGGGACAAACTTTGCAATTGAGGAGGCGAGTATTTGGTATTGTGTTCCTGGCGAGCACTTCACATCCAAATTATTTTTCTCCGTTGTCAAGCTGTTGAAGGGCACTGTATTGGGCATTTGATTATTTTTTCCCATTGTAAGCCGGCACGATGTTAGGCAATGTAAGCAAAAGAAGTTTTATAAAAAACCCGACAAATAAAACTAAAAACTAAGAAGAAATTGAACTTACCAAATTAATAACAGTGTAATAAACAAGTTTTTTAATTTACAACACTTTTTAAGCTTCACTTTAGTTAATAATTTTTTAATTTACCTCGAGAATTCAATTTTGCGTACACATATGCTAAAATTATTTTGCTTTGTTATTTCAATTGTTTACACACCGATCAGCTGTTTTCTTGCAAAATTTCACTGGATGCTGTCTGCGTACTTTTTGAGATTTTTTCAGCCGATAGAGTAATATTGGTCTTACTCTCCCAAAAAAATTTACTGAGTATTTGCTACTGGAAAAGTACCCAGACAGACCTAATATTGATAACTATTTTAACATCTACTATTTCCATAGGTCCCATCTTACCCCTTCCCTAAAATCACTTTAAGATGGAAAATAATCATATAGATGTGGATATCTAGAGAATATTCGTCACGTATTTCTTAAATTAGCCATAATCTAAGATCTAACATAATTTTAGGGTACAGTCTCGAAAACATGTCTGTGAATACTGTCATGAAGAGTGTCATATTGTCGGGCTTGAACTTCTACACTTTCTTACTTGTTTTCTATTGCACAAGGTAGATTGTATATTCCCTTTGAAAAAGTATTAAATAGCACAAAGCCAGAGTTTTTTGACAAATTTTTTGCTTATCAAAACATCGAACCCTCTTACAGCGATGTTAGATGTCTTCCAGAGCAAAAACAAATAACGAAGACGGTTTCCCAACACGTACAGGTAACCGTGCGGAAAACAGGGAAATTCGAGATTAATACCACAGACTTCTAGTGATTGGCTTTGCGATTTATTGATTGTCATTGCAAATACCAATCGAACGGGGAACTGAATCCGCTTGAATTGGAATGGAAGGTCAGTTGGAATAATGGGAATTCGTGGGATAAGGACTTCCTCTTCTTTGAATTTGCCCTTGATGATTGTCGCCTGAATCAAATTGTTCATTAGTTTTTTGACGGACAACCGCGTACCGTTGCACATTTTGGGGGATTGAGATTCCGCAACATGATTATGATCGATACCACCTTCAGCTGTAAATTATGCGGCGGAGTTCAAAAATTCCGATTGGTAGCTGGTCGGTTCATTTTCGACGGTTACGCAGTCAACAGATTTGTACGTATACAGTTGTCCTGCGATTTGACTTTGAATAATTAAGTTTAAGCTATCGACGTCCTTATTCTTCGCTGCTAGTATTTCCCGTTCACGAATCCCATCGAGATTTTTGTAATTTTGTGCAATGCCAGGGAACACTTTGCTGATGAGTTCCTCCTTGAACGATGTGAATTCACAAACATTTTCAGGCAACGATATCAATCCATTCGAAACATCAACAGGAATTTGGCCGTTGCCAAGCTCCAGCAGTTGTCCCGAGAATTTAGCAGCCGATGGGTCGTTCTGCAACGTGACTCTCATGTTTGTGGTCAATTGCAACTTCTGGACATGCCTCCACAAAGACGACGTTACAGGCACGCGTTAAGTTCATCCGCAGCAGAAGATTTGGGGATGACAGGAAGTGTTTGACGAAAATCTTCGGAAAGCAATATCAAAGCCCCACCAAATCGTCTTAAGTATTAAAAATTCTATATTTTTTAGTTTTGTATAATTTTATACTTAATTATTTTTTATGTTTTAATAGAGTAATTAGGCCGTGTTGATAAAAAAAACGATTTTTTATATGACGATTTTTTGACGGTTTTTTTCAGAACTAATGACGATTATGACGATTTTTTTCAGACGATAATTCGAAAAAAAAACATCTAACATCTCTGCCCTCTTATCATATGCATGTGCACATTTACATTAAGTAATTTTTGTCACTGCAACTTTTAACAAGTTAGAAAGTATAATCTGTCACACCCGACCATATTATTCTCTACGCTACAGTATAAAACTAAAACAATTTTTGCTAGTGTACCCTATTTGGACCCGCCTAATGAAGTTAAGATTCTTATAAAAGTTCTTTGTGCCGATTATTATTGGATTTGGACCTACCAGGAGAAAATTTTGTCATGACCTGTTAAAACTTCAAGTTTTACAAATAAAATATCAACGAAAGTGGACAAAAAAACATAATAAACAAATATACTCAGGTATTCAAGACAAAGTCTTGACAGAAAGAGTACGAATAAACAGAAGAAAAGGAAGAAACATGTAAATAAATTGAAACATGATAATCAATTACAGCAAATTTCGAACCACCAAAAGATTGATGTTTGACTGGCAGGCACCGCAGTGGTTCAGAGGGTAGTACTGCAAAGAATTCTAATGATGAGAATGTCGTTATTCTCGAAACGTAAATTCAACCCGAGTTCGATCCCCAGCTCAGCCAAGAATAATCACTATCAATAAATTTTAATTAATTTAATGTTGTAAAATTCCTTTAAAAAAAAAAAATAATTTAATGAAAATTAAATTTGATGAACTTAAAGCTACGTTCACAATCAAAAAAACATTTTGGTGTTCATTTGGTGTTCATGATAGGGCAACAATTTCTTTTGCAACCACAAACATTTTGCATCAAGAAACCGTTAGGAAATTTTAGCCACAACAATATGATGCATTTATTTTTATTTTTGTAAACATTTTGTTAAAATTTTCATTCAAAACTTAATAAAATTATTTTAAACGTCAGAAACAATTTCATACAAATTGTTGCTGAAGTTCTAGTTGACTCAACTTTAGTTACATTTTTAAAAAAGTTTTAGTTACATTTTTGTTCTAAAAATGAAAGGAAAATATATGTAATACTTTGGGAAGAAAAAGGATAGAAGAAAAAACGAAATTGTTTTTTTGATTGTGAACGTAGCTTAAACCGAACTAATTATAATTTTAATAATTATTAAAATTTAATACCAATATTTTTAAGGAATTTATGTCATTAAAAGCTATTTTTGGTGGTACTATTTGGATGGGAGCTGTGGTTAAATATGAACCGATTCCAATAAGATTAAGTAAGATGATTTTGATTGCAATAAATTAAGTTTCGACCAAATTAAATCGAAATACCAACATAATAAGATGGTTTATCAGCACAAAGACCCAATTTCAGAAAGAAGCTATGTGAAATAATGGACCGATTCGCCCCATTTTCAATAGGTCTGGTCCTTTTGCCAATTAGAACATATCGAGCCCTATTTTCGATTATATCGTATGCGACAAAAGGCAAATTTTACAGGAGAAGCGTTTTTATTATTTTTTTTTTTTCTTAAGCAATGCAATAATTTATTTGGATTTAGATGGGATTTTTCTCCGCAACGTTACAAATTCAAAGTCTAAAAGTGTGTTCGTCATTGTCACAAATACTTATAACCTATTTGCAAGAAAAAAAAAACAAAATTTCGATAAACTGTCGCTTACGATATAATTTCTTCAAATTATCTCCAAAATTGGGAACTGTACTTTGCGCACAAAGTTTACATGCCGACCAACCAGCCAGCTGGACGGACATCGTTAATTCGATTTAGTTTCATTATTTCCAAGCATACCAATAGATTTAGCTATAAATATTATAATAGAAGAAAAATGGAATACAATAAGGGAACATACGAATATAGAAAAAGATTTATTCTTACGTATTCTAAGATTTTGTATAATAGATAATAGATATTTTCAATTAGATATTCAAATGAAAGGACTTCCTATGGGCTCGCCAGCTTCTCCAATTGTAGCAGATATAGTTATGGGAAAATTATTAGATGTATGTGTAGGAAAGTTAGGTATAAAACCGAAAATCTTGACAAAATATGTTGACGATTTATTTTGTATAATTCCGGAATCGGGAATGGAACAAATGTTGGATGTTTTTAACTCATTTCATTCGGATATTAAATTTACAATTGAAAGGGAAGTTAATTCAAGACTATCATATTTAGACACCTTGATAATTAGAAATGGAAATGGAGTATCAATAGATTGGTATCAGAAACCAACATCTTCTGGTAGAATTATCAATTATTTTTCAAAACATCCAAGGAGAATAATAATTAATACTGCTAAACATTTTATAAAAAGAGTTCTTAAAATAAGTGATTCAGAGTTTGATATGGATAATAAAAGGAAGATTTCAAACATTCTAACAGAGAATAGTTTTCCTAAGCAATTAATAACAGATTTATTAATACAACAAAATAATTACAGATTAAACAACCAGGACATAAGTCAGATCAGAGGTATAGAAATATTTCACAAAAAACAGCTTAATCAACTCATTGTGCTAATCTAAACCATTATCCAGTTTTTTATAATACAAAAGTTTTAAGCACGGAAAATAATTACAAATGTAGATTTATGTTGGAATTAGGGTTCCCAACTTTTTTTGTTGCAATTAAAGTACAGTGATTATTAAAGGTTAAGAAAAAAAAGTACACAGTATAAATGAGGCGCTCAGCGCCAAAACGGCCTAACCCTCATTTTAAAAAAAATCAAACTGACTATGCTGATGTAACCGGAACCTTCTGAAATAAATACTAAAAAAACTCCCTATTGCATAGTATAATACTAGGTTATTCTACCTGCTGAAAACTGTTTTTCCTCTATGCAAAGTTCAAAAAAATGTGGATGCCATAATGGCCTAAGCCGCTTAGGCCAAATCGAATCCTAGAAATAAAAAATATGTGTGGGTTAGGCTAAAAACGTATGTTAAAGTAAAAACCATAGTTTAAGTAATAAAGTTTAATTACGCCATCACCTGTTGCGATTTTTGTTCCAAAATGCATTTTAATCAACCTTGGTTTCATAGTTTGTTTTGATTGTTGCTTCTACCCATTAAATGTCAAACTGTAATTTTGAATAGCTCGTTAAATAGTTGCTTTTGTGTAATGGTATATTTCACATTGCTGTTCAAAAGTGAAAATAGTGTTGTTGTAATAGCAAAGATGTGACCGCACGTTTTAATTGTAGGCTATACTCGCCGGATGGGGTCGGGTTCTTGATCACATCAATGTCTACATAATACCACAACAAAGTCAAACGTGCTTTTACAAATCAATAAAAAAAAATATATATGGATATTAATTTAAGCTTTAACTTTCGGACGGACTGCAGATATTTAATTTAAACTGACTCTAAAGTAAACGTATTTAAATTGCACCTTATCATCGATCTTTTGGTGGTCCAGATCGTAACCCACTCCAACCATCGTTTTCCCGTATTCAATTTAATTTCCGAAAACCCCTACATATTCTACAAACTACTTGTTTGGCTCTCTTTACTTCATTAAAACTAAAATTAGTTTCGATTCATTATAAATTTTATTAACAGTTAATTAAGAAATAATAATGCAAAATAATTATATTCGTTCTTTTACAATAAGTAAATTCTATAATATTAGTTCTAGCGAAAAGATTTATTATAAAAAAAAAAATAAAATAACAAATACGATTTTTCATAATTAAGTTTTCTTACTCACTCAATTTCATCCCTCGTTGCTCAGGCCTGTGCAGATCTTAGTGATGAAATATCAAACTATAATAAATACTTAGTGATTACAAGAGACTATAGATATATTAAAGAGAATCAAACTGAAAAAAAAAATCTTAATTTCTCTTATTTTCAGATTGATGAATGAAAATAAATTAAAAGTATGTATATACGTAGGTATATAAGTAGTCACTAGAAGAGTGAAACTACAAAACAAATAATAGTGGTATTTACAAGTTACAAGAACAATTAACAGACAAAATCTAATTTGGAAACTTTAACGTAATTAAAATTAAGAATTAGATTAGAACAAAGAGTATAAATTTTGTTTTATACAAACATAGATATTTTATTTTTAATTGCTTAAAGAATTAAAATTGGAAGTTAATTATTATTTATTTTTATTTTTGAGAAAATTTTAAACACTTAATTTTAAAATTTTCTTGATAAAGTACAATAGATGTACAAAATTGGTAAGTAGTGTTAGAATTAAATAATGAAACACTACCCCTACTATATTAACCATAAAGTAGGTAAAAAAAAATTAGTTTAGGAATGCAAGGTTTCTTTAATAGTTACGTAAATTGCCTCAGGAATTATTTTAACTTCTTAATTTAGAGATATAGAGAAATTTAATGAAAACCTTATCTGACATTTGTATAAATCTATAATAATTGGACTTCGGTCAACTATGTTTTTCTTCTCATCTGACTGGTCCAGATACGTGGGAATCTGTCTTTACAGGATTTGTTCCAAATTTTCCTTACGCCTTTAACTGAATGTTCTGGCTATAGTTTCAGTTAAATTTAATTTTATCAAGCAAGTTCCTTTTCTTCGGCTTTTGGTTCCTTTTTATTAATAACTAGCTTAACCCGTTGCGCTTCGCTACAATGCTTTAGCCAACTTTGAAGACTCTCCCTTTAATAGTTCTACAGTAGAGATATTTATTTTTATTTTCAAAAGTGTAGTATACCATAAGAGTGACTTCTACAAAGTTTGAACATTCTTACTATAACAGTTCTTAAGATAAGAGATATTAAACATCGTCGTTCTATGGGGAAAACCACTTCCCCCGCTGCTACTTTATTTAAATTTCGGGGCTCAGAAGATCGTACTACCAAAAGTTCAACAAAATGCGTTCAGTGGCTCTTATTAATATTTCTATATATGAGGGGTACTGCTCCTCCCCCGTCTACCCCGCCCATTTGTATATTGAAATTTATAGTTTACTATAATAATAGCTTTAACCACTTTTGAAGACTCTGCCTTTAATAATTCTTCAGTTGAGCGATATTTAATATATGCATCCTATGGGAGGTATTTCCCCCCTGCGCCTATCCGCTTTATTGTTATTTTCAAAAGTGTTGTATACCATAAGAGTGACTTCTAGAAAGTTTGAACATTCTCACTATTACAGTTCTTTAGATATGCGATGTTAAACATTGGCGTCCTATGGGGGATTCCACTTCCCCCGCTGCTATTTTATTTTAATTTTGGGGCTCAGAAGATCTTACTACCAAAAGTTCTGCATAATGCGTGCAGCGGATCTTAATATATGCGATAATTAATATTGGCATCCTATGGGGGATACCAATTCCCCTGCCCCTATCGAAAAAATAAGTAGCCTATTTTATTTTCAGGGCTCACGTGATGTATCTGTAAAAATTTCAGGAAAATCGGTTCAGTAGTTTAGGAGTCTATAAGCCAACAAACAAACAAACAAACACACATACAAACATTTTTCATTTTTATATATATAGATTTATCAAATCTCAATTATTAACTTAAACAGATTATGTAACACAGCCACGTTTTTTAAACAAATTATTTATTACTCTATTTAATTAATTTTATAAATGCAACTTGACTGTTCAAATATCAGACTTCGAATGATTTTTCAAAAGCAAGCAGAATCTCGTCTAGTCAAGAATTTATAGAAAAACATGTATAAATCCTACTATCCTCTTCACTCATTCATAAAGCCTAAATATTAAATTCCATTCATAATTTTACCCAAAATGACTAACGGTTATTATGTATTTACCATATTCATTAATAATTTGCTTTTCCTCTTTTCCATGCCCTTCTTAAGATAAAATTGAAATAAAATGTAGTAAAAATTTTAAACAGAACAAATCATCAGTGATGGTTGGTTATAAGTTGTACAACAAAAATAGTTCCCATAATTAATATAAAATTTCTCAGCCGTCACAACACAGGTGAATTTTCATAAATATTTTATTGCAAATTGAACTGGAAAACGGCAAAATTAATAATTAACTAGGTCGTAAGTCTTTGGCATGATATATGCCGATTTTTCTACCATTTAGATCCGAAATCTCGTATTGACAATTTCCCATTCGTTTATCTATTTTACACCTTAGAAACTTTGGTGCTAACTTAGCACTAAAAGCATCAGGTTTACTGCTCAAAATAAAGTTTCTTCTGTAGACTTCGTCTCCAACATTATAACTGATTACTTTCGATCGAAGATTGTATAGTTTCCTATACGTATTATATGCCTTCTCCAGGTTTTCTTTCACTTTGTCGCGAATAATTTCGATTTTGTCCAGATGTCGTATGTTTTCGCCACTTTCTAAGGAATTAATATTCCTTAACAATTGATATGACTTTCCGTGTGTGATCATAGGGTACCCAAATAGTACATGGCAAGGGGAATAACCAATTGAGGTATGGATAAGACTACGTAAGGCAACACAAATGTGAGAAATATGGGAATCCCATTCTCGCTGGTCTCGCTTGATATATGACCGTATCGCTGCCAGAATCGAACGATTCAGTCTTTCAGAAGAATTTGACTGGGGGCTATAGAACGCAGTAAAAATATGTTTGATGCCATATTTTTCCAAAAGAGTTTCAAACAATATAGACTTAAACTGCGTTCCATTGTCCGTTACCACAAACTCTGGTACGCCAAAAATATGGAATACATTTAATTCTACAAAATTACAAATCTCAGAAGCGGCAAATCTTTTGACAAGTTTAAGTATAGGATATTTTGAAAAGTGATCGACTATTATTAGGATTCCCACGTGTCCATTTTTGGACCGAGGGTACGGACCTAAAAAATCCAAGTAGATCCTTTGAAAGGGTCTTTCGGATTCGATCCTTGTTCCCATTAAAGGTCTTAGAATAAAATTTGGTGCCTTCGACTGCTTGCAAATATCACATTTAGAAACAAAATTTCTTACTTCCAGAGACATTTTCGGCCAATACATATTTCGTCTTATCTTCTCCAGGGTTTTTCCTATACCTCCGTGCGACGAATTAGGCAAAGAATGTGCCCTACGTATTACTTCTTCTGTCATTTCAGACGGTACCCAAAGTTTCCATGAAGACGATTCATTGCATGGATTCCCATTTGAAAATTCTGTTCTTTTGTATACAAACTTATCTATCACCCTAAGGTCAGGAAGGTTATCACCATTTTGGATTATATAATCCCGAAGTTTAACGTAGTCAATGCTATCAAAATATGAGGATTGCAAATCTATTTCCGGTTCGATTTCAACCGAAGAAATAGCTTCAAGAGAAAGTCGAGATAACGCATCGGGCACAGTTTGAAGACTTCCATTCCGATGTTCAATGGAGAAATCAAAATCTTGAAGACGCAATGACCATCTAGCCAATCGTCCGTTTAAATCAGTTTGTCGCATAAGCCATTGCAAACTTGCATGGTCGGTTACCACCTTAAATTTGTGGCCTTCAACATATTCTCGAAACTTTTCGACACATTTAAGTGCAGCCAAGCATTCAAGCTCAGTAATTGAATAGTTTTTCTGTGCTTGATTCAACTTGTAAGAGTAGAAAGCTATAGGCCTCTCAACTCCTTCGCCATCTTCTTGCGCCAAAACTCCACCAACCCCTAGCTTAGATGCATCGCACTGAATTATAAAGGGCTCATTAAAATTCGGTGTTATCAAGACAGGAGCAGTTGTTAAACACGATTTTAATTTCCCGAATGCCTCATTGGCCTCTTGAGTCCAGGTAAATGTCTTTATTTTCTTAGTAAGGTCAGAAATAGGTGCAGTAAGTTCAGAAAAATTTTCGATAAAACGCCTGTACCAGCTGGCAAGGCCTAAAAATTTTCTTACTTCACGGACAGACTTCGGAGGTGGTAGGTCTCTAATAGCTGAAATTTTGTCCGGATCGGCTTTGATAACTCCGTTACCAATTATGTACCCTAAATACCTAACTTCCTTTAAACACCATTTACATTTCGAAATGTTTAATGTCAGACCTGACTTTCTCAGTATATTGGCAACCTCAAGAAGCAAATCCAAATGGTCCCTAAAATTTTGAGATACTAACAGCAAATCATCCAGATAGATAAATACCTGGTGTCGAAGATTAGCTGGAATAATAATGTCCATGAGACGGCTCATAGTCTGTGGCGCATTTGTTAACCCAAAGGGCATAACTTTGAATCTATAAAGAGGTCTGTTTGGAATGGTGAATGCTGTCATATTACGACAATTTGGTGCTAACGAAATCTGCCAAAAAGCATGTTTAAGGTCCAAGGAAGTTATAAATTCTGCCTTTGGCAATCTTGACAAAATATTACTAATTTTGGGTTGGGGATAAGCATCCCGAATTGTAACTGAATTAAGCTTCCTTGAATCTAAACATAACCTTGACTTTCCGTTTTTCCTAACAAGCGTAACTGGACTACTCCATGGGCAATTCACTGGAGCTTCCTCGATGACATCCATGGCCAACATGTTATCTACTTCGGCATGAATAATCTTTTCGACAGCTGGCGATATAGAAAAATACCTCTGCTTGATCGGCCTAGCTTCCTTTAATATTTCAATAGTATGCTCAATTAAAGGTGTTCTACCCAAGCCATCGCGTTCATATGAGGGAAATATTTTAATGATATTTTCCAACTGGACACGCATCGACGGATTAAGCCTATGGCAGTTTTCCGCAGTATTCAGACATACGCTATTAATCTCTAAGATGCCTAAATCGATTAAACCAAACTTTCTAACAAAATCAATTCCTAAATACAAGTCATTCTTCAAATCTGGTATAATGTACACCCTAACAACCTGTTTTAAACCCTTATACTCAACATTAGTCTCAACATAACCTACGACATTATATTTTCTTCCACCTGCTGTTGTTACATGTTCCCTTAAAATTCTATAAGGAATGTCTTTCCTCAAAAAATTTTTTGCTGCATTACCTGATATACAGGTTACCGTTGCTCCCGTGTCAATAAGACCCACAAGATCCATTCCAAAAAGTGTTATTCTAATGAAAAATCGAGAATCGTGTAAATCCTTCTCTATCTCATCTAAAGAATGTCTTATTATTTTTCTATCAGAAACAATTTTTCCCCAAAATTGCCGCAGTCTTTTCGTATTTCGTTTCCAAACTGTTTTGTGGTCATGCTGTAAATATAACTCCTCGCAAAATATTCTTTCCCTTGCTCTCCGATACCTTAAAAGTTTCTCATGATATGGTAAAAGTGGAATTAATTCTGGTTTGCTACCAGAATCAAGGTTTGTTAAATAGTTAGAAGTTTGGACTGATGCTGATTTAAAAACTTTTACTTTTTCGAGCGGAAGCCGCTCGCTCCTACGTTTCCCTGGTTCTGACATTTGACACAGTTTGGTTTAAATATATTCTGTTTGCCGCATCCGTAACAGAATATAGTTCTTTCCTCTAGACAATCGGTAAATTTGTGACCCTTTTGCCCACAATTCCAACATACTAAATCAGTTACATTATTAATCTCAGAAATATCGTCTACCAATTGCTGTTCTAATCCTCTTAACTCAATTTCATTTATCTTCTTATTAACTTGTCTCAAGGCATTATTTTTCTCCATTTCAAGATTTAATTGTTCCCGTCTAAGCATTAAAAATCTTAAATGGGCTACGTTATTTATGTTTGTATAAAAGAGTTCCTTACGAAGTTGTGGCCTTAAATTTCTTCTAAGAATTTCAACAAGTTCCAGCTCAGAAAGTTTATACTGCAGTCTGCCACACAGTTTCAATATTGCTGAATAAAAATCCTCAAAGCCTTCACCTATTAACTGTTTTCGGTCCCTTATCATTTCCCTGATATCATTATCTGAAAAATGGTCCGCAAAATATGATTTCATCGCTCTACATAGGGATGGCCAAACTATTTTCTCAACTGAACTTCTGTATTCCCAGAACCATTCTTTAGCCCTTTCACTGACAAGAACGTGAAAATGATCACAAAGCAACTGAAAATCACCACCTAAATTATCATTTGTCAGAGCCGTTATAACATATATGAATTTTCCCACCGGAAAATTTGCTGTGTTACCATCAAATCTTATATTCCAACTATTTAATAGATTAACAACCTTACTGCTGTTCGTTAAAGCGACTGATGAAATGGAACTAAAATTTCTAGGAACGCTTGGTCTTTCGTAATCGGCGTTGTTAAAATTGGGAAATTCTAAATGTTCATTATTTTGTGGATTCGTAGGGTTTGAAACTAAAGAAGAACGATTTCCCATGGGTGGAAATAATTCCCTAGGAAAATGTGGTTCCGAACCTCTCCAAACTTCAAGTCTATCCATTTTCCGAGATAAGTTCTCAATAATTTTGTATAAATTGGCCAGTTCATCTTTATTTGAATTTTCTACAACTGTACGATTTTCCAAAGTTTGCTCTTGACTAGACGAATTCATATTTTCTCTGGTCGAAGGTATTTTGTTAGAAGAACGTGTAGTTCGAGAATTTGTTTGTGGCTGTTTTGGTAAAGCACCATGAGGAGTTGATGTACCGGCAGGTAAAGAAAATTTTGTAAGTGAAGAATTGCTAATCGAACTTTTGCAGGTCGGACAAAATGGTGTTTTTTCCACACATTTTATCAGACAATTCTGATGAAAAGTATGATGGCACTTTGTTGCAACCAAAGCTTCAGAATTATCCATAGGATTAGAGCAAATCATACAAAGAACCGATTCCATTTTGAAATTTTTTTTTTTTTTTTATATTTTTTTTTTTTTTTTTTTTTAATTATAATTTTAAACGGTTATATACAAATATTAATATATCATAAGTGTGATGAAGTAAAGGGGAAGCCAAACGTTAGTAGTTCATAAAATGTGCAATTTAAATTAGATATGTAGATTAAAACTTAAATGACAGAATACGTATGAATTTACAACAAGAAACCTTAATTACTGGATTACAATTCTGTCATAGAACAGGACAATAAAAGCAATAACTCCAAGTAATAAAACCTGCTTGAACAAAATCCACACATTACTATGCCAAGTAGCTATTGTACCTTAAATAAGCTGGTATGATGCTTGAAACGAGTTTGCAAATAAGAATCATTTACGGTCCAGTCTTATGTGCCTATTAATCGCAAAAGAACTTGCATCTCCAGTAAACTTATCTTAAGTTAAAGTTCGTTTTCAATTAAGAAAGAATTTGCAGAGCTAGACAAATCTGTATGCAACAGGATAAAATTAACGACGTTACTTAGGTTTGTCAGATTGTCTGGCCCCACGTTGGGCGCCATCTGTAATGGTATATTTCACATTGCTGTTCAAAAGTGAAAATAGTGTTGTTGTAATAGCAAAGATGTGACCGCACGTTTTAATTGTAGGCTATACTCGCCGGATGGGGTCGGGTTCTTGATCACATCAATGTCTACATAATACCACAACAAAGTCAAACGTGCTTTTACAAATCAATAAAAAAAAATATATATGGATATTAATTTAAGCTTTAACTTTCGGACGGACTGCAGATATTTAATTTAAACTGACTCTAAAGTAAACGTATTTAAATTGCACCTTATCATCGATCTTTTGGTGGTCCAGATCGTAACCCACTCCAACCATCGTTTTCCCGTATTCAATTTAATTTCCGAAAACCCCTACATATTCTACAAACTACTTGTTTGGCTCTCTTTACTTCATTAAAACTAAAATTAGTTTCGATTCATTATAAATTTTATTAACAGTTAATTAAGAAATAATAATGCAAAATAATTATATTCGTTCTTTTACAATAAGTAAATTCTATAATATTAGTTCTAGCGAAAAGATTTATTATAAAAAAAAAAATAAAATAACAAATACGATTTTTCATAATTAAGTTTTCTTACTCACTCAATTTCATCCCTCGTTGCTCAGGCCTGTGCAGATCTTAGTGATGAAATATCAAACTATAATAAATACTTAGTGATTACAAGAGACTATAGATATATTAAAGAGAATCAAACTGAAAAAAAAAATCTTAATTTCTCTTATTTTCAGATTGATGAATGAAAATAAATTAAAAGTATGTATATACGTAGGTATATAAGTAGTCACTAGAAGAGTGAAACTACAAAACAAATAATAGTGGTATTTACAAGTTACAAGAACAATTAACAGACAAAATCTAATTTGGAAACTTTAACGTAATTAAAATTAAGAATTAGATTAGAACAAAGAGTATAAATTTTGTTTTATACAAACATAGATATTTTATTTTTAATTGCTTAAAGAATTAAAATTGGAAGTTAATTATTATTTATTTTTATTTTTGAGAAAATTTTAAACACTTAATTTTAAAATTTTCTTGATAAAGTACAATAGATGTACAAAATTGGTAAGTAGTGTTAGAATTAAATAATGAAACACTACCCCTACTATATTAACCATAAAGTAGGTAAAAAAAAATTAGTTTAGGAATGCAAGGTTTCTTTAATAGTTACGTAAATTGCCTCAGGAATTATTTTAACTTCTTAATTTAGAGATATAGAGAAATTTAATGAAAACCTTATCTGACATTTGTATAAATCTATAATAATTGGACTTCGGTCAACTATGTTTTTCTTCTCATCTGACTGGTCCAGATACGTGGGAATCTGTCTTTACAGGATTTGTTCCAAATTTTCCTTACGCCTTTAACTGAATGTTCTGGCTATAGTTTCAGTTAAATTTCATTTTATCAAGCAAGTTCCTTTTCTTCGGCTTTTGGTTCCTTTTTATTAATAATGTATCAAATCTCAATTATTAACTTAAACAGATTATGTAACACAGCCACGTTTTTTAAACAAATTATTTATTACTCTATTTAATTAATTTTATAAATGCAACTTGACTGTTCAAATATCAGACTTCGAATGATTTTTCAAAAGCAAGCAGAATCTCGTCTAGTCAAGAATTTATAGAAAAACATGTATAAATCCTACTATCCTCTTCACTCATTCATAAAGCCTAAATATTAAATTCCATTCATAATTTTACCCAAAATGACTAACGGTTATTATGTATTTACCATATTCATTAATAATTTGCTTTTCCTCTTTTCCATGCCCTTCTTAAGATAAAATTGAAATAAAATGTAGTAAAAATTTTAAACAGAACAAATCATCAGTGATGGTTGGTTATAAGTTGTACAACAAAAATAGTTCCCATAATTAATATAAAATTTCTCAGCCGTCACATTTGTTTAAATAATAAATCCACTATTTTGTCAAAGGTAAGTTCATAAGATCTATTGAAGTGTGTTATCAGTTTTTTAATTGAAAATGTATTAGCAAGAAAAAAAATAGTACGTGAATAAACATGTCTGATGCTGACTCCATGAGTTTACAAGACTTCGAAAATTCTGGATCGGAGTATGTCCCAACACCAAGTGGGTCATCACGGCAAAAAAAAGGGAACCATTTCACTTGGTAAAGATGACGGCAGATGATTTTAAAAGCATATCCTTAATTGAGAAACTAGTGACAAACAGAAAAATCTCCACAGACAACACTTCAAAAGTTGAATGGCTTAAGATTCAGTGGCTTCGATTCCAAAATGTGAAGTCATTTAAAATTCAATACAAATATTCAAATAACATAGATGTTTTATTTCAAGAAGTTGATATTGCAAAGAGGAACTCCAGCAAGTTCGTAAATTTGGAATTGCAACCGCTTTATCCTGGATATTGAAGCTGCAAAGTTTAAATATTTACAGGAACTCAAAGAGTTCATACCTCCTATAAACCATTCATTTTATAATAATTTAAAAACAAATTCGACAGCCAAAGAAGAAGATATTCAGGAAGAAGACGAATAACTATTATTATTAATTTGTATTATTTAAAACGCTAAAAATTATTTTTGTTATTTATTTGAAGAAATTTTGTATGTTTAAATAAATGGAGCCAAAATGGCCTAACCCTCAGTTCTTATCAATATATCAATATATCAATGAATTCCAAAATGGCCTAAGCCACTTTAATTTTTGTATTAACTGTTGAAAACGGTCTTTATCTAAGTTGATTAAGACCTAATAATTAACCTAAAACAAATATTACAACTAATATTTATTAACGATTAATAAAAAAAAAAAAAAAAAATTTTAAAAACTTATTTTCTTTTAACTTTGTTTTTCTCAGAACCATTTTTTTGGGCTTAGGCCGTTTTGGCGCTGAGCGCCTCAAATATAAAGTACAATTACATATTTCTTTTTATCGTTATATTTAAAAACGTTATTTTTTTTGTTTTTCTCAAGGTTTGTCAAACAATTACACTGTGCTAGAATTTGAAACTAAGACAAGCAGGGCAACTGGCGCTTTAACATAATTCGGGTACGCTGAATCCAATACCTGTTCAAAAACGTTTAGTTTATTGAAATTACTAGAAAAAAAGAAAATCCGCAATAAAATTTCCTTTAAACGTTAAATCTAACATGCGAAGTGGTTTTAGAATCTTTTTTTTTTTTTTTTTTGGCAACAAAAATAATTTTTTAGCAACATTTCGAAATGTTTGTTTGTATAAAAGACAAAGTTTCAAACAAAACAAGCTATAAATGATTAAAATCTGTTAACAACTTTTGATTTTATTCACAAAAGTCGAAAAATTTTAATTAATTTAAAAGTTTCATAACACGCAATATTTGTATGGGAGCCCCTTAAGATGATAAGGAGCAAGTATGTCTCGAGAAATTGTTAAGGCGACTCCTTGGCTGTTATAGTACGTTTTCTTCAATGTATTTCTAGTCTGTATTAAACATTTTGTATGTGAGCCCCCTTAAGGAATGGAAATTTTGAAATGATGTTTTAAATGTTAGTTAAACGAGTCAATTTGAAAGACTTTTGCACTCGTTTTTTAAAAAACGGCAGTTATTGTACTCAAACAAAACAACCAAAAGAAATAGTGCTATCAGATTATTTTTTTCGAAAAATCGTCCTGCCAATAACATCAACAAATGGCCCTGACTAAAAAAAAAAACTTGTACAATAAGTATTATAATTAAATGACTAATAAAACCCTGACTAATATAACCTGAATCAATTTTGAATTCTAGATAAATCTAATCATGCGAAATAAAGTATTTTCGCGTACTTTATTATTCTCATAAAGAGTACAATTACTCGAAATAACGTACAATCCTTTATTATAAAGTACGGTTGGCAAGCCTAGTTGGAATTGTTACAAATTATAAGAGTACCGACAGTGTCGAGAATTAATTTTAAGTCAGATACTGAAAATGTAGCACAAAATAATAGACATTTAATTTATAAAAATAGAAACGGAAGTTAAAAATTTATTAATATTGTAATAGATCTAGTTTGTATTGAAAATTATTTTTATATTCAATTAAAAAAATTTTTTAATATTGTCATTTTATTGTTAATTTTTTTTTTTAAAAATTGTTAATTTTGTTATAAAGAAAAAAACCCTGAAGAAGGCACTCAAAGGAAGTGCCGAAATATTGGTGAAAATAAATTTATAAAAAAAAGTTTTTTATAAAAAACAATAACCCCTTAAGCTCGAATATTTTATTTGCATATTTTATGGTCTTTATTAAAAAAAAACAAACTACCAAAAAATAATGTTCTTCCGTACTAATATTGTTATGTAGTTTGATTTTTTGTCGGCTAAAGTTTTTTTTTAAAGTAACGACTACTAAATTTTACGGAATATTCTGTTTAATAAATAAAAATTTAAAAAAAATTTATTTATTTTAAATGAAATGCAAATTATGCGTTTTTTAAGTAAAATTAAATAAAATGAATTTTCTTTTGAATTTAGCTTCATAATATTTTGAGTGTATAATTTTTTTACCCATTAGTGTTACCATATAACTATATTTTTGCTGCATGGCATCACGAAAATATAAAAAGGAGTTAAGTTCTTGAAAAAAGTTTTATTTGCAAATAAGATATACGCATACAAATATGTATAAATCATTAAAAAATAGCTCTTCATTCGTTCGTCATGATCCTCCTAAAGTTCTTTTTACGATTATTTTCTTATAAACGTACACATGTTTTTGTTTATCCTTTAGTGTGTGCTTTCCCCCACATAAAGGTAGAGAAATTGTTTTCTGACAAGTTGAGTTTAGTTTCATTTTCAGTTGGTGTTTTCGTACATTCCAGTTCTTAAATGGTTATAAACTTTTATGTGGCTTTTTCATTTTAAAGTGACGTTGTCACTTAAACACAAAATGACATTTTAGATGACCTTTGAGCATTTGTTAAAGAAAACAATAATTATTTCTATGAAACTTGATGAAAAATAAACATTAAGTGGCAGTTTTGTTAAAAATTAAATAAGTTCTACTTTTTTTCAATTGAAAGGACAATTTCATAGTGGACCAGGACACCAGGACAAGTAGTCAAAAACCAGGACAATCCTGGAAAACCAGGACGTATGGCAGGCCTATCCTAGAGCCACCTTAAATTATACCGATCGACCCAGAATCTCTTTCTGAGTCGAACTAAAGATGTCCGTCCGGCTGGCAGGCAGGCAGGCTGTCCATGTAACCTTGTGCGCAAAGTACAGGTCGCAATTTTGGAGATAATTTGAAAAATATTTGGAACATAGGTTTATTTTTTATTTATTTATTTATTTATTTGTCGTTCCATACACAAGACTAAGAGTCTCATATTGCAGTACAGAACTAAGTATTAGCAAAATGTTGTAATGTTAAAACTTAAAACTATTTACAAAATCATCAATATATATGTATTAAAGAAATAGATTATAAAAAGGACCAAGCCTATTGAAAATGGGCCGAATCGTAGTACCACGAGGGAAGATAGGGCGAAGTTTGTTCCTCTCAGAATCTATCAAACCGATTTTAGATCCATATCTATATTTCAAACCGATTTTAATGAAGTTTATAAACATAGATAAATCCATATTTATATAGACACATAAGCATTATTTGTTTTTAAATACTGTGGTGTAGGGTATTATATGGTCGGGCTTGACCCACTATACTTTCTTACTTGCTTTTTATTGAAATAGAATATATCGCTCATTTGCTGCAACGTCGTCACAACTCAAAAAATTAAATTTTGGAGTAAGCGATGCAGAATTGTTCGCCATTTTTTTCTTTCTATTGTATATAAAATTCATACTTATATCTTTAATACCTTCTCCGTTTGAAAAAAATGAGTCGTTATTTGTTCTAAGAGGTGCAAGCAAATTAAAAACTTTAAGCACGTTTATTTCGAAATGTAGGTTTTTGGATTATGACGACTTTGCCGCAAAAGTGCGATATGAAAAGTCTATTAAAACATACATCGATACAAGAGATGGAGATAAACTTTGACCTGGAGATCAACTTAATAACGCATCATACGGATATCCCCGAAAGTGTTTCGGCAGGTGTCCATATCTAAAAAGTTAAGGAATTGAGTCATTGTAAAACGAGTTACACTCTAACAGAAGATCAACTATATAATCGAACATAAGAATATCTTCAGAATTATAACGAAGTATTAAGTATCCACATCGGGAACATTCTTAGATTTAGGTTAAGAGCACATTCGGTGACAATCAGTCCATAATTGCACATAGCTCCCATACAATTTTCTTTTCAGAATAGAGTGTTTGTAATATATAATTGGAATCGTTCCATATTTGACCATAAAAATATTACTCCCGAAAAAAGTTGTAATTCTATAATTTCCTTATAAGTCCCATATAAACCCCTTTCCTAAGATCACTTAAAGGAAAACAAATCACATAAAGGTAAAGATATTAAAGTCTTTTTTACAGGAATCTTAACCTCATTACATAATTTTGTTTGCCCATAGCAGCGTTGCCACTTTATGGGTAATTACCCGAATTTGGTATAATTTTTGCTGTGTGGGTAGAACGTGGGTATTTTCTCTGGGGTATAATTCAGGTGTTATTTGAAACTATTACTTCAGATACCCAAATAAAAACCAGATTCAATTTAAGTGATCGCAATTATTTCTTTTTAAATATTGTTGATAAAAAAAACGCACAGTCTTCTTAACCAAAGTCTCGGTTTTTTAGATTCAATTTAAGTGATCGCAATTATTTCTTTTTAAATATTGTTGATAAAAAAAAACGCACAGTCTTCTTAACCAAAGTCTCGGTTTTTTAGAAAAGACTTCAATCATTAAATATATATTTTAAAAAGCATGGTAATGAATGTCGCAAGATGGATCTTAAGACTGGATAAAGATGCCTATTATAGTGATTTAGAACCGGAAGTTTATTAAAAAAGTTATTGAAACTAAAAACTAGCCTGAGGGAATATTTGTTTTCAATATTCCAACATATAATCAATATTATTTGTATCATGCAACCTGTTAAAGCTTAAGTTTGAAGAATATTTAACGCCCTTTACAGTTGTAAAACTGAATTACGAATGGGACATTTCGTTTACTAAATGAGGTATAAACCCTGTCCTTGACGAAACGCAATGCAGACGTCCAATTTTGTTCCTCTTTTTCGAGCATTGCTGGCTGCATGTTACTAATAAAATGAACAATGTTGACCTGCAAGACGTCAATTGTTGCGGGTTTATAAGCATTAACCAGTGAGTTCACAACCCTATTAAAAATAATCAAAAGGTGTCATATATAGTCTAATTGACAGTTTATTTTCTCTAAATCAATACATAAGTGAAAAAATAAGTTGCGTCCGTTTACTCATCAAGTTGCCTTTAAGTAAGCTGATTTTCAAAGTAAATTTGGAGAATTTGGTGGCGTTATTCAAGAATGAATCTATTCATGATGATGTGCCTGAGCAACAAGTGAAAGCCGTATGACAGTTCGTTTGACAGCTAACCTTTCGCAATCTCTAAGGGACTAAAAAACACCCACTATAAAATAATGGCAATAAGCATTTTGAACCTTCCCTTAATATATGCAACCAAATGTGGAAGTAAAACTTATTAGTTTAGGAGTTTTATTTTATATTTAATAAATTGTTTTCAAGTCTTTAATGTTTTTTTGTTAATTTATTTAAAATTAAAATAAGAATCTTAACATTTTAAATAATATTGATCTTCTTTCAATGAGTTTTTTAGTATTTTTGCTTCTTTGTATATGTCTTTTTAATAAAAAAAACTTCAGTTTTATATCAGGTGTAATTTTATTTAAATCGGGTAATTTCGGTTCATCTCAAGTGTAATTTTGAATTTTGCTGGTGGTAACACTGGCCCATAGGTCCCAAATAGGGTATACATCAGTGACGTCGAAAATTTAAATTGTGGTTGTATTGCTTTTTATAAGTATTAGTGAATAAAGAGACAAATATTCTTAATAAAAATACAAAAAATATGTAAGCATCCGCCACATGTGCACTCGTCGCTTGGTAATCGACGACTGAATTGTGTACTCTCGTGGACTAAATGAAAGAGCGTAAGAATGCGTGTGAAGAATGTGTGTGAATTTATTTCCACAATTGTGATATGGGCTGGACACCAATGGTATACATACTCTTAAAAATTGTTCCTTATATTCTGTGGTGTAGGATATCATAAGATCTGGGGTCAAATCACCGCATTCGATATCGAGCAAAATTGATCGAAATTATTTATTTTGGTATTATGAAACTCGATATCGAATGAAATGTAGTGAATTTGAAATAATAGCATTTGATATTGAGTAACTCGACAATATATTTATCCAGTTTTCATTCGATACGTCAGTGTCTATCGTATGCAAAAAAAATCGATAGTTTATTCGATACGATAGTATCGAATGCGGCGATTAGACCCCTGGCTAGACCGACCGACTTAACTTTTTCACTTGTTTATTATGCAATATCAAACAAGTCCAATTAAAAACTGAAATATCTGATTCGAATGTAAAAAATAAATACATGTCGACACCTTAAAATTTAAATTAATTGAATGTGGTTCGTTTAATCAAACTACATAATAACGCAAATTTTTAGATCCCTTCGATAAAAATGGCGACTTTATTAAAGAAATTGAAACTCGGAGAACACTTTTTATTATTAATTTTATAATGTGGTTCGCTTCTCCTGTAGTAAAAATTTAATTGTAGTTACGGCCGTTTGCATTTAAGGTGGCGATATGAAAATATCGCTCCTTTGCTGTAACAACATCATAAGTCAAAAATTTTGATAATTTACAAATTTAATATTGAACAATATGTAACCCTGCACTTATAAAATTATTACAGTAACTGATTGTGGGTTATTAAATTCGTTTTCCGTACTGTTAAATTTGAATAAAAATATAGTTATTTTACGAATAATTTTATTTTTTAACATTTATGTTTGTTATTCAAAAAACAAACTACCAAAAAATAATGTTTTTTCGTTTTTATTTTTTTATGTAGTTTGATTTTTGTCGGTTAAAATGTATTTTTTAAAAGTAAAAACTATTCAATTTTAAGGAATATGATGTTCAATAAATAAAAAATTTAAAAATGACTTAAAAATCATTTGTTTTAAATGAAATGTAAATGATCCGTTTTTTAAGTGAATTTTAATTTGTTTAAAATTAATTTTCGTTTGAATTTAACTACATAATATTTTGAGTGTGTGTTATTGTAAGATTTTTGTCTTGTTACACAGATTAACTATAAATAAATAAGTCTGGGATCACACTATGAAAGTTTTCTTTCAGAAAGTCTGAGTTTATTGGTGAGAGGGGAAGATAACATGCTTTTATTCTCGCCTCTCTCATCCATAAACTCAGACTTTCTGAAAGAAAACTTTCGTAGTGTGAACCCAGACTAAATAAATTTATTTATAGTTAATCTTATGACGATATTGGAAATACATACGTATTTCTTATAAAGACTTTATAAAGTCAACTCTTGAGAGATGAATAAATTTTTTTTTTTTTCATTTTGTTGTGGGTTAATTTCAAACTTTAAAGTAGTTTTATGTAAAACTAATATTGTTAAGTCTGGGATCACACTATGAAAGTTTTCTTTCTGAGTCTGAGTTTATTAGTGAGAGGGGAAGAGAACATGCTATTATTCTCTCCCCTCTCACCAATAAACTCAGAATATCTGATAGAAAACTTTCATAGTGTGAACCCAGACTAAGTTATGACGATATTGCAGCAAATGAGCGATATCGCACATTTAATCATAAACAGGCATAACTCAAAATTCAAAAATGTTTAGCAGAGGCAAAAAACTGGCTTCAAAACATGGTTGCAATTTTTCAATGAAATTAAGCTCCACAAAAATGTATTAAAGAAGAAAAGTTAAAGAAGACGGAGAGTTAAACGAAATTTTTGTGGTCGATTAAGATGTGGTTTGTGAACTTGCTTATGAAAAATAAACGATTTTGATAAATCTTGAGTTGTGACTGTTTATGATTTAGTGTGCTATATGTATGAAAATAAAACAAAAATAATTTTTTGATAATTAAAAATAGAGTGTAAAAGTTTCTGTTTCAATAAACAAATGCACAGGAGTATAAAATTGTGTGTCCTGTCCTAACCCAGTTTAAAATAAACCTGACAATTATGGAAATAATTTGCTTTGAAACAGGGTTCCCAGTTTTGCAATTTTTCATTCCCAAAAATCCCCAAAATAGCTATTTTCTCATCCCCAAAACTCCTCACATTTTCTTAAAAATAAAATACATAATATTATGTCAATGGAAAAATAGGCATTCATCGATTTATTTAAATAAATCCATTTGTGTAATATTATTTATTTACAGCCTGTTCGTTAATTTCGAACGTTAACGTTCGCATAGAAAATTATATTTGAAACAAAAACAAAATTCTAAAATTTGTTTTTGTTTTAAATGTAATTTTCTATGCGAACGTTAACTTTCGAAATCGACGAACAGGCTGTTATTCTTTGAGTTCTACGTATCTACATATGTACTCATGTACAGTCTGCAACAAGGGTAACGTAAAAACGCAAAAGAAAAATAATTATGCGTCGATATTTATAATTTCAAAAACTAGGGAATTAAAATCTTCTGATTCATCAGCCAGTGGAATTTTGTTTTACATGTTGTGCATTTGAAATGATTGATTAAATTTGTCACAGAAAGCTGCATTATTTAAAAGTGTGTATTTATTCATATTAATTCAAATAACTTATATTGCATTCAGTTGCAAATATTGATTTTGGTTGTATTTATTACAGAAAAAGACTAGCTCAACAGAAGTAACGCTAGTTGGTACAAAAAGCATATTTAAAACTATTTCAACAAATTCTTGAAAAAGTTTTAAACCGCAAAAAATACTAAAATTTGTATCCACATCTTGACCAAATCGGTCTTGCCATCGCAAAAATGGAATTAACAATAATATATTGTCCCCAAAAATCCCCAGCGAAAAAAGTGGTTTTCCCCAAAAAATCCCCGGGGATTTTCACGAAATTTACATCCCCAAATTCAAAAATCCCCAATTTGGGGATAAATCCCCAAAACTGCCAAAAAGCATAAGAATTAAAGAAATAAATAATTTATTTTAAAACTCTACATACGAGCAAACCATTTTAATATTAACTTTATCCTAACAGTATGCAATACTTTTTAAAATTAAATTTTTTTTTTATTACAGAAGCCATGAAATAGTATAAGCAGTAATTTTGAGAAGTTAATGAAAATTTTTATATAATTTTCATTAAAAGCGGCACTTAATAAATAAAGAGATCCTTAAAATAAACTTTTTGTTTAAATTGTATTTTGGAAAATCCTCAAATAAAGCCAAACTATGCATGAAAGGCGTGTTAAAAAGTAAGTTTATATATATCTAAATAAATATGTTCATATATTTAATACTTTTTTCGTTTCTCCCTCTAGAATTAAAGGTGGTCACTATGTGGCCACTCACGGTCGTTTAACGCCCGATCCCCCATACGTTCACTCGAATCGCGGCTATTCTACTGATGGAGAGGAGTCACATCGTGCTCCCTCTGAACGTACCATGTCCGAGTATACGATAGCACACGAGCGTACCTCACCACAAGGTCACTATCATTCATCACGTAAAACACGGATAAATGGTCATTCGAATGGCACATCGAATGGTCATTATAATCAATCGGTGGTAGATAGTGGCGGTCCACGTGCATTAAATGGGCCGCCACCAACACGGCTACCCCCTAGGGCACCATCTGCCTTGAGTTATGATCATGGTGGTGATGCGGGTAGTGATATTTATGTAACAAGTGCTGCTTATAAAGCTCCATCAGAAATAAGGTAAATGTTATTATACAACGCCCGTAAATTATTTACAGTACTTTTCGTTTATAGTCACAACGCTTATAGTCACATTAGCGATATAGTTCATTTTATCTGTTTATTTTGCCGCTATAAGTTAATTTAATTAAGTATTAACGTTATAGTCCATTTAGCGATATAAGCACATTTGCCATATATGCCATCCATCAACAGTCATCAAAGGGATAAGTAAAGCAAATTAATGGCGTTATAGTCACATTAGCAAAATTTACTAAGTTCTTTTTAGTTTTCGAATCAAAAAGCTGTCCAAAGAAAGAATGAATTAAATCATTTAATTTTTGTCATGAACTCTCTACTCGTAAAACATTAGTTTTTGCCGTTGGTATCAGTTATGAAAAATTATTGTTATTATTTTAACTATTTTTTATACAGTATGTAACTCTGTTGTAAAACCATAAGCCTGATGTCGGTGTAATTTATATGCATTTTTAATTTCCTTTATTCACATAGCTTAATTATATTCGAATTCGGTTATATGCGTCATAGTGGCATATATGTGAATTAGCCTTAAAGTCACATTAGCGATATAGTCCACGTTATGGTTGCAACTAAAGGATGTGACTATAAGCGAAAAGTACTGTAATTATGTATGCGTTTTACAAATGTGTTGTATTTCATTTCAGCCGTTATAGTCATCGCCCCCCTTCAAGAGCTCCCAGAAGTGTTTATTCGGTTGCCAGTACTGCAAAAACTGGTCGTAGTGCTCGCAGCACTACAAAACGTGGAGCTAAAATTGAAACAATGTCGGCACCCAATCCTTTCTGTCCAAATGTCAAAGGTGTTTGTTGTTTAATGCTGCTACTTAATTTGGGCATAATTCTGGTGACATTGGGTTTTGTTATTGTGGTGCAATTATATGAGCCGTTCTATGTGTGGTAAGTTCACGATTAACAGTATGGAGATGTTTTGACCAAGCTTAAATCATTGTACTCCCCGAAAATAAGGACGAAACCCAAACGGTTTAAAATGATAGATAACCAAAATAATGCAGTAGTCCATGCGATCTTAAGATTCTAAACTGATTTCTGTAAGAGACCTTCTGGGATCACGTAGAGAACGATTCAATTTATTTGAATGGGTCAAGCTGGTTTTTGTCCAATAGAAGACACAAACATGGAGCTTATCGGTTATCTAACAAGTATTTGAAAGTTTTTGAATACCCGAGATCCCTTAAACATTATTTTATTTCAATGAGCGCAAAGTCGTTTCGGATTTTCAGCTATTAAATCTAATACTTTCAATGTGTACACTTATCAACCCAGCTGGCATTTGGGTTCTTATTTTTTGTAAAAATCACGTAAATGAGTGAGAGATAAGTCTTGATGATTAAAAACTTATTTATCATTTGAGCGAATAAAAAAGGATTCATATAAGTAGCAGCAGCTGTTAACGAATTCTCTTCGATGGTTATCGATTAAAATATGGTCGTTTTTGTTGCTATGAAGGCGTCTTGCATGTCTGACAGTTTAAGTGACACGAGGCAAATATCATCGGCATAATTCAAGTCTTCAAGGTGTCTTTGAAAACTCCTCTATATACCAATTTTTGCTCATAATTCTTTCATAGCACAGTATATAACCACTGCAAAGAGACTTGGTTAGTGGTGAGAGTTTTGATTACTAGTCCGTTGTGCAGTACCTGCATTTCTGCGTTGGTATACATACATAACTGTGATAATATGGATTTTATTGTTTGGCACTCCCTTATTCATTAAAGCCAACCATGTTGCATTTATATGACATCAACTAAGGTGACCATACGTACTCTTTTTTAGAGGACAATCCTCTTTTTTAACTGGCTGTCCTCTATATAATTTGTGTCCTCTTTTATCATCTTTTTTTCATAATCTGTCATCTTTGTCCTCTTTATTTTTAAAAGCATGACTAATATTTGCTTTTATTTTTATAAATTAAAATAAATATTTTATTTCACGGTGATCAACGGTTTTTTCTGTGCAATCGTATGGAAAATGTTGTGCCATGCTTGTTCTGTTCATACTCCTACTGGACTCTCATACACTTGCAGTATAAAATTTTGAATAATTTTTTGCAAAGATTATTAAAGTTTAGTTGTTTCTTTTTTTTTTTTTAACTAATTTTACTTAAGTAAATGTAAATTTTTATACATCGTCGGCTTAATATGCAAACCTGCTAACTCCCTTTCAACAAATTTTACAGGAAAAACTTTTTATTTTTCCTTTTTACTGCTTGAGAGGAGAACCAAAAATATAGTTGATTTGACACACTTTAAGACTCAAATTGAAGAATAACTACATGCTGGTCGACGAGGCACATATTTCTCTACCACACGGCATCAAATCTCAATTTACTTAAAAAGTGGATTTCGCAGGTTTGCATATTAAGCCGACGAAATGTAATTCTTTTTAAATCTTCTTTACATTTTTTAATATGGGAATGTAAATTTGTCTGTAAAATATGTAAAAAAATCTTGAAGTCAAAAAATTTTTTTACTTTTTTTCTTTATATCCTCTATTTTTATTTTCAAAATCTGGTCGCCTTACATCAACAGCTTTTTTGAAATCAATGAAAAGGAGGAATAATGTAATTCAGATAGTATTTGCCTGATCTAGACAACTGTGATGTGGGTGAAACCCAGCCTGTCCAACTCTCACTTTAGCCTCTTGAGAATGACTGTATCAATTACCTTGTAGATCAAAGTTAACCAAAACTCTCAATAAATGAAATGCGTCTGTATTGGATAAGATAATATTGCCCAGCAAACACAAAACTAAGCATTGCAAATGTAATGAATTTTATTTTTAAAAGCAGAATGGAAATGAAGTTTAAAAAAAGTTAATAAAATTATATACAAACTATGCCTCAGTTTTTACAGAATTAGGCAATTTTTTTCACACATATTTGACTGGTCCAGTTTAATTTACAATTAAAACTTAAAAAATTAAGTGTATTTAGGCATTATAAATTAAGTTTTCCAAATTTAAGATTTTGTAACCATTTCTTATAAACATAATATGTTTGGTTTGGTACACAGGAATTAAAGACTTACATATCAAAATCTTAATGAAATATAGTCATAATGCAGAATTTGTCAATTTTGATCTAGTAAAAGTGATACGCCAAAACTTGTAGAAAATCTTACACGTTTGTTGATTTGCTAAATTGAATATGTTCATAAGACTTTTGCTGAAATAACTCTTAAGATAATAATGCATTTGTCCTTGTAAATAGAGAGAAAAAAGGAATGGAAAGCTTAATTTGCGTTTTCACCTTTTCTGCAATATGACTCTATTGCCTTAAAGTATCGAAATATATATTAAATAATTGATTTTTGTATATAGAAAGTTTATAGTTTCGCAAATTTCCTGGCTAGGCCGAAAAAGGGATATCCAAAACCGTCCAATAAAATAAAAGGCTTAAATCTAGTTAACCGACGCACAGTGGCGCCATTTGAGTTTTTTCGTTGCAAAAATCATATCTTTTGAACCGAATAAGATAATTGAACAGTTTAAACAGCATATGATAGATAACTGTTCAGCCTATGAAATGAGCGTTTGGAAAGGGTGCTACGCTCTGTAGGGGCCTAATTATGGGTTATCAAAGTTAAAATTAGTAGAAAAATCAATTTTATGGTAACTAAAAAAAATTATTTTTACATTTTTAGATTGTTTTTATTTTTTTTCTTTAGGTTTTTATGTTTTAAATTATTACCCAACAAATTAAAAAAAAAATTATTTTTTTTTAAATTTATTTTTTCAATTTTCTGTAAAATATTCATCACAGTTCGTAAGAGAAGGTATATCTAAAAGACTAACCATTTCTAAACTATAATTATTTTCTAACTCTATTCGTGACTTCACATGCCGCAGGGAAGATATAAGTGGATCGGAAGATGCTGCCAACATGTTGAAGAGGTCCTCATTTTGCCTTACCCTTGATGCTTTGAATGTGTTCTGCAATCTATATTTTTTATAAAATTTGTTAAGAGACTCCTGTGCTTCTTCAGAAAGCTCTCCAATTGGCAAAGACTGGTACTCAATTATATCTTTGCCATGCGCCAATATTTTATGGACGGTCGGGGTCAACTTCTTCTGTGGATACATTTCTGCTAAAAGAGATGCAGTTTTCGACGCATATTCTCCATATTTTGTAGAATTGACATTTTCTTTGCAGTTTAAAACATCCAAGATCGTTCCCAATCTTTTCACGATTTGATTGTCAATTCCAGTGATTCTAGTTACTGCCTCATCATTTTCAAAAAATCTCCTAGAAGTGTTTCCATCGTTTGAGTTACCGTATCCGTGCTTGGGACAGTCTACTTTTAGTCCAACTTGTTTAAAAAAAGCATCCTGTATTTGCTTCTTTCTGATCTTTTCCTTATCCTTTATTGATGTATTTTCATCGAAGTTTTCCTCCTCTTGTGGTAGGGTATACGCCAGTTTTAGCAAGAATTCCATACACCTTATCCTTGCGTGCAATGGTGACATTCCATATTCGTAATTCTCCTCATTTGTAGAATCGTTTAAATTACCAAAGTTCTTCTGACTCTTTTTGCAAATCGGGCATGACATTGTTGAGGTTGTTCCTGTCAGTTCGTTTACGACTTTTCCGTCAACCATGGTCAGATGGAACTCGTAATTGCATTCAATATATTTTCCTTCTCCAATTTGCAGCTTTGTAGGCTTAATCTTGCTTATTTGTTCTTCAATGTCCTTCACCGTGGTCCTTATGAGTTCTGCCGATTCCCTTGCAAACTGAAACATTATTGGTCGGCAATAATGCACTGATGACGGACGTGGATTTTTCCAGTGAAGGGAAACATCCGATTTAAGCCGCAAAGGAACAACAGATGCCATAAACATATTTCCGTCCGATATTGTAGCGTCATCGGAAGATATCCTTTGCTTATAAACGCTTTGTCCGGATGATCCATCGCAGCCCCATTTGCTGATCAATGTCAACTTCTCAGGAAGAATTTTCACCTCATTTTCAGGAAGACTCTCCAACAACCGTTTTGCTGTATGGCCCATGAGATCCTGCAGATTGGCTTTCGCAGAGACTTCCGTAAATTCCGTATGCAGTGGTCGTGAATTTATTTTGGCTTGCGTAATATGCTTGTATCCGGGTAAAACGTCAGCGCCGTGTCGCGTTAAAGATGCCCGTAGTTTCTCATATTTCTCTTTGGAAAGTTCTAAGTCCATAAACAAGGCCAAGGCTTCTTCGGAACCATACTTTTTAATGTGTGCGTTTGTGGGCGTGGGAATGCTTTCCTTAATCCTTTTTAGTCGCAGTGGGCTTGCATCAGCAACAGATTTGGTTATGTGCGACCTAACTCTTTCACTATCCTTTGTAAATTTAATAGACAGCGCTTCCGATAATTGCTTCGTGGTCAAGTCATTGGTGGCATCGGCAAGTTTCCTCTTTCTTGTGAAAATTGAACACTCCTCAATACTTTTTTTTGGCCTTCCTTTTGCTCCTCTGGTTGATGTGGTGGGTTTATCTACTGCCAATATATCCAGGATGGTATCTTCATTAAGCCAGTCCTCGTATTTGGAGTTGAAGTTCTGAATGGTTCGATTAGATTTCACCCATTTTGCCTTAATATTTGCATATATCAGATAAAAATTATTTTTTATAATTTCGCTTCTCTCAATATTTCCGTATAAGCTATCAAGTTCTTCTAAAGCAGCTTCCGTGAAAAAATTTGGTGTGGTTGACTTTCTAAACAGTTCAAATAATTTAAAATTGTTCAACGCCATGTTTTCAGTACTTAAATTGTTTAATGGTTTCAGTAATTGTTGCGCCAACTTTCAGTCGTAGACTAATCCAGGCATTATGCTTATTTTGCAATATATAGGCTTATGCTACCATGCCGAAAAATGTACCTGTTCCCTACATACATATGGATTTAGGCTGAATAATGCATTTTTATATTATGCACGTGTCCAAATAAGATTTGTGCCTACCTGTAGTCAATATTGTTCTTGACCATTTGCAATATATAGGCTTATGCTACCATGCCGAAAAATTTACCTGTTCCCTGCATACAAATGGAATTAGGCTGAATAATGCAATTTTGATATTATGCACGTGTCCAAATAAGATTTGTGCCTACCTGTAGTCAATATTGTTCTTGACCATTTGTACGCCAAAGTATTGTTTAAGTGAGGTACGTACCTGCTAATTTCAATGAGTAGTTTTTTTAGATTTTAGATCAAACTACTGTCATACAATTTCTGCAACCATGTCTTTTTAACCTTTTTTACCTCTAGAAGCCAAACGGGCACGTACGGGCAGATAAAATTTTTGAATTATGTAAAGAAATAATCAAAGAACAGATTTTGCAAATATGGCAAATATAGAAAAATATAGATTTTTGTTATTTTCCGTCAAAGTTGAAAAATAGTGAAAAAACGGATAGTTTTTAAATAGTGATTTACCAGGAGAAACACAAAGCAAACAGTTCATTTTTTTTTTATCATTACACATTTAATAAATGCATCAATCAATACAAACAAAAAATAAGGCGATTCGTTACCTATTTTTCGTGATATTACACCTGAAATCGCAACAAATTTACTAAAAATTGTGTGTTTTTTTGAAAACCGAAAGTCGGTCAACTTTGAACGGCTATATCTTCTAAACTAAAAATGTGATATTATTAAGAGTGGCAGATTTGAAATCGTTGAAAAGTTTCCTATAACATGAGTTTATTCAAAACTTCGTCGGTGCTCATGAAAATTTTGATTTTTGCAACCTCGTTTGCTCTACGGGCGCTACTGTGCGACGCAGGCCAAAATATAAAAAAAAAGTACCTAGGGTGCTAGAAATTGAAAAATAAGAAGAAGAAATTAACTCCCCTGTTACGGTTTACAACTCAGCTCAGTTGAGTTGTAATTTCTTAACTTTTAAATTATGGTTTACAAATTTGCTATATTGCGGTGAATAAAAACATAACAAAAATTACAACTGATCTCAACCAGTTGTCTTAATCACAACTCAACTGAGTTGAGTTGTAAACCGTAATAGGGGCCTAAATAAAAAAAATTGGCGCAAACGCTTAGTTTTCGAGTTATGGACGTTTTTAGTTTTCATAGAAATTTTTATAGTCAAAGTTTTTATTGAAGTGAAGAAAATAAAAAACTGATTGAAAAATACAAAAATATATAATTACTAGATTGATCTAAGTATATAGTACAAAATAATAATCATGTTAACTAAACATACATATAACTTCAACACTTCCCCTTGTTATGTGGTGTTGACATTTTGAAGACCCAAATTTTCTCTAAGATACTTAAGTCTTTGCGGTTGCAATGGTTTTGTCATAATTTGTTTGACTTTTAATTTTTGTTCAATTACTTTTTCACGAACAAAGAAATGTTTGAGAGCTATATGTTTCGTTCTCCGATGATATTCAGGATTTTGCGCCAGTTTAACTGCAGCTGAATTATCAACATTTAAAACAGGTATTTCATTATAACCAATTGTTTTAGCGTATAAACGACTTAACCAAATTATTTCTTTTGTTGCTTCTGTTGCTGCGACAACTTCTGCTTCTGTTGTTGAGGTAGCTACCATTGCTTGTCTTTGACTGAGCCATGTTATTGCTCCACTAGAAAATTTTATTACAACTCCAGAAGTTGATCTACCAGTTTTAGAACAGCCACCAAAGTCTGCATCGCTATAACACTCAATTCTTGGTTTTTCTTTAGCATCGTACGTAATACCATAACTAAGAGTACCAGCAATGTATCTAAAAACCCTTTTAAGTCGTAACACATCAGCATGTGAGGGGTTTTCTAACGTTCTAGATAAAAATCCAACACTGTAGGCTAGATCAGGTCTACTTCCAAGCATCAAATTCATAATTCCACCAACAGCTTGTCTATAAGGAAATTTTGTTTCCGTTTCTTCTTCCCCTGATTCAGAAATTTCACAATTCTTAAGCATTGGTGTTGAAACACTTTTACAATCCGAAAAATTAAACTTTTCCAATAACTTTCTCGCATAGGCTTTTTGACTAATAGTTATTTTTTCTTTATATCTTTTAATTTCAAGGCCTAAGAAGTAGGATGCATTTTTGGAGACAATCTTAAATTCACTCTTAAATTCATTTAGAACCAAATTTAAACCATTAACATCTGTAGCAGCTATTAATCCATCATCAACGTAAAGTGTGAGAATAACTTTCTTTCCATTAATTACACGCATATACAGACAAGGATCCGAATCACAAGATTTAAACCCAAGTTTTAAAAGAAAGCTGCCAAGCCTTTGGTTCCAACATCTTGGAGCTTGTTTAAGTCCATACAGACCTCGATTTAGTTTACACACCTTTTTGGTACCATCTTCAAAACCTTCTGGTTGTTTCATAAAAATTGTTTCTTCTAATTCTCCATATAAAAATGCAGTTGAAACATCGAATTGAACAAGATGCATATTTTGATTTGCCGCAATGCTCAAAACAGCTCTTATTGTTCCCAACTTTGCCACGGGACTGAAGGTTTCATTGTAATCAATGCCTTCCCTTTGATTAAACCCTTTAATCACCAATCTCGCTTTATATTTATTTATACTTCCATCTTCATTTGTCTTTATTTTATAACCCACTTTGAAGAAAGAGCCTAAGTACCTTTGGGTAATAATTCCATAACCCATGTTTGATTTTCTTTTAGTGACTTTATTTCTAATTTCATGGCATCTTTCCACATTGAGCTTTGTTTACTATTGATTGCATCATTATATGTAACTGGAGTCTCTATTCCGTTTATAAAATTTTCAGAAATCATCACATAGTCTTCATACTTTGAATTCGTTATTAACGTTCTATCTCTAAATCGTTTTGAAACTGGCTCATTTTCTTCTGTTTCTCTATAATCTTCAAATTCTTCTACGGAACTGTCTTCAATTGAAATTTCATCTAAAAAACCATAAATACTTTTATTTTCTTCTGATATATCATTAAATATTTCTATTCGCGTTTCGTCTTGTACATCAATAGCTTTGCCTTCATTATTAAGAAATGGGTCGTCGACACTCACTACTGGTTCTTCATATTGCTTAATTTTTAACTCTATTTTTAACTCTACTGTACTATTTTCCTTTTTTAAATTTCTTTCTTTACAATCTTTTAAACTTTCATTAAATTTTACATCTCTTGAAACAATTAAACTTTTATTGACTTTATTGTAAATGCGATATCGCTCATCTTCATCATATCCAATAAGAAATCCTATATTGCTTTGGAGTCCATTTTCTTTCTGTTCTGACTTGGTACATGAGCAAAGCATTCACATCCAATAATGCTAAGATGTTTTATTCTTGGTTCCTTGCCAAACCAAAGTTCGTAGGGACTTTTTCCTTCTATAGAAGATTTTCCAGTACGATTTTAAATATAAATGGATGTCTTTACTAATTCTGCCCAAATTTCATTAGGAAAGTTTGCAATTTTATTAGAACATTTAAATGTCAGAGCCATTTCTATAACGGTTCTATTTTCTCTTTCACTTCCCCCATTTTGTTGTGGTGTGTATGGTGCAGTAAGTCTGTGTATTACTCCAAATTCATTTAATATCTTTTGCACCTCATCATTAGCAAATTCTCCACCATTATCTGTTAAAAATTCTTTAATTGGATGGTTTTGAGTTCTTGCTAAATTTAACACTATTTTAAGAACATCTTTTACCTCAGACTTCGTTTTAAGTAGGTAGCCGAAACGATATTTGGTAAATGCATCTTTAAATATTACCAAGTATTTCTTTTTACTAAAAGATTCAACAAATGGTCCACATACATCAGCAGATAATAATTCTCCAGGACTTGTAGATTTCAATCTTGTACCAAAAGATTTTCTATGTGCCTTACCATAAACGCAAGTTTCACAAATGTTGTCACTCATTTTTACGTTAATCTTCAAAATAGAACTTAACAATTTTCTGATATGACGTTTATCCTGGTGACCCCACCATTCGTGACACAACTGCAATAACGATTTATTATCTTCTGCAAAATTAACCTCATTTTCCTTTGGTACTTTTGGCTTAATATTTGCTTTATACAATGAACAACCAACTTCCCGTACACCAGTCAATACAATCTTCTCATTTTCTATAAAAATGCAATTTGTCGCTGATGACTTAAATTCACTATTTCTCTGCTGATCGTGTGCCATAAGCACCGAAAATATATTTCTATTAATTCCAGGTACAAACCATACATCACGCAAATTTAATAACATTGTTTTGTCCTTCACGTTTGATTGCATTTCAATTGTTCCTTTACCAATTGCTGCTAAAATTTCTTTTGCAGCTGCTCTTATTTGATACGGACTTTCAAACTTTTCAAAATTCTTGAACAATTTTCTGTTGTTACATACATGACGTGTGGCACCATTATCTATCCACCATTCTTCTAAATTTGCTTTTTGAACTGCATTTACCTCATGAGAAATTACTTGCAATGTGTCATGAACGATTGATTTTACTTCACCAGTTCTTAGCTTACCTGGCTTTCCATCATTAATCCATTTTTATTTTTCTCGAACCCAATGACCTTTCTTTTTGCAATAATTACAAATAGCATTCTTCTTATTTTGCTTACTTGAAAAATGATGTGAACTCTCCGCCTTCTGGTGTTTCGAGTGTCTTAAAACTAAAGCTTCTTCTGTACATTTTTCTTCAAAATTTCTAAAATATCTTTGAAACATACAAAGTTGCGTTGACATTTCATCAAACGTTTTCTCTTCATTTTTTGAAAGTAACATCCAACTAGATTTGAATGTTTCAAATTGATGTGGCAATATTTGCAAAATTTTGCATACAAGGAGTAAATCTGGTAAAACGTTTTCATTTCTTGCTCTAAGTGCGTGATTTAATTCATACCATAAGGTTTTCAATTTTGCAATATGCGATGAAATGTCGAGATCATTGTTCCAACTAAATTGAAAGAAGTCTATACATATCTTTAAAACTTGATCCTTAGTAGTTGCTTCAAATAAAGACTTTAATGCATCCCATGTGTTGGCAGCTGTTGGCTGTTCCATAATCTTTTCATAAATTTCATCACTTACTGCACTTATCAACATCGATTTTGCATAGCTATTTGCTTTTCTATAAAGATCAGGTTTTCCTTTGAATTGCCTTGTTTCTTCAACACTTGCATTTTCTTCTAATGGTGTTGGATTCAATAAAACTCTGTCAATCACTTCTAAAGCTCCTTCGTGATAGTCCAATATATCTCGAATCTTTCTTTTCCACATAGGCCAATCCATCTCTTTTTGCAATGGGTTCAAATGTTTTGAAAAATCCATAATTCAGCTGCAGAATTAAATCTTGGAATTGAATTGAATTAAATCTTGAATTTAAATTGAATTAAATCTTGAAATTAAAATTTATCAATTTTTTTTTCAATAATTGCTTCCTGGGCCCATAACATTTTATAGTCAAAGTTTTTATTGAAGTGAAGAAAATAAACAAACTGATTGAAAAATACAAAACTATATAATTACTAGATTGAACTAAGTAGTAGTAGTAGTAGTACAAAATAATTATCATGTTAACTAAACATAACATAACATAAGCATATAACTTCAACAGAAATATGTGATTTGGCTGAAGTGCAGTTTACGGGGCTACAAAAAATCTAAAAAAAAATATGCCACCCGTTTCAGAATAAAAAAAAAGAAAAAACCCTAAATTAAAATTTAAGGAGGCCCGTGGGCCCCCTGGAACCAAAAAATTGCCACGCCCACTTAGTGATATGTGTGGGTACTCAAATAAAAGGTAATTTGCTAACAATTGCAAATATGTATTTTGTTTTTTTATTCGCATATTATTTTCCTCCTTACGTTAACTTAAGTATATTTTTGGTGCAGAAAAGTTTTATTTAGCGATGCCGGTATTTGTAATACCATAAAGCAGAAAATCCTTGCGACCGGGCGAAGGCCGCCTTTGCAGAGAAGCTTTAGTTAGCGAAGCCGGTCTTTGTTATACCAAAGAGGAGAAAATCCTTGCTACCGGCCGAAGGCCTGCTAAACAGAGAAGCTTTAGTTAGCGAAGCCGGTGTTTGTTATACCATAGAGAAGAAAATCTTTGCGTCCGGCCGAAGGCCTGCTAAACAGAGAAACTTTAGTTAGCAAAGCCGGTGTTTGTTATACCATAGTGAAGAAAATCTTTGCGCCCGGCCGAAGGTCGGCTAAGCATGAAGTTTTTGTTTGCGACATTAGTTAGTGTTTGTTATTTTATAAAATTTGTATTACACTTTTATTTAAATAAATTATACACTTAGTACACAAAAACTGTAATGTGAGCTTAAGAGCTTAAAATGTTTAAATTAATTCTATATATCCAGAAAGATCTAGTCAAAACCTTCAAAATGATACCAATATTAGCAATGATCTTTAGAAATGTAGTGGAAAAATTACATATTTATATGAAAATTAAAAACGCCCATAACTCGAAACCTAAGCGTTTGAGCCAATTTTTTTATTTAATTTGTTCTTCTTATTTTTCAATTTTCTATCACCCTAGGTACTTTTTTTATTTGGAGCTCCTTTGGTAAGCTAGATTTGCTACAAATAAAATATTAAGGCTTAATAGCAAGGGCTAGTCCTTTAATCTCTTTTGCAAGCTATTAGAAATGTAATCATCTCAAGTCCCTCTGAGCTCGTTATTTTATATAATAATAAAATGGGAACTTAAAGGATTTTATGCACATGCAATTTAGAATTTGTAATAAATTTGACTTTAATTTAAATTTCTGAAATATATGTTATCTTTCAGGATTCTTGGGATAATATTTTTAATATTTGGATTCTTAACTTTAATCGGTTGCATGGTCTATTGTGTATACGTGTGCAGAGATGCAAAGACACCTTCACAAGTGCGCAATGAGGATCTGTATTGGACCCGACACTGGCAAAAGAATATTGGTTATACACCGCAAGAAATCAACTATAAAGCAGATAAATACGATGCCTATTCAGATCGGTATTCCGTTAGTAAAATGAGTGGCAAATATTCAGATCGAGAAAGTAATCGTTATTAAAATATGTAAGCAAAAAAACCCCCAACAACAAGAGAATCCCAAAAAAAGAGCAACGGAAAACCAACAATGAACGGAGAATTAAATAAATAAAAGAATAATCGAATGAATTAGAAAACAAATTGGCATATGTAACTAAATTGAATTCAAAACGAATTGTATTTTAACGTACCTGCTGCAAGTGACTTGCTAGTTCGTATGTTTTTCTTTTTTACACCTTTAGATTTAAGTTGTATTTTTATTTTTAACTAACGACTAATTTAAGATATTTGAAATAACAAAAGTGATTATTTTTTTAAGAATCACTTGAAAAAAAACAACAAAAAATGCCATAATAACCAGTAATCGAATAAACGATTGTAAAAAAAAGTTTGATAAAAGACTACAAGTTCATAAATAGTTTTTAACCACGAGTATATACACACAAAAAAACAATAGTCAAGTTAACAAATTTTATTAGATATTTGAAAACAAATTAAATAACAAAGCTCTTGTAAAATAATAATAACCATTTAATAACAAGACTAATATTAAAAAAAAAAAATACAAAATAAAATAGCCGCAGTCAACATTAAGCACAAGTAACACTGTAAAAATTTTAAACTTGTTTTTGCACTAAGAATGTGTACGAAGTTTATATTTTATTAAGTAATAATTTAATTTTTATATAAAACCAACATGAACAAAATATTGTTAATTAGCATTAATCTTTAATTATTAATAATGTTATTGATTGAAATTTTAAAAGTAAAGTTGTAAATAACCTAAAAATAAATACATACATAAAATAAAAAAAAGATATATGGGTCTATATTTTTTTATTTTGAAAATAGCATTGAATAAAGAATGTTTTTAAATTTATAATAACTGTTAATTAAAAGTTAAACAAAAGCTTTCTGCTATAAATGTTGGATACTGTAAAAAAAACACAAACTTTTGATTCGATGTCAAGAGTTTTAACCCCAGGTCAACACTAAAGATAATTATCTCAGCAATTTGCCAATAACGTCGGTTGACTAACAGAGCAACATTTCTTATTGCTCAGCTTAGGTTAAAGGCATGGGAAAACGTATTTATGTATGTTAACTCAAAATTTGAACAAAATCTAGGAAGAAGGTGCAGTGTAAAAATTGACACCATCATGCAAAAATTATTTTTATTTATACAAATTCTTTCTTATTCGATTTTATTATTTAAATGTATATTAATTTGTTTAAGCTTGAGGTCTTTTTTATATAAAAATATTAATTTTTAGAAACTGGGAATTATTTCCTTCCGAAGGTAACTTTATTTCCTTCGGAAGGAAATAATTCCCAGTTTCTATTTGTTAAAATAGTTGAGTTAAATACATTGAATTTTATAAAGTAACACTATCCAGTGAGACACAAAGAATGCTGACGACGGCCGTAGCGGGCCAGAAAATGCATTACATTCTGCTAGTGTCTAATAATTGTAAATTTTTCTGTACATTCAATATACCTCATTGCTTTCCAACGGAAGGCTAAGGTAAAATGTAAAAAAAAAAGAAAATACAATATAATAGTCTGGTAGTGTATAAAGTCATTTCTGAAAAATTGTAGGAATAGAACTATTACAAAAAAGCTTTATAAAATACATAACTGAAATTTAGCTCATAGAATAAATTCGAAAAATGAAAAATGTTGAATATTAATTTTTATTAACTTTTTTTTTTTTTTTTTGTTATAATAAAATTAATATTTAAATTTTCATATTAATTCGAATGTGTATTCTAAGTCAAATTACAATTTTAAAAGCTTTTATAATTTAATAGTCTTATTCCTTCAATATTTTCGAGGAATATTTCCTATGCACTATCAGAATGTTCGTTTGTATCTTTCCGTTACGAGCTATCCTTTTACTAGCGGGCCAGAAAATGCATTACATTCTGCTGGTATCTTATAGTTGTATAAATTTGCTGTACAATTTACTTCATTGCTAGCCAAAGGATAGCTAAAGTAAGCCTCGTAACCGAAATATACAAACGAAAGTTCTGATAGTGCATAGAAAACATTCCTGGAAAATATTGAAGGAATAACGGCCATTTTCACCAAGTTCGGTTAAAACTAACTTTCGGTTAAAACTAACTAACAGTTACCAATATTTTTTGACAGCTATAACCGATAGTTAATTATAACCGAACTTGGTGAAAATGGCCGTAAGATATAAAGTCCGGGCTCACACTATGAAAGTTTTCTTTCAGAAAGTCTGAGTTTATAGGTGAGAGAGGAGAAAAGAAAAACATGTTCTCTTCCCCTCTCACCAATAAACTCAGACTTTCTGAAAGAAAACTTTCATAGTGTGATCCCAGACAAAGTATATAAGCTTTTAAAATCGAATTAGGGTGTTTGTGAAACGTTAGCAAAGTTCTATGTAGAATTGAAATTTCTACGCTAATGTCAAAATTTATACTAACCCCCAGTGCTAGTGAAATTTTATTCACCTCAACAGTGTCAAAATTTTACTTCCATGAGTACTTTGCTACCGTTTCACACACACCCTTAATATGAGAAATAAATTCCCAGATTCTATTTGTTAAAATTAATATTAATATTTTTATAAAAAAGAACTCAAGCTTAAACAAATTAATATAAACTGAAATAATAAGGATCGAATGAGAAAAATATTATAATAATAAAAATAATTTTTGAAATTTTATTTTAGTGGTTATTTAATTCTTTTACTTCATTTATAATTTGCTTCCATTTCACAAACTTAATTTCTTTGCCATAAATTGTCGGCAATAAATATGTACAAAAAAGAACTGTCTACATTAAAGAACAAATAAATTTGATATTTACTGCAATATATGTCACAATCTTTATCTCTGGTATAGACGGGCAGTAACAGGGCTGTCAGATTTTTTTGAGCTCCATCGCCAAAACGGATGTCGTAAATCGCCAAAAATCGCCAAACGTCAATTTTGTTCAGTTTTCGAAATTTTTTTTTTTTTTTAATTAAATTTTGCATACAAAAAAAAGCTGATATAATATTGCAGTCAAAAATCGCCAAAAACTGAGAAAAAATAAAAAAAATCGCCGAAAGTAAATTTTGTTTAGTAACTGTTATTTTTTTTTTAAATAACAATAAATGGAGATCATTTATTCAGTTAAAAAAACTAAAATTAAGCACACAAGTCTTTAAGATCACTTCAGGCTCATCGATTTCATTACTATTGTTTTGACCTGCATACGTACTATTAGATTTAAGCAGTGTTTAAAAAACTGCAGTCGAAGTTGAAAAGCTGCCTGCCATCTCTTCCACTTTTTCATTTGTCATTGGCCAAAAAAAAATTTTTTTTAACTTGTAATTCATTAAATGTAAATAGTCGCTGTCAAACCAAATCAAAAAGCGAAAAATTTTAGACAAATTTTCGTTTTTTGTTCGACAGGTTTTGGTTTCGACTGCAGTTTTTTAAACCTTGGAATTAAAAAGTGACTGAATAATTCACTTAAAATGATAATAAAACAAAAATCATGTGCAAAAATTAGCCAGATTTTTTTTTAAACTAGTAATGATAACAAAAAAGGAGAAACTGTTCAAAAATCTATAAGTATGTATGTATATTCATATTTATATATATTTAGCTGGAGAGGCCTAACTCCGCTTACTTGAGGGTTATACGATCAAGTTTTGGCTATCAAGTTTTAATACACTCACACTTTTTTACCAATACACTCATACTTTTAAAAATTGATACGAACTTGCCTCTAAAATTCTCTTGCCAGTGAGTGTATCAATTTTCGTTCAAGAAAACATCTTATTACAAATCTTTTGAAGTTGGTTTTGTTTTTTTCACAAATATTTTGCCGGCAAAACCTGAAGTTCTTTTATTTACAAATTGTTGCGGGAATTTTAAAATTTTAACTAAAAACCTAAAAAAAAAGTGAAATATGTTTATTAATAAAATTTATTTATAAAATTAATAAGCAAAATGATGTTCTGCGATTCATAGAGCTGTACAGAAGCCATGAAATTTTATGAATCTTTCATCATATAGGCGAAATGATTTGAAAATAAAAGCCTACGAGTCTATAGCTTCTGAAACAAAAATGCCAGTGGAAGAAGTAAAGAAAAAAATAAAGTCCCTTCGAACAGCCTACAGTGCAGAAAAATCAAAAGTGGAAAATAGCAAAACATTTTGAGTGGTTTTCTCGGCGACGACATCTTGAAAAAGTAAATTGCTTTCAACTTGCGTGCAGCCTACGTCACAGCTGTCAACTTTTGCATATTTTGACAATCAGTATATGTAAAAGACTATCAAGAAAATCTTGATCGTGTGGCTGCACTGTTATGTAAATAAAAGTGCAAATTTTTTATTTCAAAATCGCTTAAATAATATATAATATGAGTGGTAAAAATAGCCAAGTAAATCGCCAGTTATATCAAAAATCGCCACAAAAGTCGCCAGTCGCCAAATGGAAAATCCCATCGCCAAACACGTTTCAAAATCGCCACGTTTGGCGAGAAATCGCCATATCTGACAGCCCTGGGCAGTAAGAGACGTTTCATTCACAATAAGAATCAATGTTGCAAAAATTTATTTAAATAATGTTTACGATAAACGGTTTTTTTGTATCGCAGAGCACTAAGATGAACTAGTTATTGATTTTCGTAAAAATCCACATTTGTGCTAGAAAAAATCTTGTGAAGACATTCAAATATTTTATCACGAAAACTAATAAAAATTTTCGTACGCCGCAGAAGCTTACGCGAGCAAGATATTTTCACTGCTACCATTTTAATGCCGTTTTTATTGAAATACAGCACTTTCTTTTTAACTAAATAAAACATTTTTAGATAACATCGTCGCATTTCTTTTTAAATTATTGCGGTTGAATTTAATGGTTAGTAGTTACTAAAAAATTGTCAAATATATATGTAAGTATAATAATTTTTAAAGATTTTGTTATTCGTGCTTAATTTCCAATTTTTATTCTTGATAAAAACTCTGGAATTTATTGTTGATGGGATAAGCTATTCCTATGTGCATTTCACTGGTTGCTTAGGCCAGATCGGCCCAAAAATTATTTTCATAATAAACCCCTACAAGAAGACTACCGGTCATTTTACTAGTTATATGACCGGTAGTGTTGACCAAAATATTGGTTAAAGTTTCTATTAGTTTATTAAGAGCAAAATGAAAAAACTAACCGAAACTCTTGTGTACATGTGACTACCTCTCTCTCTAACCAATTTGTTCCACTCGACTACTGAACATATATCTGTACTACTTACTCTACTGCTTTTTATTAGTCAATGATAACGTAAATATTGGTTAGCACTAACTAGTTATTAATAACGTAAAGATTGGTTAGCACTAACTAGTTATTCATAACGTAAATATTGGTTAGTACTAACCTTTATAAAATAATACACTTTTAATTTTCATTTTAAATTAAAATTTTTATTAAATAAATTCTAATTGGATACAAAATACATATGTATGTCTCATGTTTGTAAATCTGTTAGCTGCAAACTCTAGCAACGGCCGGGTGTTCCAAAAACTAATTCAACTCCACTTTCTGAATTATTGCGTACATACACATGTGAACCAAGATAATCCGCCACTTCTTTATCTGTTGAGCCAATTCTCTGCATGGGTCTGGATCTCGTTATAGAATCTTTTTTATAAAAGTTCATTTTAAATGGAGGTATGCGTATTTGTGACCAATTAGTTTCTCGTAGATCTAAAAAAGCCATTTTATTTTATTAACAACTTGTGGCCAAAAAACCTAATACATACATACCTACTTGAAAAGTCATCAGTTGTTTTAATATCAGGTATTATTTACTCCTTTATTGCCACCACCAAATCTTGGACGAGTATCTTGGCCACAGCCATCACCCGAATGATCGCCACCTGTTGGAAGACTGATCCTTTCCACACGACCGCTTCGTATATTACCTTCACTATTTCAAGAGAATACTCTGGATTTTTTTTTCTTACACCTATAGCAAATAATATTTTGCATTATTTAATTTAAACATTTGACAAATTTTTACAAGAATCAGCTAGTGAAGCGTAGGACAAAAATATACTTAAAAATTGTCATTTTTTAGGAAGGGTTTTAAGTTGTTCTACTCTCGCATATACGTTAGAGTGGTACAACTAATGTAAAATTTTTGCAAATGTGTTAGTAAAAAAATTTTTTTTTTTTAGTTTTGGTTATGCATTTCTTGTAGGGAACGCTTGACGCGCTGATTAAGGTTTTTCTGTTTCAGTCAGCTGTTTTGGTTATGCCAAAAAATTTCAATACAAGCGCGCAAGATTTTAAAGATTTCAAATTAAATCTACAAGATTGCAATGTAAAAAGGCTATAAGGAAAAAATTACACCCAATTTTCATGATGATTAAAAAGACGTGCCTTTTTTGTATTTCTTTTTTCATACATTCCCCACTACAATTTCAACTTTGGCAAAAGTGCAGCCTGGAACTTAAAACAAAATTACAATTTAAGGAGGCTGAGGCTTGTGGGCCCCCTGGCTCCAAAAAACCGCACAGCCTACTAAGTGGAATGTGTGGGTACTCAAATTAAAGATAATCGTACAAAAAAAAATGAAAATAATAAAAGTTTAGGGCGGGCGGGACTTCTGTGTCAAAAAAAAGAGCCCCCATTCACTTATATATGTGTGGGTATTCAAATTAAAGGTTATTTGTTCACAATTGAAAATATTTTGTTTTATTTTGTATTTTTTAATGTTTTATGGTCAATTTTTCTAAAAAAAATTTTGTAACTAATAGACTATTTCCCATGCTTTTGTTCTTGACATCTTTATCATTTTTTACACAAAGAAAATGCGTGTTGTTTTTCTATTGTTGGATTGTTGTAGTTGCTTGCAGACCTACCTACAAGAAATGCATAACCAAAACTAAAAAAATTACTAACACACTTGCAACAATTTTAGAGTTGTTCCACTCTAACATATATGTTAGAATGGTACAACTAACATTTCCCAAATAATGCCAATATTTTAATATATTTTTGTCATACGCGTGTAAAAATTTGTGAATTTCTTAAATTTAATATTTGCGATTGGTATTAAAGAAAAACATCAATTAAACTAAATTTATAATTTGTGACTAAAGTAGTGAGATAAAAAATTACTATAAAAAAGGGACACCGAAAAAAAGCTGTCATCAGAATGCTAGTAATAAAGGAGGGCATATTGATGGCGGGAGAACGAGAACGTGATGCTGGTTTATCAGGAAACAACAGAGGTCATGTGCGAAAAGGTAGCGGTCATTCGGTTTGCGGCTTTGGCCAGGATAATCGTTTAAGATTTGGTGATGATAATAAAGGTACAGAAAGAATTATTAAAAATCCTGATGGCTTTTCAAGTATGTATATAAATTGCCACAAGTTGTTAACAAAATAAAATGTCTTTTTAAGATCTACGATTAATTGGTTGGAAATACTATTGTTTACCTACATTTCCAGACTCAAGCAAGAAGTGGAACCTCAAAGAGCAGCCACAGAAATAATGGTACGTGGTATTTACTTTACTGACTGTAATGTATTAATGAAATTCCATTTCATTTTTTTAATAAAAATATTTAATTTAAAATGAAAATTTAAAAAAAAGTATTTTTTATAGAGGTTAGCATTAACCAATGTTTACGTTATAAATAACTAGTTAGTGCTAACCAATATTTACGTTATGACTGTCTAGTTAGCATTAACCACTGGTTATCATTGAGCAGAACAAATATATGTTCCGTAGTCGAGTGGAATTCATTAGTTAGAAAGAGAGGCAAAATCACATGTACACAAGAGTTTCGGTTAGTTTTTTTCATTTTGCTCTAAATAAGCTAATAGAAACTTTAACCAATATATTGGTCAACACTACCGGTCATATAACTAGTAAAATGACCGGTAGTCTTATAAAAATTAAAACGATTATAATATAGACTTTTTTGATTTTAATGTGTAAATATTTTTATATTTTGTTTTAAAACTATTTTTTTACAAAATTATGAGCGGTATGAATTATGACAAACATAATAAAACATTTGTTGTATAAACAAAGTAGTAAGTACCAAAGTTGTAGAGCAGGGCAGTATGAACACCTTAAGTAAAGTAAGGGTAAAATATGCAACATGTTTTGCATTTTTTTCATCAACATATTCACAAAAGAACATGAAAATTTTTCCCACAGTTGTATTTTTTGTACAAACGAACACAAAAATGTAGAACATGTAACATTAATGCAACATTTTTCTCAGAAAAGAAATCGCCATTAAAGCCTAGATTACATTATCTCACAAGTCTTACGTATTCCATAATACATTGTGAGATAGAAATCTAATGAGTTTTGCTGCGACTGTCAAAAAATCTAATGTAACATGACAGCTTGTGTTCACACCATCACACAAAGTATAAACACTTACACATGAAATAAAATACAACCCTGATCCAATGAAAAGTATTATTGTTTAGAAATTTTTCAAAAAACGATGAAGTCGTATGGGATGTCAAACTTTTTTCAAAATACAGGTCATTTTCGTGACACATTGCATTCACACAATCACACTTTGTCATATTACTTGAGTTTTTGACATGTATTAATACAAAGTATAATAGTGTAATCTAGCCTTAAATAATCAGCCTAATTATGGTTGCCGTTGTCGTCAACGACTGTGCAGTTTTTTGTAATAGAATAAAGTGACATACAACCTGTATTTTTTAATTAAAAAAACGCCACTGTCATTTACGACAACGACAACCGTAATTAGGCTGAATATTCGGCATTAAGAATTCTTACATTCTTAACCATAACCTTCATTTGTTTAAATAGGTCCATAACTGTTTATGGGTTTCAACAAAGGTATCAAATGTTCGGAATTGGCCGACTATACTTTAGAAACTGGGAATTATTTCCTTCCGAAGGTTACTTTATATTATATTCAACATTTTTTATTTTTCGAATTTATTCTATGAGCTAAATTTCAGTTATGTATTTTGTAAAGCTTTTTTGTAATAGTTCTATTCCTTCAATTTTTCAGAAATGACTTTATACACTACCAGACTATTATATTGTATTTTCTTTTTACATTTTACCTTAGCCTTCCTTTGGAAAGCAATGAGGTATATTGAATGTACAGAAAAATTTACAATTATAATAATTATAATATAATTATAATAATTGTAAATTTTTCTGTATAAAGTCATTTCTGAAAAATTGAAGGAATAGAACTATTACAAAAAAGCTTTATAAAATACATAACTGAAATTTAGCTCATAGAATAAATTCGAAAAATGAAAAATGTGGCCGACTATACTTTCTAATTTGTTCTTTTTTGTACATATTTTTTATAAAATTAAACTTTAATTTCCTATCAGTACTAAAATCCTGTAACTTTTTAACGACAAAATTGTTTCGTTTAAAATTAAAAATTCGTAAGTTAATGATAATTGTCGTTTTGAGCTATCCTGTAATGTAATTTTAACAATTTTTATCGCTAAACAATATCGGTTGCTAACGACATAAATGTGCTGTTAACGGATTAAAAAATATAGTAAAGAAGCCAATTGTTCATACAAAAAAGTTAGAATGTATAGTCGATTAAGCCCGACCCTAGACCACAATATTTGGGAACCATGGGCGATCAAACATTATCTATTAATATTACTATGGCCAAGTTTACACGACATTCAGACATGTCTAACAAACACGTCTGTTTTGTTTGAAGGCGATCAGGTAAGAGAAGAAAGAGGGGTTGCCAAACAGACACGAAACTAGTTTTCATGTTTGTAAATATGAATTTGTATGTTTTTAATTTATATTTACATATGTATATTAGACTATTAGACATGAAAACACTCATGTTTGTCAAGACATCGTGAAAAGACATATTCAAAACAGAACGTATTAAGCAGATATGTCTGGAATGACATCGTGCAAATGCCTCCTACGATTACTACTGTAAGATAACGTAGAAGCTATTAAAGGTTACTTATTATAAGCTTTTTTGGGAGTGTAGTTGTAACAGCTTTGTCATATATAGCCCGATTCAATAAAATTTGTTATGCTGGTTTAAATTGACACAAAATATTTTTGGACTGAATTCAACCTAAATACGTACCTACAAAACAAAATGATCTATGGGCACAAAAACCCTTTTCCGGAAAGAAGTATGTATGTGGGCTAAGTAAATTTATTAACCACTTAATATTTCTAAACGAAAATTTTGTTTATTTAAAATAGATAATAACGAATTCGTTAAAATAACCTAGATTTCTTGTTACTTAACGATATCGGTAGTTCAATTCAAAAAGTTACAGAATTGGGGTAAAGGTATAATTTAAATAGTGTAATTTTAATTAATAAAGTAATTTAATAACAAGTGTTGTTTTAATTTTTTCTTTTGGTAACACTGCTCCAAATATTATATTGGGGATATAAGTCAAATTGATCTGGCAGCACTGCATTCGACATTTTTGTTTTTGCTTTTTCTTTGTTTTGAATTTTCTCTCATCCATTGTTTGTTGACTTTGCATGTTTTATTTTATCCCATTCGTTGCACTTTTCTATTGTGTAAAATATTAAACAAAAAACTTAAATATTGTGGCAAAAGTCGTGATTTTAATTTAGGGAATGCTTATTACGATTTTTTAACTTACAAATTATTGTAGCCAGTGTGTTATTGTCTCGTAAAACATATATATATTGTGAAAAGAATGGTCTCGTTGGAACTAAGTATTTTAACCTTAAATGTTTGGTAAGATTTTATGATTATCTTTCGAATATGTACATAAAATAAATATTTTCTTGGGAATACAAAACAAAGTTAAATGCGCAACACTATCCTCTCTTGGGATACAGCTTGTATTGAAAATATCTAAAACACGGAAGAAACTTTGTTTTTGTTTTCAACATTTAAGTTTATGTATTAAAATGTAATGGAATTAATGCCTCGATAAGGAAACTTCATGGTTGAATATGTTTTATTTAATAATTTAATTGTTTTTTATTTTAAGGGGTATACCATTCATATCTGCTAATAGAGCGGAGCGTATGCAACATATAGGCAAAGAGTTGAGCTCAGGAAAATATGATATTGTTTCTTTGCAAGAGGTCTGGCTGGAAAAAGATAGTGCCACATTGCAGGAGCTTGCCAAGGCAGTGCTTCCCTACGCTCATTACTTTTATAGGTAAAATAAATTTAAAAAAAAACTACCTATAAAACACATTAAAATATTTACTTTATATTTTATCTTTTAAGTGGTGTGATTGGAGCTGGCCTCTTAGTTTTATCAAAATATCCCATTGTTAGTAGTTTGTTTCATTCATGGACCGTCAATGGTTATTGTCATCGTATACAACATGCTGATTGGTTTGGTGGTAAGGGTGTGGGAATGTGTAGAATACGAGTTGGTGATCTTTATGTACACGTTTACAATGCTCATGTATGTACACTTGTATTTTGTAAATGCAGGCATACCTATTTATTTTGTTTAATATATGATAAAAAAGAAATCAGCACTTATCTTTTGTTTAGTTTTACTTTGTTTATCAATTTATTTATAAAATGCATTTTTTATGTATCCCTTTCTAGTTACATGCTGAATACAATGTTAAAAATGATGATTACAAGACTCATCGTGTTATACAAGCTTTCGATACTGCTCAATTTATAGAGGCTACACGAGGAGATGCGGCCGTTCAAGTATTGGCCGGTGATTTAAATACAAAACCAAATGATATTTCTTACAAGTAAGTTGTTAAATTGTTTCTTTGTATGAAATAATTTTTAAAATTCTAAAAATAATTACAATACTAATATAGTCAACAGATAAAGAGTGATAAGCGTGTTTGAAATTGTGATTTTTAAGGGATGAAAATATTGTATAAAATAATTTTTAAAATTCTAAAAATAATGACAATACTTAAATAGTCAACAGATAAAGAGTGTTAAGCGTGTTTAAAATTGTGATATTTAAAAGATGAAAATATTGTTATATTCAATGCTACAATATTTTGTCTTATGGTTTTTTATACAAAACATTTTTTTATTTTTCACCAATACAATAGATATTCCTAACAGAAAGTTTTTGTTAATAACTTTTAATAACTAAATTTTTGAAATAAGTTTTTTTTCACAAAATTAAAAAAAAAATTAATGAGATTTTTTTACAAAAAAATTTTTTTTTCTAAATTGCCGTGCATGTTCTAACAATCGAAATAAAGTGGATATAAAATCGAACGTTTAAAAAAAAAAACCCTGTAAGAAATGTTTGTAAAAATATTATTGTTTTTATACTTCAGCTTTAAAAAAATGCTTTTTGGAAAATAACAAAATATAATGTAAATAAATAAACTTAAAATCTCATTCGATTTCAATTCCACTCCATTTTAATTTCTAGAAAAATTTTATTAACAAATTTTTCCGATAAATAAAGTTAAAAGTTTTAATCGCAAATTTTTTGCGAAAAAGTTTTAACCATCAAACTTTTTATTAAAGAATTTCTTCGGTATTTGGTTTAAATTTTGCACAACAAATTTTTTTTTTTTTTAAATTTTTAAGCTGGATTTCCGCACACACCGCAATCGGCGCCGAAATCAAAAACTGAAACTTATAAATGTTGCTGTTCCTCACCGTCTCGTTTCTTAATTTTTTTTTTCGTTTCAGTTAAGAGCGTTGCGGCATAAAACAGAAACTGAAACGGAATGATATATAAACTGCGGCTCAGAGGAGTGCACACAATGTTTTTATTGATCGATATTTTATGGATAATTCTTTCTTCACTGTCACGGAATTTTCGCTGTCGAACAAAATTTCAATATTTTTGACAAAATCGATTATTCTTTCTTTTCGAACAAAGAAAATGGGCGATTCTATTCTGACGGGTGCAACATTTAGACGCTTTAAACGTCTTTTACGTATAGAAAGAAACACATTTGCAATTAAGTATTTCTAGAAGGGGTAACAATTTATTTGAAACGATCAAATAGCCACGAGAGAGCTTTAAAGTGCATGACGGGTGCAACCAAATTGGCCAACTTTCATCAGATCATACCACAAAAACACAAAACTCTGTTAATTTTTAAACTTTTATTGTATTTTTCTTTTTTATTGTGAAAGATGAGATATCAGACGATGATTATCAAATAAAACATCGTAGAGAAATATAATCCAATAATAAGAAATTTGCTTTTAAGCCATGAAAAAAGTATCAAATAGTGTGATTTAAAAGTTGTATATAATAGAGTCGCCCAAATGTCTTCTTTGTTCGATTTAATATGTTTTAACAGTAGAACACAATGAAATTGCATATTGCATTTCGCTGCTACAGCACCGAAAACAACCTACTCGATATTGTTTTCGTTGCGTTCCCAAAACTCTAGTTTTTCGTTGATGATCGGCGCCGTTACGTTCCTTATTTTCGTCGCCGATTTCTGGAACGAACTTTTTCACCACAAATGTATAAAATTTTATTTTTTGCACCAATTGCTTTAACTACAAACTTTTTTATGAAAAACATTTTTATACCCACACCACAATAGTGGAGAATATTGGTCCTAGACCCACCTTAAAGTATACCGATCGTCTTAGAATAACTTTCTGAGTCGAAATAACGATGTCCGTCCGGCTGGCTGGCAGGCTGGCTGGCTGTCCATGTAACCTTGTGTGCAATTTTGGAGATAATTTGATGAAATTTGGATCATAGGTTTTTATTGGCACAAGGACCAAGCCTATTGAAAATGGGCCGAATCGTAGGACCACCAGGGAAGATAGGGGGAAATTTCTTCCTCTCAGAAACTATAAAACCGATTTCAATGAAATTTAAAACATAGATAGAACCATATCTATATGGACACAATATGTATGCATTTTTTAAAAAATAGGACCACGAGGGGAGATATTGGCAATTTCTGCCTCTCAAACCGATTTTAATGAAATTTAAAACATAGATAGATCCATATCTACTATATTGACACATTAGCTATACAGTTTTTCAAAAATAGGACCACAACGGGAGGTAGGGGGCAATCTCTGCCTCTCACAAACTTTCAAACCGATTTTCATGAAGTTTATAAACATAGATAAATCTTTATTTATATGGACACATAAGCATGATGTGTTTTTAAATACTGTGGTGTAGGGTATCATATGGTCGGGCTTGACCGACTATTCTTTCTTACTTGTTACCTATTACATTAATCAACTTTTTCACGAAATATTTAAAATTATTAACAACGAAATTTTATAAAAAAAATCTCACCAACGAAAATTTTATTAAAGGAATTCATGTTAAAAGTTGCACTTTTTCGAAAAACCATAATTGCAAAAACTGTTATGTGGTTGTTGTTATGTTTTTACAATTTTTATTTTCTCTAGAAGGTAACTATTGACGTAAATTGATTTATTGTAAAAATGTATAACAATGCATATACATATCTGTGGCATTTCGACAAAACATCTTAAGTCAAATTTAAAAAGTTGAAAAAATGTTGTTAATCATGCGAATTTTCATTCAAAAAAACATTTTTGTTTATGTTTTTAAAATTTTGTATTATTAACGAAATTTTTCTTTAATTTTGGTTTATTTTATTATTTGATTAAAATCATTATTTCTCCGATATCTTTTTTAAAAAGTCTTTGCTATCTTAACTCGACTTAAGATGTTTTGTCAAAATGACACGGATATGTAATTATTTTATAAACAAATTTTTTATAAAAAAATTATCACAAAAAATATGTATGTTTTCCCAATTGTATGAATCCTACACAACTAACTAACCACCTTTCCTCCTTTCACTACAGAGTTCTACTCTATACATCACAAATGAAAGATACTTGCAATTCGGACTCCGTGACGACCAATGAAAGCCAGCAAAATTCTTATACATCAAAAAAAGTTCTAACTCATAACCCAAATGGTTTTCGTATCGATCATATATTCGTGCGATGTTCAGACAGCATAAAGACTTCTATACTAGAATATAAATTACCCTTCCCAGATCGAGTGCCAGGACAAAAATACAGTTATTCAGATCATGAAGCAGTACAAGTACGTTTAAGATTGAAACCCAAGTTGGAAGATGACACTTGTTCCGTAAGTCATATAAATGCCTGCATTGATGGGGAAGATGATAAAAATGAACACGAAGTAACTATGAAAGATGTTAAACTAACACCACCTCAGACACCAGTAGTAGCTAATGGGCACTCAATTGCCAGTGAAGACGAATGTCCTACAGATGAGCCAAGATTACCCAAAAATTTAGCCATAATTAAGGAGTCTATAGAGTTATGCGACGAACATTTGAAGAAAATAAAAACTGATCGTATTATCTATTTTACAATGGCGGCATTTCTCTTTGCTTGCCTCATAGTAATGGCTGAATTTCCTGTGCCTGTGGGCTATAAGACTTTATATTTATTGCTCAAACTCTTAGTATTTGCTATTATACTATTCTGTACATTTATGGGTTCCATTTGGAATTTAATGGAAAGAAATGGTACTTTGTCGGGTAAAACTTCTATGGAGATTAAATTTCAAACTTCTCAATATGTGAGTTTGAAACAAGATTGACCGCAACTATTGACCATTATTGTTAATGGTAGCAGTGTGCCGTCCTTACAATATGTCAGTAGAAGTAGTAGCAATACATCGATGAAGCCATCTTCTTCCACAACGATACCTCCATTGAATAAAGCTCAATAAGCATTTCAAAACAATCAAAATATGTAAATGACGCAACATATTCCATTTGAAAAGGTTTTCAACCTTAAACATAATTAGCTTAAAATTTCCTAAAAGAAATTAGTTACATGTTAATATTTCATTTTTATTGTATTTTTTCTCTTCTGTACAATTTTTAATGTGCTTAATTATGTTTAGTATAAATTAGTTTTATTATGTTATTTCAGTTTTAAATAAAGTGCAATTTTTTCAATCAGCAAAGAATTTTCTTTAGTTTTTAAGCTTCATTCACAATGATAGCAACAATTTTTTTGTTTATTTTTTTTTTTATTATTATGTTCTTTATTTAATCGAGCCCATAGGGCCATATATGATTAATGTATTAATATTTAACAATAATGAGTAATAAAATTTAATAACTATTTAATAACTGTTTAACAATTAATAATCCTTCGAAGAAAACATAGGTACTAATATTTTTAATGTTATTTAGTTTATTTTAGTATTTTAAATATTTTTCTTTCATTTTGTAAACAAAAATGTAATTTAAGTCTACTTTACTTTAGCAGCAATTTGTAAGAGATTGATTGCTAAAGACGTTTGTAATAACCCAAAATTATATTTTCTCCAAATTTTCCAAACTACGGTGTTCGATATCGACCGTAACTCCCATTTGAATATTATTGTAATTTTGAACGATATCGTATACCGCAATTTGGTTACAGGTTTAAGTTCATCAAATTTAATTAAATTGTTCTAATGAAGAAAGGAATTTAACAACCTGAAATAAATTTAATTTTTTGATAATTTTCATAATTGACCGAACTGGGGATTGAACTCGGTCGAACTGACAACGTTGTTTCGAGTACACCCACGTATCTCATCATCAGAGTTCTTGCATTCTCCCTTATCGTCACAGCGACGGCTGTCAGTCTATAGTCAAACATCAATCCTTTAACAAATGGTTAAATTGAAAATGATCAAAGAAATTTAAATTTATTTTATGTTGTTATAAATTTGATGAACTTAAGCCTAATTGAAAAAGAGAAAATCAAATTTGGATTAAAAACCATGAATAGTTCAATTAAAAAAAACTCACAACAAAGCTAATTGCTTAAAATAATTTTTATAAGTTTTGAATGAAAATGTCAAGAATTATGTTTTGCAAATAATTATTTATATTCAGGCCGAGATTTGGAAATGTTTTTTGACTGAAAATGCGTTTGTTTTCATTGTGATAACCCAGTAAAACTGTTGCCGTCATTGTGAACCTGGCTTAATTAATAATATTTTAAATTTATGGTATTATACTTTGTTATTAGATATGAGAGTATTTTAATTTTATGAATTTAAATTGTCAGTAAATCTTATCATTATTCTAATCGAAACTAACACACATAAACATATACAACGTATTTTAAACAAATAAATTTATACTGAACTTTGTTCAGTAAAAAACATATAATAATTTGAACATTATTTTGTATATGAAAATGTAGTAGAGATTATCTATATATCACGTAAGAACGGCTGTAGCGATTAAGCTGATTTTTTTATATTCGATTCGAAATTTTCAGGAGATGGTTTTTAAGGAAAAATATATTAAAAAATTCCTAAATTCCTAAAAAATTCAGTCGTCGATGTGACTTCGACAAGTTTAAAAAATAAAAAAATTTTGCTACTGTTGTTTGGTGTGATTCGTGCGATTCGTGTGATTTGGTGTAGTTTGTGTTATTCGTTTGTTTCGTTGTTATGTGGAGTATATTTCGTGCTCTTTACACTTCGTATTTGGTCGTTTATAACACACTAATTTAAATTTATTTGCATTTGTGTGTTTATATTTTTTTCGTGCTTTATGTGTTTATCACAATACAAAATTTGATTCGTTAGCAAAAAGCAATCGACATCCAGTAGTTGAAAAACAAACGAATGTTTTGAAACGGCATTCAAATGCATTCGTGCAGGGCTTTAGTAATCAACACACTTCAATGTTTATAGTAAACTTGACAAAGTCTGAACTAATATTGACTTTTGATGCTAGCCGCCACAAGTATTTATACTGTAATTCAGCCATCTAGAACATTCGAAATGTTTCTCGAAGGTTCGAGGCTTTACTATTCACCACTCTATCGTCTATAATGATTTATGGCGGCACTTATGTTTACATAATTTTACCACTTATACTAAAGCTTTTTTAACGGTCATTTCTAGGACTTTCTGCACATTGGGATTGAAGTGTAATAAAATTACTTACGAATACAAAACAAATAACAAATACAAGATAAACAATAATTCAACTTATTCTTAACCAAAGTTACTTTCGTAACAGTATTTTATGACAAATATTATACAAATATTTCTATATTAAACAGAATTTTATAACAAACACCATACAAGTTAGATTAAAAGTGTATTAAAAAAAACTTCCAAATTCCTGCGTTTTGCGATTTCGATTTCAAGAACACCCTTGAAAGTTAAAGGGTAAACTCGAAAATTAAACACACTGTCTCCTTTTCACTTTTCTAAGTATGAGCAAATTTATGGAGAAACTCAACGAAATAAATTTTTTAACAAATTAACAAAAAGCTACCGAGAGAGGCCGGGGCGGCCAGCTAGTTTTATTTAAAAATATTATTAATAAAATAATTAATATAAAATTGTTTTAATTTGTATATAAATCCCTAGTTAAGAATGGTACTCAGAAATCGGGTGTGTAGACACCAACAGACTGATGGCAATTTTGGTATACATCGCCTGGACCACGCATTTATTCTGTTCTTCTGAGCTGCAATTAATTAATGCCCCTATTGCGGTTCTCCACTCAACTCAGTTTGGCCGTGTTGGAGTCAACCCAACTTATGCACAACCAAACTCATTTTACCTCGCGTTTCCACATGCAAGTACAAGTTCGAAAAACTCAATACACTCACACTTTTTCACTAACTTGGTGGCCACACGATCAAGTTTTGCCTTTCAATTTGCAATACGCTCTCAGTTTTTTTCCTAACACACTCACACTTTTTAAATTGACCACGAGATGGTTTTCAATTTCACCTTTCCATTTGTTTGGCAATTTACTTTCAACAAGTTTGTCTCTGTTGTTGTTGACATCTTGGAAGTAAATTGCTTCCAAATTGAGTGCAGCCTACGTCACAGCTTTCAATTTATGTAAATTTTGACAAGCAGTATATGTAAAAGACTATCAAGAACAACTTGAACGTGTGGCCGCAGGGTAACATTTACACCATTTTTGTTCATTCAGCCAATCGGCTGTTTCCTCGATTTTTCGTTGATAATACGTATACACTACTTTCAAGTAATTACTTGCATGTGGAAACGCTTGGTTAGGTATTGTGAAACCCAACCTTTTTTTAGTTGAGTTTGCTATAAAGTTGCCAACTTAAAATATCGATTTGCCAACTTTAAATATGTATAACGTTTGACAAGTGAAAATTTTATAAAATGAAATAATTTTTTAAACTAAAATTTTTTTTAATTGTTGTGTTGAATAAAAAGTATTTATAATTGATATTAGTGTCGATTTATTTAAGATGATGAAAAGGAAAACTCTTGTATAGATGTACTTCGTACAAGAAGACAAATTCGTGAATCATCATTGACCTTCCCAGTGCCAAGTAAGAACTTATAATAAGTAACGAAACTTTCTTGTGCCTGATGAGTTCTTCTTCTGGTTCAACTGACAAGAGCTGCGAAACACTATCCTCAAGGCTATTTAATGGAACTTCTTGTGATAGCCCTCCCCTGTAGCTTGAGTGTTTTTTTTCAAGTTTTTTCTTTATACTTGCCTTGTAGTGTATCCAAACCTGTGCCAAGAATATTATAATTAGATTAAGAAGATTATAAGTGTTTAAAAGAAGTTCTTGTCGTGGTCCCAAACTATTTAACTCCACTATAAACTCTTCCCATAACTCCTTACATGAAGTTTTCATCATACCAAACTTTGGTGTTTCCGCGAAAAATTTCTAAGTTTCTCTAAATAATGAGCTTTCGTTTTTATTTTCAAACTTATAAAAGTTTTTAAAAATAGCGAAAAAGTTATTACAAAAATTTGTACATACGATTTCTCCGTTTTGTCTTAGATTTTCACCGAATTTAAAAAAAATAAACTTTAACTGCCAATAACACAACTACTTACCACCACTATTTATGGATAACAATCTTGAAGCGGTGGTGGTGGCTTAAGCCCTGGCTGTGGTTCGTGTCTTGGCCCGGGTATTTTGCCAGCAACTGGTGATTCCCGAGGTGAAGACAGTGAACTTAAAGGCCTTGGCAACTAAAGGTTATCCATCCCCTAAACCGGGGTGTCATGCGACCCGTGCCTATCGGTTTGTTTGCAGTCAGGGGTGTCCGACTGTATTATCACGGAGCTTTGCTGATACCTGGGCACCTCAGCAAATAGACCACGCCCTTACCACGTTAATGGGGACTATGACGTGGCGTGCCTTTTCAATGCCCCTACACTCGTGGGACCAACAAGCAAAATGAACACTCCAAATAACAAACAAAAACAACAACAACAACAAAAACAATTAACTGAAACTGATGACGAACAGGCGAGAATAAGGACAACGATTGACAGTAAGACGACAAAGCCAGGGACTGTAACAGTCCAGGCCACCATGGAAGATCTGCCTAGGCTGATCGGAAGTGGTAAGGCAGCTCGACCGGAAGGCAGCTGCTCCAAAAACGGCGGCGAGGTACCCCTGAACTTCTCTCCAAGTACCTCCAAAGCCGCAAAAGCCCTTTCCGTCGGTGGGACGGATAAAACCCCTGCTTCGGGTGCTGCCAAGTTGGGAATGACAAAGTCGTCCAACAATGCAGCCTCCCATGTGCCCATTGTGCAAGGAGGGATGGTGATGAGAACATCATATCCCAAATCTGCACCTCCCCCCGCCAAAAATGGCGACCGTAAAAAGTCCCCAAGGCATAAAAACCCTACCAAGAGGGCAAAAAATACAAGGCGCGCCGCCTTGCGCTTCATTGAGCTACTTGGCTCCAAAAAAGCTGAAGAGCTTTCCAATGAGCAGAAACCTAAATTGGATTGGGCTAAGGTCCACATAGCTGGGCTGCAAAGTGTTTCACCTCCTGTCACTGGAAAGGTGACAATGCCTAAACGGCAACGTTCTGAGGAAGAAGCATCAGCCGTAAAACAGCAACCAGGGACTAAGCGTCCTAAATTAGCACCGAAGCCGATGAACAGGTCCTTCAGTGAGGTGGCCAAAGGTCACCTAGTGAGGGCTGTCATTGACAGAGGTGCTGAAAACGGTGCCATTTCCCATACCAAGTGGGATCTGGTTAAACAGAAATTGATGGGCGTGTTCTGGACGATCCTCAAGGAGAATCCAGGTCCTCCCCCTCAATGTGATGATGCTGGCTGGTATCAAGGCCATGTGAAGTTGAGGGCTTGTGTGGATGAGCGCTCAGCGTCGTTACTTAAGCTTGCCATCCAATCAATAGGAGAGGTTTGGGAAGGTGCAAGGCTCGATGTGGTGTTGGTGAGCGAGATACCGCGTAGGCCTAGATCGATTGCAACCATTCCTGCCGAACCATTGAAACCTGAGGAGATCTTGAAGATCATTCAGTGCTGTAATCCCCAACTACCCACACATGATTGGAAGGTAGTGAAGGTTTCAGCTATTGAAGGGTCATCAAGGACGGCGATTGTGGTAATAAACCAGCAATCCTTGGAATCACTGAGGGAGAAACAGGGTAAGATCTACTATGGTTTTAGTACGATCTTGCTCCGTGTCTACCGAAGTGATAACAAGGGCAATCCAGCTCCTTCGGTAAATGAGGCTGAACATACTGATGACAGTATGGCTTGTGGTGATGCCGTTAGCTCAAGCGACAAAGATGACACTCAGTCGGTCTCCGAACTGGTGGGTGACTTCTTTGACCACTTGGGCGAAATGGTTGACGAGGACGTACTCCTGGAATCCGACCATGAGGACGTCAACGTCACAGTAATCGCCAACATGGATCATGGTGAGGGTGACACAAATCAACCTACACCACTCTAAAGCAGCATCCGCTGCACTGCTCCTCCGACTGGCGGAAAGAGGGGAGGAGCTAGTAATGGTCCAAGAACCATGGATTCACAAGAATCGGGTTTGCAGACTGAAACTAAAAGGCTACAAGCTATTATATGCGAAAGGTACAGGTAACATAAGATCTTGTGTCTTAGCTAAAAACTCGTTGAATATCTTCATTCTTTCTGATTACAGTGATGAAGACACAACAGCGGTCGCTCTGGAGACACCAGACGGAATAGTCTGGATGGTCTCGGGCTATATGGCGGACGATCACGGACATGACCCACCCAATAGGCTCATCCGTGATGCTGTAACAAAGGCTGCGGGCACTGGAACGCCAATTGTAATCTGTGCCGATGCTAATGCGCACCACACTATCTGGGGTAGTACTGATACAAATGTAAGAGGTGAGTCACTATTCTCCTTTATTATTAATTATAATCTAGGAGTAGTTAATAGGGGCTGTGAGCCTACGTTTTTTGTTGCGAATAGGTGTGAGGTTCTTGATGTCACGCTGGTTAGTATAAACCACGTTCATATGATTGAGAATTGGATGGTGTCTAATGACTGTTCGCTCTCTGATCATAGGTATGTGGAATTTGATTTAGGGCTTAGGTCCCCAGGACCGATGGCTGTGGTAAACAGGAGACGTACGAACTGGAGGATTCAACATTCCTCTCTAGTTCGGACTCTATCTGATCCTCCTGATGTAAATGATATCAGTGGGATCGACGCGGCAGTGGATATGCTTTCGAACTCACTGCAGTTAGCGAATTCCTTGGCATGTAAGCCAATGATTCGCAGGGGTAGGGATCGGCCACCGTGGTGGGATCCTGAAATTGCGCAGGCAAGAAGTGCCTGTCGTAGGTTGTTCAATGAGGCTAAGCGCCTTGGTAACTGGGTGGACTACAAGTCATCATTGAATAGGTTCAGAAATTTGGTTAGATCGGCGAAAAGGAACGCTTGGAGGAACTTCTGTAGCGGCGTGGAGGGATCCTCTGAGACGAACCGTTTACGTAAAATTATGGCTTCGAGCCCGGTTGTCCCAACCTATGTCCGAAAATCGGATGGTTGTTGGACTACAAATAGTCGGGAAACACTTGAGGTGTTGATTGACACTCACTTTCCTGGAAACTCCCAAGGGAGCTTGCGGGATCGGGTGTGGGAGTCGACAACCATTCCTATGTCCATTCCTTTGGACTTTGATATGATCAAGTGGGCTGTCGATAGCTTCAGCCCATATAAATCTCCGGGTATGGATGGTATAATTCCGGCGGACCTGCAGAGGAATTCGACCCTGATCATACCCTGGCTGATGGCCATATACAGGGGGTGCGCTAGATTTTCGTATCTCCCGGTAAGTTGGACCTTGTGCAGAGTGGTCTTTATACCCAAAGGGGGTAAGGCTTCTCACACTGAACCGAAGGACTACAGACCGATTAGTCTTGCATCCTTTCTTCTTAAGACTCTTGAAAGAGTTATTAATATACATCTTAGGATGACCATCCCAAGAAGTTTACTCTCTGCCTCCCAACATGACTACACAAAGGGCAGATCTGTTGAGACGGCTCTTCACTCTCTAGTGGGAACTATTGAGAGATCGCTCGAATTTAAGGAGTACACACTAGTGGCCTTTCTCGATATTGAGGGGGCTTTCAACAATGTCAACCCGGACTCTATTGTGTCGTCCATGAGGAGCCTGGGGATCGACGTTGGCATATGTAGATTTGTGGACAATCTACTCAGGAATAGGGTCATTTGCTCTACGATAGGTGAGACCAGTGTTCAAAGACTGGTGAACAGGGGTACTCCCCGCGGGGGGTTCTATCCCCGCTATTGTGGAACCTGACTATGAATACCATGTTGACGAAGATGGACAACATGAGGATCAAAACAGTGGCGTATGCTGATGATGTTGCGGTAGCTATCACGGGGAGACATCTGAACATAATGTCTCAGTGTATGGAGGCTGCTCTGAAGGTACTTAGCACCTGGAGCGCATCATGCGGGCTGGGTGTTAATCCGTCCAAGACGGAACTGGTACTCTTTACGAGGAAGTACAGGACTGGGGACTTTAGGCTTCCGAGGTTAAATGGAACCGAGCTACAGATCTCACGCAGTGCCAAGTATCTGGGCGTGGTTCTGGATAGTAGGCTGTCATGGGGACAAAATGTCCAGATGAGAGTGGAAAAGGCAATAGTTGCCATATATGCGTGTAGGGGTGCAATCGGCAGAAACTGGGGCATGAGCCCGTGGTGTGTCAATTGGATCTTTGAGGCTGTAGTAAAGCCGACTCTGTATTACGGGGTCGTGGTATGGTGGCCTGCGTTGGATAAGAGCAGGTATAGGGCAATGCTTGAGAAGGTATATAGACTTGTCGCGTTGATGATAACGGGATCAATGCGATCTACTCCCACGAGGGCGCTGTTCACGATACTGAACTGGCTCCCGGTGGACATCATGGCCAGACAGATGGCTCTTTGCTCGGCGACACGGCTAAACGCGGCGCTTTGTTGGTCGGCCCGTGAATATGGGCATGCCGGGATAACCAGAGGTTCTACCGTCCCTGATAGTGTGGACTATTGCACTCCGGTGCCTTTCACTGGCGCGGGGTTTGTGACAATGATGGCGCATGCTAATGCGCTGTCAAGTACTCACCACGAACTGAGCCTAGGGGTTTATACTGATGGTTCGAGGAAGGGTGTAAGAGCTAGCGGAGGTTTCTACATAGAGGAACTGGATGTGAGAGTTTCCTTTCGTCTGCCGGATGGATGTAGTGTCCTGCAGGCGGAGATCTCGGCTATAAGGCGGGCGGTAAATTGGCTGAGGTATCATCGCATATCGGGAGATATACGTATATTTACTGACAGCAAGGCTGCCCTTGCTTCCCTAGCGGGTGTCTATACGACATCTAGGTTAACTGTAGAATGTCGGATGTCTTTGAATGAGATTGCGAAACATTCAAGGGTAACGCTAATATGGATTCCGGGTCACTCAGAGTGCCCGGGTAATCTAGTGGCAGATGGGCTGGCCAAACAAGGTGGTCGCATGGATGATATATTCATCGATCAGTTTGTTGGTCTTCCAATGGCTCACTGTAAATTAATTATCAGGCGCGAGTCTTATAGAGTCGCGCAGATGCGGTGGACTAGTGAGTCCACCTGCTTGATATCCAGGCTATTATGGCCTGGTCATGATGAAAGGAGGACAAGCTCTCTACTTAGGTTCAGAAGGGACCAGATTAGGACAGTTGTATCGGTTATTACTGGGCACTGGCCGGTGGGGACTCATGCTGAAAGAATGGGTCTGGAATTCAATGACTACTGTAGAAGTTGTCAGGATGAGGAGGAGGAGGAGACTGTGCTTCACTTTCTCTGTCAATGCCCTGGGTTGCGGGGTATTAGGGAGGAATGTCTGGGGAAACCGGCATTTGCCTGCCTAGAGGATCTATCCAAGATAGAACTGAGATCGCTGATTCTCTTCATTAGGAGGACGAAGTGGCTGGATTCTGCAGTGACGCCATCTGAGAAACTGCTCTACAGGATGGGCATTGGCGCTGGGTATCACAAAGGGACCAATAAAGGACCCATGTGAGCTGTCTGTTGATAGCTGCCCATGGAACCTAACCTAACACAACTACTTTGTAGCAGTTGTGTGTATTTAACATTTTTGTCGACCAAACTTTTACAAAATTGAAAACGGCAATACCACGAAACAAATAGATACACAACTGAATAGCCAACTGCCAGTTGAGTTGAGAATGGCAATGTGAATTTATCAAAGACAACCAAACTGTTACAAAAGAGGAGAACCGCAATAGGGGCATAAGCTTCACCATTTTGAAGCCCCAATCTTGGGAGATATGAAATTTTCAAGCCACAGACAAGACTTATTTATTGGCTGTACCTATTTGTCTTGTTAGTGCAACGCCAAGAGCTGGCACAAAACGTATAGGCATTAAATAATTCAATTTGTAAAATCTTTGTTAGACTTCTTTCTAAAGATAACAATGTGCTCGAAATCGACGCTTTTTATAGACAAGGGCACTTGTCGTTTTAATCTAATTCGGGTACGCTGAATCCAGTGGTTCTAGCCATTTTTGTAGGCTAGTTCTTGTTTTCGAGATTGTTTCGACATACATACATATGTTCGCGTAACTCAAAAACGCTTTAGCTTATTGAAAAAACGAAATTCCGCAATATAATTTCCTTTAAGAAAAGTGAAACTTTCTTATATGCGCAGTCGTTTTAGAAACATACAGGTATGTGATGGAAATCGATTTTAAAAACAAAACGATTTGAAACCGAAAATATCGTTTTCAGTATCTTTTAAAATGGATTTTAAATGCATATTCCTTTTATTTTCAGTCTTTATTCTTTCAAATTTTTTATTATATACGTTAACTGAAGTGTATTCTGAACGAAAATTTACTATAATTCAGAAATGGATTTTAAAATCCTTCGAAATTCATCACACCTTTTAAAAACGTTCGTTTTGAAATCGATTGATTTTCATCACATACCTGATAATTTGGAAAAAAAAAATAATGTTTTAACAAAATTTCGGAATTTTTGCTTTTTAAAAATTCATAAAAAATTGGAAAATGCAGCTAGGCTTCTAATTTTTTGCAGACATATAAAAAACGAAGCTTTAAATTAAACAAGCCACAAATTATTAAAATCTGTTAGCAACTTTTATTTTATTCACAAATGTCGAATTTTTATTTTTTTATTTATTTTTTTTTTAATATTCAACATTTTTTATTTTTCGAATTTATTCTATGAGCTAAATTTCAGTTATGTATTTTATTAAGCTTTTTTGTAAAAGTCCTATTCCTTAAATTTCTCAGAAATGACTTTATACACTACCAGACTATTATATTGTATTTCCTTTTTACATTTTACCTTAGCCTTCCTTTGGAAAGCAATGAGGTATATTTTATGTATAGAAAAATTTACAATTATTAGACACCAGCAGAATGTAATGCATTTTCTGGCCCGCTACGGCCTTCGTCAGCATTCTTTGTGTCACACTTTATAAATTGAAAGTATTTAACTCAACTATTTTAACAAATAGAAACTGGGAATTATTTCCTTCCGAAGGTTACTTTATATTATATTCAACATTTCTATACATGAAATATACCTCATTGCTTTCCAAAGGAAGGCTAAGGTAAAATGTAAATTTAAGGAATAGGACTATTGAGTGAATCCATGTCAAACCATTAAGTCGTTCGGCATCATCACCTTCGAATTGAATGAAATTCAACACAAATGTTGTATGTTATTGGACTTTAACAAAACATAAATTTTCAGACACCAGATTCTTTCGGCTTCCGAAATATGACGTCATAAAAGATGTGAAAAATGTGAAAAAAACACAAAGTCTCCTAACAAAAGGGGATAGAACTCTTGAACTACGCAAGATAATTTAGTTTTTTTGGTATCGTTTTAAAGGTGAAAGTGCACCCTTTAAAATGATAGGCATATTGTGTTTTTTTAAGAAGAGGTCAATGGTAAATTTTTGGGGTCTTGAGTTCAAAGGTCCATATCTGGAAAAGTATAATTTTTTAAAATTCTTAAAAAAATATATGTTAAGTATTATACCCTCTTCAACATTTGCAGAAAATTTAAAGGTGGAGACTTTATTGGTGTCAGAGTTATATACCAGAACGTGATTCTAAGTATGTTTTGTGTTCAAAAATCCCTTGTTGTTGTTGTATTTTAATTATTTTTTCCAGTATATCTGGAGAACGGCAGGAGCCAAAGTTTCCAAATTTAGTACACAAATTTAAGTTATCAATACACACCATCTCACAAAATGTGGTCGGGATTGACGAAGTGGGCGTGGTGCCTCCCGTACAAAAAATATCAAAATTTTTTGTATCTGAACCGATTTTTCCGAGTTTTTCAGAGAATATTTTCTACTAAAGATTTCCGATCTTTTGATATATACGGCGTAACCATAGGTCATATGACAGTCCAAAGATTCAGGTTTTTATACAATTTTTGATATTTCTTGTACGGGAGGTACCACGCCCACTTCTCCAATCCCGACCACATTTTGTGGGATGGTGTGTATTGATAACTCAAATTTGTGTACTAAATTTGGAAACTTTGGCTCCTGCCGTTCTCCAGATATACTGAAAAAATAATTAAAATACAACAACAACAAGGGGTTTTTGAACACAAAACATACTTAGAATCACGTTCTGGTATATAACTCTGACACCAATAGAGTCTCCACCTTTAAATTTTCTGCAAATGTTGAAGAGGGTATAATACTTAACATATATTTTTTTAAGAATTTTAAAAAATATACTTTTCCAGATATGGACCTTTGAACTCAAGACCCCAAAAATTTACCATTGACCTCTTCTTAAAAAAACACAAAATGCCTATCATTTTAAAGGGTGCACTTTCACCTTTAAAACGATACCAAAAAAACTAAATTATCTTGCGTAGTTCAAGAGTTCTATCCCCTTTTGTTAGGAGACTTTTTTGTTTTTTTCACATTTTTCACATCTTTTATGACGTCATATTTCGGAAGCCGAAAGAATCTGGGGTCTGAAAATTATGTTTTGTTAAAGTCCAATTACATACAACGTTTGTGTTGAATTTCATTCAAATCGGAGGTGATGATGCCGAAAATGCCATTTTTTCGTGATGGTTTGACGTGTTTTAACTCTATTACAAATAAAAGCTTTATAAAATACATAACTGAAATTTAGCTCATAGAATAAATTCGAAAAAATTAATTGAGGTCGGTCATTTAGTATATCCCACTAGGGGCGACTCCTGGGCATTCATGGGACTTTTTCTTCAATATATTTCTATTCTGCATTGAACATTTTGTATGGGAGCGCCCTTAAGGAATGGAGATAGCGGGTAGGTATTTTGGAAATAAATGATTGAGATGAAAAATAAAGTGGGGTTGGTCATACATTTGACCCATCTTGGGGCTTCCTGGTTGTTCAACTAAAAAAACAATAATTCCACAACTTCATTGGAAACCTTTTGTATTCTCTTACAATGGATGAAAAAAAAAACTCTTACAGTTTATTGTATAGAAAGTTTATTTTATTTATTAGTCAAAGTTTATATAAATAAACTGTTTCATTAGAGGAAACAAATAAAGGACCCTTAAAAATAAATACTCTGTTAAACGAGCAATCGATATATGTATGCGTTAATATAAGTACCCTGTAATTAATGATGTGGCATTTGAGTGAAAAATAAACAGATTTTAATAAAAATAGTAATAAATAAAGTGCAGCAATTGTATGCTTTTATATTTTAACATTAACACAACACAAAAAAATGCTTAGAAATACTTTCGATGAAAATGGAGAGCGTTATTATTAATTATAAAAGTTGATAAGTTAGTCAAATATTTAAATTTAAACAGCCGATTCTTTTAAATCTTCAGCTGGATCACAAACTGCTGCCGCTGACATTCCTACACCCATGGCATTTAAGAGATTTGAGACCGGACCAGCACCGCCGATTTGTGACTTATAACTGTCCATCATGTTCTTCAAAGTATTGACATTGATATTAATCGGTTCGAAATCTTCAATATCATCAAAATCATCCTCAGTAGTTGCCTTTGAAGCTGTACCTTTGGATTTCTTTGTATTAGAAGTAGAGAAACTCTGGCCTATTGTGGTTTTGGCCAATTCACGATCCATTTGATCCATATAGGATTTAATGTCAGCATCTATATGTTTTTCAGCATTTGCCATGGCAGCGAAATTCCGCTCCATATCATCTTCATCCTCATAATCACTCATTTCCGAATTTGAATCCCATTTATCTTCGGGTATTACAAAATCTAAAAAGCTTTTTACTTGGGTGGTAAAACTTTCATCGGCATCGGAGGTATTAATAGATTGATTTAAATTAACCGGGTTCTTACGGCAAGCTTGACGCATAGAATTATTCTTTTTAACTTTAGCCTTAAAATCTCCTCTCTTTGCAAAGCGGCCAGTAGAAGCAGAGGCGGTTTCCTCATCGGTACTGTCATCATCAGAATCACGTTCGATACCTTCGAAAGCAGATTGCTTTTCCAAAAAATCTGCTATATTTTTGGTAAATTCCTCTGCATTAATATCACCATTTGATTTATAGAGTTTCTTAGGACCATATCGTTCTGCTAACATGGTGTCCAATTGTTCGGCGCTTATATTAAGCCAGTCATCCGAGTCACTGGGCTAAACAAAAGGAGAACAGTAAATGATTAAAGTGTTTAGCTACCTAATATGGACTACATACCCTTAAATTATTTTCTTCATCCCTTAATTCCTCTGTATTTATTTCTGTATGCCTTAAAAGTTCTAATATGTCCTTGCCAACCAAAGGTGCTGTCCGAAAACGTGTTTCATTGTCTTTGAAAAACAATTTGGCCTGTTCCATTAAACGTTGATAATCTGCAGAACCTTCAATATTTTCACGAAAATAACCTTTGGCCTGGACACTTTTCACATAAGCTTTCCAAGCTGGTGAATTCTCTTCATCCTGAGCATCTTTTGCCTGTGAGGCCAATATCTCAAATCCACAAGCCAATTTAATACCCAATAAATCTTCTTTGTACTCTTCACTATTTGGATTACCTGATAAATTCCAACCGATTTTTCGATCAGGTACATAATTACTGTGCATTACCATGGCATACAGGCATTTGGTAAAACAAACATTAGTACGTACTCGCTGTTCTGGAGGAAAATAACGCATAGAACGACAGGCTTTCATATCAATTGGATCCCTTTCACAAAAAGCTCTTACAGCAGCAGCTATTAAGGGGGGTTGCTTCTTCAAAATCATGGCCACTCCCAAAGGTAAACGCACAATTTGGTGATGCAAGTTTGTATTTTCCAAAGATTCAAATTCCTTCGTTCTTTCGTCAATACAACTTTGTATTTCCTTCGACACCATGTACAGCGTGGGATTATTTTGAATTTTTGTAACGGCTGCTTCCACCGACATTATTTGAGCCGTATTCGAAGGTGAATTCTGCACTAAATGCATGGAACCATTTGATAAATATACTCTTTGTTCACACGTATCGGGGCTTGCCCATTTGGGCAAAACATCAGCTGCTTCTATTAACAAAAATTCGCCATCCGAATCTATTACCCGTGCAGTAATATTGGCAAATTGTTTCGTTAGTTGTGTCAAAAGATAAACGATAAACCATTCATCGGCAATATTATCACCGTAATGGGTAACACCATGCAAATGGGGAGGTAAAGAATCTGTAGTGTGAAAATATGTAATAAAAGAAAAGTTGTTTTTTTTATTAAAAGGCAAAACGATGAGAAGAACAACAAAACCGAAAACTACACTGATGCTTTTTTATGAATGAAAGCGAAATATGTAGATGTGTCAATGTGAATCCCCATGAGTTTAAAAGAAAAATAAATAAATAACTAAAAATAGACACTTGTTATTAATGCGAAGAGGAAAAACCTATTATTTATTTTATGTTTTCTGGCACCATCGTATTGTTTTGTTTAATTTAAAATTTTTTATAGTGTTTTTGTATTAAAATGTTAATAAATTTTTTTTTTATATTAAAATTAATCGATATTGATTTATGAAATTGTACATACAAACAAATGTATATATTAATAAGTTTTCTTAGAAGTTGCAATAACTGGTAGAAGGTAAAAAATTTTGAATAAGTTTTTAAACGACAAATCGAATCATTTCATAGTTTTAAAATTATTAAATTTTATTGGGTTAGATGCCCGCGGCAGTTATTATTATTAAAAAATTTTAATTTATTTCATGTTGTAAAATTCCTTTCTTCATAAAAATAATTTAATGAAAATTAAATTTGATGAACTTTAGCGTAATTAAAATATCAAAATTTTGATTAAAACCCATAAACAGTTCAACAAAATAACCACAATACTAATTATTATTAAATTATTTTAAAAAACAAAATACTGAAAACTATAAAGCGACAATATAATAATACTATCGAAGCCCAAAACTTTAATGCTGTCCACTGACAATGCAACATATGTAGAAAAATGTGTTGCTACTCATGTTTACATTTTTATCCCACACGACGAAACTGAAAACTAAAAATCACACTAGCCAACAAGGTTTTGGATTGATTTGGAGGGTTGAATTCGAATCTGTAATTGGTGTTTTTCTATCACGTCTGGTTTGCGATACAAAAAAAATGTTTTTATTCGTTTCTTACATAAAAAAAACACTAGTTTATTTAAAAATCAACAAATTTTCAAAGAAACAAAAAACTTTCCTTTCGGCTTTCCCCTTTAACCATCAAACTCAAATGTTTTGCATAATATGTTTCATAATATGGACGAGGACTTGAAAAAAGATAAGCAAATGTTTTTAAAATATAATACGCCTTTGCCGTCCTCTGCTCCAGTAGAGCGCTTATTTTCTTTAAGCGGAATGGTAGACGCTCCTCGAAGAAATAAATTTAGTGATAATTAATTTTGAAATGCTTGTTTTGCTTAAAGCAAACAATTTTTAATATCTATTTTTATATTGTCCTCTGTTGTTTTTTTGTGAGGTTTAGTCTTAAGTTTTAAATTAGTGCAAAAAAATAAACTCAAGTCAATTTAAACTTGAAATTGAATGTAAATTTTTTTAGTTAAACTCAAATGAGCGAAATTGCTTTTTTAAATCAAACTAATTTTTTTGAGTGCAAAATTATTTAATATCACTATCACTCATGCTTAATGAGGCTGCAAATTTTCAACTCATCAGTCAACATCAAAAAAATGTTTGCAATAATTTTGCACTATCATTAAGTTCGAGTTAAACTGCAAAATGAGTGCACTACACCCATCTATGATCTTAATGAGGGCGTAAAATAGGGCAAAACTGGTAAAAGCTCCCCCTCCTATATCTTCTTGACTAACCAACCGATTTTCTTAAAATTTTGGCAGGCCAATAGGGAAAAATCTGATGATTTTTATTATTTAGGAACTGAAATAGGGCAAGAGGGGTAAAACCTTCCTTGCCCATAAAAGAATTTTATGGCCAATATTATATAAATTATAAAAATTAGATTACAAGCCTATATAAACCACTACCAAATTCTTCCGTTTTACGTATTCTAAAAATTTTTTTTGAAAACAATTCAAATATTTTGATATTTTAACAGAAGAGAATTTTTTAGATGAATTACATACATATAAAAACTTTTTTAAAAATAAGCGATAAAGACGATTTTGTTTTCTTATAGCATATTAAAAAAAATAGTTTCTGTCTGTTAAACCGGAAACTTAACATAGAGCGATTATGGCGTTATTAAAAACATAAATTAAATTGAACAAAAAAAAACTATTATCAGGTAAAAAATATTTTAAACTTTATACCAACAAAAATTGAACCCAAAAAACTATTGGCAGGTAAAAATAATATTTTCGCCTTTATACCAACGAAAGCTTTTGCATGGCGTTTTTAAAAAAATACGTTATAATCTTATTTAAATTAAATTTTTATTTAAATACATACTGCTACACAACTTAACACATCATAATGACTTATTCTAAAGCCTCTCGGCGTTACTTTACTCTTTTCCAACAAAAACTATTTAAATAAGCAGCAAAAAACAATGTTTTCAGCACACAAACGGTGTACACATGCTAAATGAATATACATACAATCAACGAACTACACGTATTTAAACAAACATAAACAAAAGGCATTAATCGTGATTATGATGATGGCGATGATGATTATTATCATATTTTGCTTACCTTCTTGTGCATTTTTGCTGCTATTTGTTGCCTTTTCCTTTGTTGTTGACTCATCATCCAATAACATCTCCTGTCTGGTACATGTTCGTATACGTAATTGAAATTCATCTTTATGCCATATATAATGACGTTCCTTTATTAGATTCTCGACTAATTTTATACACTGTTCCCGTACATTTTCCAATTGTGTGCGTAACTCCTGCTCACGTTCGTTTTCATCACTACTTGTAGTTTCAGTCAATTTAGGAAATAGATAATACTCCACATAATCATCTTCTCGTACAAATTCTAAATTGGCACCAAATATTTTATCCATTTTAATTAATGAATTCTAGAAAAACTTCTTGCTACCTCGCTAAACTAATGTGATGTAGACTGGTACAAAGAAAACACGTTTCTTTTTGTTATCAATTAGTAGATGATTTTTAGGTTCCTCCGGATTTGTAAAGGGTTTAATTGTGTTTTCCTTTTTTTATTACTATTTGTGCTTTATATAATTGATTTCTTATAACTTTTTTCTAGTTTACTGGCAAAAATAAAAATAAAATACTTTTTTGTATCCCTAAATAATTAGAGATGATAGTTTTATACAAACTAGTGGTGCTGTTATTTTGATGAGTTATCGGCAGTGATGTCGGACTATGAGATTAATCCCCACATTGGAGATTTTACTTTAAAAACGGAGATAAAAATAGTTTGATTTGGATGGGGATTTTGTTGGGGATTTTTTTCCTTTTGGGGATGTTTATTTTTACTCTATTTTAAATTAATATACAAAAGCAACCTTTGAAATAAAAATTTATGACGGGCAAGTCTTTCACTATGTTGTGAAATTTTTCATGTTCATGTTTCAAGTGAGGCGATATAAATATTAACACCCTACTTACCATTAGATTCAATCGATTTGGGCTCAAGGACATTTGAAGATTTGGCCAAGTTTGTACTAATACGGTTTTGTGTACCAACAAGTAATGGTTGTGCTGGCAGCCCAATTAAACAAAATTAAGAAATAAAATGGAATATGAATTGCTAGAATCGTTATTTCGAATAAATACTAATTTTAAAAGAAATTTAATACTAAGAAATATGTTCCAAAAAATTTAGCAGCATGTAACCTTGATTGTGAACTTTTTGACTTTGGTAATCAAATTTATTAAATTGATGTATAATTCAATTTGTCGAATAAAACCAAATGTACAATTGAAATGCAATACAAATAAAATATTTTATGACAAAATTTAAGAGAATAAAAAATATAAATTTTTGGAGATTTTTAGGGATAAAAATTTACAATTTGGGCATAAGATTCAAAAAGCATCGGACAGCCTTGGTTATCGGAATGATAACGGCAGAGTTGTATTTCGAAAGTACTAGTTTTTAAGTTAACGGTCATTTTAGTTTCTCAGTACGCAGAAAATAGCAATAACATTTTACAAGAAATTTAATTAAGCTTATACCTATAATTTTATAGAAAACAAGTAAAAAAGAATAGTATTTTAAATCCGACCATATTATACCCTACACCACAAATTTAGGCAAGGGTATCCTATGTAGGTCCCATGGGCAATCATGGACCCGCCAGAAGAAATGTATGTAATTAAGATGCATATAAAAGTTCTTTGTCCCGAATATTATTTAGATATCTTTATCTACATATATGAAATTTTTGTACGTTTAAGTGATTTAGGGAAGGGGTTTATATGAATGTGGCCTATTGTTAATTTTAGACCCACCAGCACGACATTTTGTGATGATATACATCCATCGTACAAATCATTGCTCCCAATTTTTATTTATTTGTGGCGATAAGGGTTTACATATGAGGCATTATTCGTGAAGCGGACGTACCAAAAAAATATTTTGCTAAATATTTTTTTATGATGTTTATTTGTTGAGTAATGGTGTGCTGAAGTCTTGATGTTTTTGAAAAATTGTTTTTTTTTTTAATTATTGTTTCAAACTACACCTTTTCCAATTGTAATGCAGAAACCGTCAATTGTAATTCAGAAAGCGTCAATCGTAATTCAGAAAGCGTCAATTGTAATTCAGATTAGTCAGTTGTAATTCAGAAAGCGTCAATTGTAATTCAGATTAGTCAATTGTAATTCAGAAAGTGTAAATTGTAATTCAGATTAGTTAATTGTAATTTAGAAAGCGTCAATTGTAAATCAGAAATTTTTAATTGTATTTCAGAAAGCTTCAATTGTTATTTAGAAAACAAAGAATTTTTTGAATTGAATAAAAAAAAAGCTAAATAGGTAGGGGAGACTGGGGCAGCTTCGGCACTTTTTTGTAGCCCTGAATCTAAGAATGTATGCAACAGATTTAAAAATTGTATCGCTTGTTGTTGTCCTTGGATATTGAATAATAAAATATTAGTCCAAAATTTTATGAATACTGAGTATTTGTTATTTTTTTTTTTTTTTTTGAGAATTAGTAAAAAAAGTAATTTTCGCTGAATGTGCCCAACGCCGGGGTAGCTTCGGCATTTGACGGGGCACATTCGTCGACTATATTCTTCAAGACAGTTGTTTATTAAAAACTCCATAAAAAATAAAATTAGATGCCAGTTATAAACGGATTAAGCATTTTTTATTAGATGGATATAGTAAATGAAAAATAAACACATTACTTGGAATTAGTAGCTTAAGTTTTATTTCGGCCCATAGAACTATGTAGTGAAATATTTTTATTTTCAGGCTTAACAAATAGGGATCAAAAAGATATCAAGCATCCGAAGGAAGTTTATTATTGAGATGCAGTCGTCAAAAGTTTAAGTAATGTCAGTAATTTGATAAATTGGCTTTTTACTCTCTCGACCAAGTTTGACTACGCCGAATGTACCCCAATTGAAAATGACGAATCTACCCCCGAAAGCACTATTTACACTATTTTCTTTTATTCTTTAACAAAGATTTAGATTTAATTTTTTTTAGGAAACTAGCACAATTATTAATGTTGGTTTGTAATTTTTATTTTAAACATTGATAATTTTCAAATAACAAACATTTACGAAATAGAATCAAAATATTACAAAAACACTTGGAAAAAACACTTAAACCCGTGAGGCTTTTTCAGTTGGTAAGCCAGAGCTGACAAACTTTGCGGGAGTTATTTATTTTAATTTTCGATACATATAAATAAATAGTTAGTGATGTAAAATAAGTGCATCATATCTAAAGTTCAAACCAATCATGAGCTGACAATATGTTTATAATAGGGTAATAACTTTTTTTGAACAAAATTTATTCATCCCACCACGCGATGGGCAACATAATTAAATAAAAATATTTTTTCCGCACCAAATGCAATTTCTAAACCTCCTTAAAAAAATGTTTTTTTTTTTAATTTCCATACACATTATATATAGTACATTTATTGTTTATATATGCTATATATTTTAAATATATTAAATAAGTACCTGTATAACAAAAATGTTAAGAAAAATAGCTTTAATGAAAAAAATTTTAAGTTTGAAGTGTAAGTTGATTTACATAATAGAAAAATACCTTGTGCAACTTTTATGCAAATGTTTTTTTTATCTGAAATTTATCACTGTTTCATAGGGTAAGTGCACCTAAGTTCGGCAAGTACCAGTAGTCGGCATTTTTTGCATTTAAACGTTAATAAATAAGAAATGCGGTTATAACATTCATAAATAGGATCAAGTTTGTCAAGAAAATTTACTCATCTTTCCATTAGTAATAATTAAATTGGAGGAAGATGAGTATTTTTGCCAAATTTTGAAGTCTTGGGTGACAAGCTCTTGAACATGTGCGGTGACCCTTGTTTTTCAAAAAAAAAATTAGTGTTAGAGCTAACTTAAAAAGGCAAATAGGCATATTATTTATGGGAAGTTTATTATTTATAAAGTTTAAAAAGGTAAAAAGTCTATTAAATTTTGTCGTAAAAGTAAAAAAATTTACAAAAAGTAAATATTTTATTAATTTTGTTGGGTGCCGACATTAGGAACAAAACTTTTCAAAATTTCCTTTGGTCGGCATTGGGTGCCGACTACTGGCAAATCAGTATATTTCTCTGATTACACTCAAATTTGAGTAAATTAATCATCAATCGTGCCTCTTGCCTCTGGGATAACAGAAAATGAGTTTAAAACGAGTTTACCCAGTAGTCGGCATGATTTATTTTGAGTATCTCATGACCTGCCGACTATAGGATAAGTGTTGTCCTAAAGTCGGCAGCAATTTTATTTCTAATTTAACTGTATGTGAGGTCCCAAAACAGTATATTTTTTAAAATTTGTAAGGACTATTAAATATTTGCATTTCATTTACATACTTATTTCAGTAAAGTTAAATATGAAAAGTAAGAAAACAATGTTAATGTTTAAATTTACTGAAGTGGCCCTACAAATAAAAGGTTTGATATCAATACTAGGTGCCAGCCAGAAATGATTTCCAAGCTCCACTTTACAGGACAGAATACAAGACTCGTCCTCTCCAAATGCAAACTTCCGGTAAAAATTGATTACATTCTGAACGCACCATACTATTTAAGAATGATCGTTCTTGAAACATTTAAGCTTAGCTGTTAAGAAAGCAGAGGCAATTAGTAAAGGACGAGCTAAAGTCCCTGAAGAAAAACCATCTCATCGAACAAAATGTTGTTGACATTTTGGATGATCCGTCCAGAATATGTAATTGCGATAAGATAAGTCCCAATGGTTTAATTTCCATATGTAAGATTTTAATTTGAAATCAAACAGTCAATTTTCCGATGTTGAAAGTAAAAATTTTTTTTTATTCAATTCATATTTTAATTGATTCCAATAAAAAATTACATTCAAATTCACTTATTGCAATAAAAATGAAATCAGAAACAAAATCTTCGTTTCCTTCAAATGAATGTCCTTACAAATTTAAAATCATTTCGAAATCAAAAAATGAAATCAGTTTGGTTGAAATCATTTTGATTTCAGATGTTTATAGCTCTGCCTCCAAAAAAACCTACTTAAAAGAAAAATCTTAATCATATTGTTAATTTAACAATAATTTTGTCACCGGTGATTTTGGTTAACATAGTCCTTCATCAAGAAGAAACAACCACATTATTGTTGCGTTCAAACATGTTTTGGGTAGTAACAAAAATATATTTAACACCTATCAAAGCATGGTTACCCATAGCATGTTGCTCTTGGAAAAGAGGAAAATTCTATTGGTAAATAGAACTATTAGTGGTAAACAAGTTATTGTCATATTTAGCAATAACATCAAAACATGGTTGTGACTAGAACAATATGGTTAAACTAACCATAATATGTATTAAATTTCTCGTTAAAAATAGTTTTGTTGGAGGTGAAACTTTTTTTCTACGTGTGTACACCCAGATAAAAACATGTTTAAAAATGGTCACGTCCAACAAAACTATTTTTAAAGAAAATGTTGAACTTATTATGTTTAATTTAACCATATTGTTGTCTCCGACAATCATATTATGGTTAAATAAGTCGTTTTTTTTAACATATTATGTTTAGTTTACCAATATTATTGTCTTCGACAACCATATTATGGTTAAATTAGACCTCCATCAAGAAGCAATAACCATATTATGGTTGCCTCCGAACATGTTATGGTTAATAATAACTAAAATATTCTTAACACTTTTATTAGCATGGTTGTTTTTCAACCATAGCATGTTGCTCTTGCAAAAGAGGAAAATACTATTGTTAATTTGAAAACAAATTATTGTCATATTCAACCACAACATGTTTTGAGGCAACCATAATATGGGTATGGCGTCTTGATGGAGGTCTAATTTAACCATAATATGGTTGTCGAAGACAATAATATTGGTAAACTAAACATAATATGTTCAAAATTATCTTTAAAAATGGTTTTCTTGGAGGTGACCATATTAAAACATGTTTTTCTTTGCGTGTAATGCCTACTTAAAGGTACAAATGTACATTTTAAGCCTTTTAGAAAGTAAAAGCTTAAATTTTCAATAAATTATCAATTGAATTCGTGAACAAATTGGGGTTTTTCTTTAAAAAATTACCATGCCGACAATAGGATCATTACATGCCGAGGATTGGAAGATCGTATGCCGACTACTTGCAAATGCCGTGTATTTTAGAAAAAAGTAAAATTACTCAAATTTAATATAGAATCCCAGCGGGAAAATGAGGAATTGATTACATAAATAATTAAAAAAATAATGCATTATTTTCGAAAGAATAATAATGCATTCATTGGAATCGAGAAGGTAATTTCATCAGACACAAAATTTAAGCACTGATTACCACGTATATTCCCACATTTGCAGAACAAGGAATGTATTGTTTCTGTAAGTAACAATTATTCGTGTTTTTGCTTTACATACATATTTCCTTAATAAAAATCCGTTATTTTTTTGCTGCCTTTATGTCGCCTACTTATAATTTTTATTTTAGTCGCAGTTTGCGTTTGAAAGCGTACGGTCAAAGCACAAATTATATGTCTGTGGGTCAAAGTTATTTAAAGTAAACAGGTATTAAAAAATGTATTCCAAACGGCATTGGAGAAGGCTTTTATTATAAGACTTTTGAATAATATAATTTATTCCAAAGAATGAATTATTTAATTCATTCCCAGTATACATTAAAATAATTTATTACAATCCTAGGACATGGTCTGTGTTAAGAATAATGAATTCTGGAATCAAATATCATACAAGATATGTATTACTTTCTCGATTCCTATTAATTCCATTTTCCCGCTGGGATGTGTCTAAAAACTCTTATATGAATCGAAAATATACATATTACTTTTTTTATGCAGTGATGCCGCAGCTCTGCTGCAAATGTCGGCAATAATTGCATCAGTTAATTTTCGGATGCAATAACTTTAAACAAAAGAAATCGGTATATTTTTTTTCTTTTGTAATGCTTTTTCTTGTAATTTATAAAAAAACTATCACTTTTTGGTTCATTATTTTCAATAAATTTTGCCATCGCTAATTTCGATAAAAATTTTTTATTATCTTATCTTCGTTTATAAAACTTTAAAAATTTAGCTCGTTTTTAAAAATTCAAACTTTGCTTAGCTCAAGGCCTATCGTTAAGGAAAAAACCAAATAAACATCTGGCTTCTTAAGCAGACCTATTGGATAGACCTTGGCTTAGCTCAAGGTATATTTAAAGGAAAGCCAGCTGGTTTTTTTTTATTTGCCTGTTTTGCGATACAAACTGTCAAATTTTTATGCATTTACGAACGTTCCCTAAAAGGGCTATTAGACACGCATACTTGTCTTAAGACATGTATGATGGCATACCAAAACTCACTGTGTAATAGCATGTATGTCGAGTATGTCAGACATGTATGTTGGTTTTCAAAAATTTTTGAATTTCTGATATCTGTCGCATACCAACATACTCATCTAATAGCGTGTCCGTCATACTTCATACAAAAATTCAGTTAGCTTTTTGCCGCTGCAAAATTATTTAAAAAAAATGTCTTTTTCTAATATTATTTTCTGGGAAGAGTTTATTGAGAAATATAAAAGCTTCCTACAATTGTGGCAAATAAAATCAGATCTGTACCACAACAAACAATTAAAAATTAATGCATACAATGCATTAAAAGAAAAATTAAGTGAAATAGAAAAACATTGACTAGTCAATTCGCCTTGAACATGTTGATAACCATAGCCGCTACAACTTTCCGCTTCATGGTCATGTTTTCGCTTCAAAAATTTTTGTGTACTGAAGTATGCCGTCAGCGTTCGACAGTGTAATAGCTAAACCCAAAGTATGCCATCATACATGTCTTAAGACAAGTATGCGTGTCTAATATCCCTTTAACTCATCTATCATTTGACATTAAAATTTAGCTAATTAAAAAAACCGGCAAAGCCGAATATATGCACTCTTGTTTAAATTGAATTTAAATAGAAAAATTGAATTTTTATTCATAATTTAGTTGTTTAAGTGCTTTCAACAAGTAGGTCTCTTTGTCCTTACCAAAACTATACATATGTAAATATATTTATGTGGAAACTTAGTCAATTTTTTAAAACTTTGTTTGAGAAAGTGTTAAGGCCCAAATACATTGATGAAAATACTCATCAAGCATTGTGGTAGTATTAGTGAAAATATGTTTGTATGTGTCACACCGACGATGCTGGATGGAAAATCAAAAAATTTAGATATTACGGCGAATATTACGTCAAGCACACGTACACGATGAATTCGCCGGCTGGACAAGCATTTGACAAGTGTATTTGGGCCTTTACCAATATTTTGATGGGCCTATTCTAACATAGATGCCGACAAAGTTCAACCAACCTTTCTTAGAAAAATTGCAAATCAAATAAAACAAAAACTGAAGTTAAAATTTATTTAATTTTATTATTGATTTTATTTCGTATTTTTTTTTTTTGATTTCTTTAATTTTGACAAAAAAATATACATACATAATGTATAAATTTGATTAATTATCATATAATTTAGATAAATTAAATAAATTGGTTTTGTTTTACCCAATTAGGCCGCATTTACATATATGCAATTAACGCCGAGTTTTTTTTCTATTTTCTTTTAAAGTAGTTTCTACGAAACACTTTTCACATTTACATTTACATTTTCTTCAAGCATTTTTTCAACTTTTTCAACCCCGTTTTCTTCCCTACACCTCTTGCTAACAAACAAAAAGTTGCATGCGAAAGTTGCGGCGTTAATTGCATAATGTAAATATGGTCTTACTGTTATTTATGTATATATGTACATACATTAAATTTTTGTTCTTAATTTGATTTTTTTTAGGAAATAATATTAAATACATATATAAAAAATAAAATTCCAAAGTAAAAATGAAATGCATTATTTCAACATATATTGGATAAGAATTGAATAATATTTACAAAATTACAACATTTATGGACAAATACAATATCTCAAGAAAAAAGAAAAATGAATATATCACAAATTCAAGATATGACACAAGTAAAATGTATAAATAAACAATTACATTAAATGTTCCTTAAGTAAAAGCTTATATTTTTAATTAGAGTTTACTTAATTATTTTATTACTTAATACTAGCAGTGTGTTTTGTGTGCTATACAATTAGAATAGAGTAGACAAAAAGTAAATAAAAAGAGTTGTGCTTTAAATTGCTTAAAATTTCGATACAAAATCGAAAATAACAACAAAATCTTAACAAAAATTTGATTTAAGTTATTTAGTAATAAAATTCTTTTATGTTATTAATGTATTTTATATTAAAAATTGTAAATAATGGCATGATTTTTAGTTACTAGAGTTTGTTTATAAGAAAAAAAAAAAAACAAAATTATTTTAAAAAATTTGCCTATTTTCTTTTTGGCTGCATAAATTATTAGTTTAAAAAATATTGCATACTTTTTTGGTTTCAATTGTTTTGTTTTTTTTTTTTTTTTTGTTTGCTTTAGTTACATATTAATGCAAAGTTGTTCTTTTTAACTGATGTTCGCTTTGCTTATAGCATAAATATCACTTTTAGGGTCCGGAGCCAAAGAACTCCAAGTGGTTTCTTTACATAAGGGTAACTTTTCCAAAGCTGCCGTATTTAGTTGGGTGGCCTCCTCGTTAACGGCACAAGTCTCTCGGGTGTGATGAAATTTTCCCGTTAAATCATCTATCCATTCATAAAGTTGTTCCCCAGTTCTTAAGGCATTACGAGCTGCCATTTTTTTCAATTGGGCGGATTCTTCAAAGGTTGGAATGTACTGCAGCCATTCCTGGGGCAAAGCAAAATCCTCGGACAAAGTTAGACCATCTCCGGCATTAATTAATCTGGCCCTATCTGCTTGTATGTTTTCACCATTATAAAGAGCCAAGGGAGTTATAAGAAATTTAGTTTGAGCATAGATGGCGGTACGTCCTATAAGCTTAGCTGTCCATATACCAGGCGTTAAGGGTTGTTTCAGCAAAGCTTTGGAATAGTTAATATTATCAGTTTGAGTATCTTCTATATGAAGTTCGTTAAAGTCTTGCATACGTCCCATGGGATCAATCCATAAAAGTGTTAAATTATAGGAATGGGAAGTGTCTTTGGGCGAAGTTGAACCAGAGCCCAAAAAGGTAAATGTTAAAACTAAGTCCGTGTAGGGTCCCAAGAATTTTTGTAAATTTCTGCATAGCTGTTCTTTCTGATCATATTCCGAGGAAATTTCAAAGTTTCTTAAACGTTTAGAAAATTTAGAATTTTTTGCAAATTTTGCATATTGTATTGGACGTATGCGGGTCTCTAATTCATATAAGGTACTGTTGTGGGGATCCAAAGTTTGGTATCTTACTAAATATCCCTTATATTGGTCATTGTGCATATAATGTGTTAAATCCAATACCTTATGGGGTTTACTCGACCACTGTTTGCACAATCTTCTGACCACACTTTCAGCTATGGATAAGGTTAAATCATTTTGTTTGGTACTCTTATCTTCATGCTGATAAAAGCTTTGCCAGTAGGCATGCAAATTTGTATAGTCCTTCGGATAGGGGCCATACAACCATTCTTCCAATTTTAATAATATGGCTTGATTGATAATCGGCTCAAATTTGCGGGCAAAATAGAGCATTTTATTTTCAGTATTCTGCAAACGAGACCAGTCTTCGGGCTTAAAATCATTAGGACTGCAACCACACCAATCAACCACATGTTTGTATTGGCACTTACAACCCAATTTACGCTTCCAATTGGTTACATGCAAATTATTGTCAACATAAGTGCCGCAAAATTTAGAATTCCTTAAGACAGTATGAAAAAATGATTCAGCTGGAAGCAAAGTGTGTTTGAATATAACTAAAAGTCCTTTAAGTAATTCATCCGTTTCTTTGTTTTCTAAAACATATTCCACGAAAGGCCTTGAAAGACCGATCCAATCTGAGCCACCATCTATTTGGATACCAGTGGGTAGCTTACGGTCACCTATACGCCACATATGGGTATCACACTCCACAAATGTTTTGTCTAGGCCCTGTTTTTGTATAAAACGTTGGGTTTCTCTACCATGACTCTTGACAAAATTACGATTACGATTGGCTGTTAAAAACTCTTCGAGTTTGTCAAGCTTTTTCACAGGGAAATCACTTTCACTTAGATTTATAACAAAGTCCCATTGATAGGAGGAATTCAAAAGATCATCCATACACTGCATAAGCATGGTAAGTAATGAGGCACCACCCCATATAGTGGAAAAGCGAGTGCGGGCTAAACGTATGTTGTGAAATTTCGGTTCGAGTTCCAAGAGTTTACGGTATAAATAGTCTTGGCGCTAAAATTAGAGAATAAATAATTATTTTTGCACTGTGTAGTTATTCTATTTTTTTTAATGCAACTTTTACTCTTATTTGTAATTGACACTTGCTTATTTTAATTGGTATTATTAACTTTTATTTATGTATTTAAAATAGCAATTTAAAACTAGTTATTTTTTTTAACAAAAAACTTACCTTGTCCACATGTATATAGTAGACATGTTGTGGCGCATATAAAGCTTTTAATAAACGATGGACTTGTCGTAAAGCACGACCATTTAATGTTAATAAAAATGCTACCTTTATACGTTCTGTAGTACCGGGTTTAACACTAGTCTCAGCAATTTGCGCTGAAAATTCTGCAAAGAAAAATTTAAAAAAAATTAAAACGTTTACATTTTTACATCTTGTTGTTGTGTATTATGAAATAATGCAAATTTTCTGTGCCAATAAAACATTGTCGTATACATATATGAATATGGTTATTGTTACAAAAAGTACACTGTGTAACAGGAAAGTTTTTATACCAAATAATTAATACCTGTTTCAAACACTGCGATATAACCCTGAAACAATATACGTACACATTTACTTTTGGTGTCCCTTAAAAAACATGTACATACTCGTTCAGATGTTACGATTTTTGTTGAAAGCTACAAACTACAAGTTCACAACTTTTGACTTCAAATTAAATTTTAAAAATTTATACGAAACATATTTAAGAGGAATATCGACATAAGATCCGAACATTTTGTGACGAAAAAATTTCAAATACATACATAAATTTTACTCAACGACATTATTATGACTTAATATCCACTTGTTATATGAATCTTTCAATACTTAGTGATTTCAGTTCTTGTAATATGAATCTCGAATAATTATATTTGTTTATAAAAAAATTATTCACATCATACTACTTTTTATATGAGGTTGACAATTCTTTATTAATTACATGTGAAATAAGAAACGATTTTATAATCGTTTAGGTTCTATTTTTATATTAAAATTATTACAGAATTATTTCTTTATATTCAACAAGAGCCAAAAGACCATCTGCAAATTGAATAGAACTAAATGCATGTAGTCTTTAAGTTATAATCTTTTAAACTTTAGTCTTAGGACTCAAAAAAAAATAAAAAAAAAGTTAAAAGCTAAAATTAAATATTTAATTCATACATATGTATATATGTATGTACATTAGACTGTACCACACTACAAGCGCCGTATACCTTCTAATATCTATGGTCACAACCCATTACAGCAAAACTCGAGTTAGGACAAAATTGAGTACCATCGTATATAGCGTGTTTTAATCTATTTGCTATCAATTTTTCATTATTTTTCGGTAATATCTTTTGACTGCGAGAATAAACAACTATTTTTTTAACAACTAAATAAAAAAAATGCGTTTCTTTGGAATCTGTCGCAAAGTTTTCCAAAAAAAGCCGTCTCCTGATTTTGAGTTTAGATTTCAAACTTTAAACTCCTGTACTGTAAATATTGAAAAACAAATTTAGGCTGTTATTTTCATTGTAACCACAGATATAAACACATTGCAGTGATGCGGTTTTGATAAGATCGCAAGAAATCATTTTACTTTTGCTAAGAAATTTATGTGATAATTCCGCAGAAACATATTACAATTTAATTATAAAGAAAACAAATTTAAGCTAGAGTGCTATATTCGGATATGGATCAATCATCACAAAATTGTGTAGTGTTTTATGGTATTAAAAAGCATAAATTAGACAAAATTTCAAAACAGTAGTAAAATTTGTTTAAGACTGTTTTACTTTTAAGTGATTTTCAGAAGGCTGCTTTATATGGGGCCTATGGTAAATTATGGACCGAGATCTCCATGAAATTTTACTGTGTGATTTAAAGGCTTATGAGGCTATGGCAGACCAAATTCTACTACAATAGCATTATTTGTTTTGGTTTTACGCGTACTAAAGTGTTTTTCGAGAATGGGCTTTATATGGGGCATATGGAAAATTATGAACCGATCTTCAAGAAGTTTTACACTAAAATGCTTCCAGCTGGTACGCATGAGAATTGCAAGAATGATGGAAGCATTTTAGTAATAAAACGAAATAATCGAATTACCAGATAAGCACAGGAAAAATAATTTTATTTGGTAGTTTTCTTTGTTAAACTTAATTATTTTCACAGCTTACCGATGCCATCCACAAAACACGGTCACCGATATCCAACGCATGGACCATTTTTATACCCTACACCGAAGGTCAAGGGTAAACATTAGATTGGTCGCAATTTTTTTTTTAAATTTAATTGTTTGCGCTGCTTAAAATATGAGGTTTGGTGTAAGAAATCATGATCTAATTTTTCAGGTCAATCCGACGGTGCCTAGCCGTGCCGAGTGGGGCCCAAAGTTCCCCATATTATAAAAAAACATATTTTCTATCAGATCTTTATAGTTATACTAGTTGAAAAGCCGAAAACATGGCTTCGTTACGATCTTCCGCAGAGAAAGTACTTCAAGTGTGCCAAATTTCAGCATCCTATGTCATCAGATGGCTTCAGAAAGTTGCGGAAAGAATAGGACATACATGCAAACATTCTGACATACTAAGAAATTATATATTGTATAGATAGATTAAAGTATTTGCTGTTTAATATTTTAGTATGATACGAACGAAAGATTTTTAACCTAATTCGGGGTCGCTGAATCCAGTTGTGCTAGCCGTTTGTTTAGGTTAGCTTTGGTTTTCGAGATATACCATTATTTCGAAAATTAAGGAGGTTGCACAACATATATTCGCGTTACTCAAAAACGCTTAAGCTTAGTGAAAACCTAAAAAAAAACCGAAATTCCGTAATAAAATTTACTTTAAGAAAGGTAAAACGTTTTTCTTATATGCGCAGTCGATTTAGAAACATAATTTTTTTTTTCTGAAAAAAAATTTTTTTTATTAAAATTTCGGAATTTTTGTTTTTAAAAATTCATAAAAAAATTGAAAAATGCAGCTTCTAATTTTATGCAGTCATATAAAAAACAACATTGCAAACAAAACAAGCAATAAATGATTAAAATCTGTTAACAACTTTTGATTTTATGTATTCACAAAAGACGAAAAATTTTAATTAATTTAAGAATTTTATTAAACCGCCATATTTGTATAATTGAAATTCTTATATTTGGCCCTTGTAGTGCCTAGGATGCCTCAAGAAGGGTCAAATGTATGACCAACTCCACTTTATTTTTCATCTCCATCATTTATTTCTAAAAAAACCTACCTGCTATCTGCATTCATTAAGGGGCTCCCATTCAAAATTTTAACTACAGACTAGAAATATATTAAAGAAAAAGCTCCATAACTGCCAAGGAGTCAGCCCTAGGGGAATAAAATGTATGACCGACCTCAATAAGTTTTTTGTCCTTAACATTTTGTCGAGACATACTTGCCCTTTACCATTACTTTTTAGGGGGGCTCTCATACAAATATGGCGGTTTAATAAAATTCTTAAATTAATTTAAATTCTTTAAATTTCTTTTGTGAATACATAAAATCAAAAGTTTTTTATGAATTTTTAAAAACAAAAATTCAGAAATTTTAATAAAAAAATTATGTTTCTAAAACGACTGCGCATATAAGAAAAACTTTTTACCTTTCTTAAAGTAAATTTTATTGCGGAATTTCGGTTTTTTTTAGTTGTTCAAAAAGCTAAAGCGTTTTTGAGTTACGCGAACATATGTTGTGCAACATCCTTAATTTTCGAAATAACGGTATATCTCGAAAACCAAAGCTAACCTAAAAAAACGGCTAGCACCACTGGATTCAGCGACCCCGAATTAGGTTAAAAATCTTTCGTTCGTATCATACTAAAATATTAAACAGCAAATACTTTAATCTATCTATACAATATATAATTTCTTAGTATGTCAGGATGTTTGCATGTATGCCCTATTCTTTCCGCAACTTTCTGAAGCCATCTGATGACATAGAATGCTGAAATTTGGCACACTTGAAGTACTTTCTCTGCGGAAGATCGTAACGAAGCCATATTTTTGATTTTCGGCTTTTCAACTAGTATAACTATAAAGATCTGATAGAAAAGATGTTTTTTTTTTATAATATGGGGAACTTTGGGCCCCACTCGGCACGACTAGGCACCGTCGGATTGACCTGAAAAATTAGATTTTAAGCAGCGCAAACAATTAAATAAAAAAAAAATCCCATACAAGATGCGACCAGTAAACATGTATAAGTTTGTCATTCCGTTTGTAATGTCTACAATATTAATCTTAGGCCCTATAAAGTAACTGCCTGTTCATCTATTTCCGAACGAAGATTTCGTTCGCTGAACATACATTTTTAACAAAAACAAATTATAATAATATAATAACAACAAAGTCTTCATTTAAAATCGATGAACAGGCCATAAATAAATTCTGGATCCTTATGAGTAGCGAAGTTATTTTAACAATGTCCGTGTGACCGTTGAAATTGGATTTCCGAAGACCCCAGTTATGGCGGCAATTCGGTTGTTATACACTTATGTCACATATAGTTCCAAAAAGTTCGCTATTGAAATTCAGATAGATCGGTCCACAAATGTCTGAGATATGAACAAAAAACCACTGCTTCCTCTAATTTTACCCATAAATCCCCTGCTGTTTTGTTTTTTATCTATATCTGGAGAACTTCAAGAGACAGAGATTAAAAATTAGGTACAAGGATCTTGGTTATCCGTACACAACATCCGACAAAATGTGGGCGAAGTTGGAGAAGTGGGCGTGACAGAAAAAAGAATTATTTATATAAAGAACGTTATTTATATAACTTATGGTTATTAACGCACCATTGTAAAGGGTATATAAGATTCGACATAGCTTTGTTTTTTCCAAGCCAGAGAGCCGCCTAAAAAACATCAACAATTTAAAGAAAAGTTAAAAAACGGAAGCAAAATACATAGTTAGTATTGAAGTGATAGTTTGATTACAACGTTAGATTTTTGCGCTTTTTAAATTTTATGTAGTAAAATATTTCCCAAAATTCTGCCACACCCTTTTCTTTCAAAAGCTTCACAAATCCACAGCAATCGACCTGTTGTGTTTCATTTTTTTTGAGTGCCCCGGTAGGCTAGCTAGTAGTGAGCTAGTCTATCAACCCCGGGGTTGCGGGTTCGATCCCCGCCAGAGACTCTGGTTTCTTTCCTGCAGACAAGCGTCAAGCTTCGCGGGGATTAGCATAGGGAATTGAAAAAAAAAAAAAAAAAAAAAAAAAAAAAATTAAGAAAAAAATTAAAAAATTTTTGCTGAGCATTATATTAGTTTGTGCCTTATTTACGGATCTTGCCCTTTATATTCGAATTATAAGAAGAACTACCTACATACATGTTATGTTTCGAAGGGAAAAGTAAACAAATTACGAGGCAAAAAGCTTCCATGATAAGGGGAATTTTTTGGTGTAAACATTTTTTCACGTTATTATTCCACTTTTAATTGCCTTAAAAATTATTAACGACAGGGGTGATTTTAAAAATTGCTTGCATGAAATTTGTAAAATCTGTTTTTAAACGATATTTTTTTACGCGAAAAGTTTTAAAATTGTTTTATCAAAAAAATTTTTGTTCAACAAAATTTTTATAACTTTTTTTATACGTGAAATTTTTTATTATTTTGCATAAAAAAATTTTATGATAACGCAAATATTTCGAAATTTATCGAACGAAAAATTTTAAGGTTAACTTCAAAAATACTTTTTTACACGAAAATGAAAGGAAACATTTTAATAATCGGAGAATTCCTAAAATGTATTGTTGAATTTATCTATACTAGGATCGCCCGGTGGCCGAAATTCGACCACTTGACATTTACTTTCGAGAAAACCTGTGCATTATAAAACAAAACCTTCACATTTAAGAGAACGGCAAAAATGCACTTTACACCCAACTTTGTACGTATGTTTGTAAGAAAAATTAAAACGCTTTTCAAACACTTTAATTCAAAAAATTTAGAAAAAAAATTATTGTGCATATCTACACACAAATTCCTTAAAAACGATATATGTTTCATTTAAATCGGTGGACGATAAGATACTTAAAAATCAACCACAAAAAAATTGTTCCCGTATTTATATATGTATAAGATAAATTTTGAATAGCTTCTTTTAATAAAAAATATTTAAGAACCTCTTAATCTAGTGCAATATTTAATTAAAGTTACGTGTTAAACTGCATTGAAAATGCATTTATTATTATTATTATTATTTTTTTTTTTTTGTTAAATTAGTTTAAAACAGTAAAGTAGAACATAATTTGCTAATTAAGAGTTTAATAACCTGCAAGAAAAAAATAAAAGCATTGAAACAATAAGGAAACGGGTTTAAACATGATGCAAAAAAACTGTAGTGCAAAACAAAGTTGAATAAAATTCAAATAAAATAAATTTTGCACAAACACGTTTAAATAACAAGAAATAGAAAAGGCGTTCATAAAAAAAATTTAGAATTTCATAACTAATTGCTTAAATTAACCTACATTTCAATTTGATTGCAAATAAAGATACATACACACACACAAAAACTACATATTAATAAATTTAAATAAAAAACCATTTTAAACTAGAATAAACTGCTTGTATCATAAAATTTGCCTAAAAAATTGAAAAATATAGTGTTAGAACAAACTGTTATTGTAAATCAGAAATTTTAAGTCAATTTATATTTATGAATGAATACCAATTTTTTTTTTAATAGTTCTCATGATTTAAAACATACATTTAATGAGCACAAGAAAATGGAATACATAAGTATATGTATGTATATGTACATTAGACCGACTCAAAAAAAGTTGTGGATGTACCCCCCTAAAAACTAACTTTGACATATTTTATGAAGATTCCCAAAATCGTTTGGCTCTAGCGATAATCTCCTGTGAGCTAAACCTCGTCAAAAATTGTCCAAAAATGGTATTTTTCATGAATAACAAGTTTGGTAAACTTTTTTTTGTCCAATGAACGACCAAATATAATAGATATTTAGAAATTCTTCGATTCTGCATTAAAACATTTTTAAAAACTAACCACAGACCTGAGATAGCGAGATGTTTACGTCAGTTTTTTGAAGATTTTTAATTCGATTTTAATGAACTTTGAACTAAATAACTTCACCATTTTTTGTCCGATTTTCATTTTTAATACGTCATTAGAAAAGTGTTGACTACCGCTTGGGATTTTAGTCAAAAATTAACCCTTTACTGCTCTGTCTTACTTTTTATAGCATGCACTTAGATATCATTAAAAACCTATTTTATAACAACAAAAAGCATATCTTTATTTTTATTAATGTACTAGCTGACCCGACAGACGTTGTCCTGTCCAAATTAAGAAAAATTTTTGCGTTCGATTTTTAAAATCCGTTAAAAAGATACGAACATTTGAAAGAAAAATTAGTCAAACCGATGGAGCCGTTTTCTGATTTTAGGTAAATCGATAAAAGTGGGCGGGGCAAAATTGTCTTTCCATAAAAACCTAAGTTGGACCATGGCGATGATTTTAAAGAAAAAATCGTCCAAATCGGTCAATCCGTTCTAAAGTTATGAGCTTAATAGAAAAAGTGGGCGTAGAAGTTGGCGTGGAACATTTTTCTTTCGACGAAAACGTTAAATTGATTAATACGAACATTTAAAAGAAAAATTAGTCATATCGATGGAGCCGTTTTTTTATTTTAGGTAAATCGAAAAAAGTGGGCGGAGCAAAATTTTCTTTCCGTAAAAACCTAAGTTGGACCATGGCAATCATTTTAAAGGAAAAATCGTCCAAATCGGTCAAGTCGTTCTTAAGTTTTGCGCTTAATAGAAAAAGTGGGAGTAAAAGTAGGCGTGGTAAATTTTTCTTTCGATGAAAACTTAAAATGGGTTGATACGAACATTTGAAAGAAAATTTTATCAAATCGATGTAGCCGTTTTCTGATTTTAGGTAATTCGAAAAATGTGGGCGTAAAAGTGGGCGGGGCAAAATTTTCTTTTCGTATAAATCTAAGTTGGACTAAGTTGGATAAATCTAAAAAAAATCGTCCAAAATGTATAGATGTCATTGGTGGTGCAATATGAAAATTGGATTTTGCCACGCAGACCGAAAATCAGACTTCACAGTGTCACCCGCCCGAATATTCTGAAGATTTCCTGAAAATTTCCTCAAAATCGGCCCAGTCGTTTTGGAGTCCATACGTTACGTACATACATACATACATACACACATCCTGTTTTATATACATATATAGAAGCATATAGAAGAAGATAGATAGATATACATAGTTACTTTTAAATTAACCTGTTCATGACGAACATTTTTAAGAGAACATTAAAAAAAAAAACAAGTAAAAAGTATAATTAAAATTGAAAAAAAAATATAAAAGTATTAGAGGGAGTTTACACGGAGTCTTTTCAGAAATGTTTGTTTTTGACATTCTCTTTTGAACATGCTTCCAAAAACCTATTGTCTTTTCACGATGTCTTTCCAAACATGTCTGTTTTCATATATAATAGTCTTAAAATCAAAATATCAACCGTATGAACTAAGTTTTTGGAATACTTTAATAATTCATAGATGAAAAACAAATATTTAACTTTCTTATTCTCAAAAAAAAAATTTAATCTTTTTGTACAAATTAAAATAAGTTGATCATAATAAATAATTGTATTAATCATATGGGCTCAATTGAATTAAAAAAAATTATATGAAATGAAATTAAAAAATTCCGGATTCTTAGCAAAATAGGAATATGGTTGAATTTAATATTTTCCAGCGTCCAGAACATCGTTAGAAATTATAAACAAACAGCTTCAATTGAAAATATGCCTAGAAGCTGCCAACTAAAAACACTTAATAATCGATATGCCCACCATGACCCAAGAGAATTGAAGAAAAATCACAGAGTTAGCGCAAACAAAATAGCGGATGATATCGCTAATTCTTTGAATAAATATGCCCATCCAAAAACTGTTCAAACATCATTACGGGAAATCGGATATAGCAGCAGGGTGTCACGGAAAAAAGTAAGAAAAGTACAAGGCTTTAGATGGAGTTTGCTAATTCTTTTTATTAAGTTTTAAATTTACATTCATATTTAAAAATAATAGTTTGCCAAAATTCCACGTCTTTGCTTTTATACTTTTGGCAAACTCTATCCTATGCCTTCTACTTTTCTCACTTTAAACAACGAGGATTTTTTTGTTTTTTTTTTTATTATTGTTATGTACACAATTTGGTCAATATTTTTATATTATCAATGGAGAGAAACAAAACTGAATACCACAAATTTTCGGGAAAATTTGGTTTTTCTTAAACTCCAAATTTTAAGTGTGTATTTAAACTTTAGTCTCCAGTGTTGCCAGAAGTAGGGGAAAATCCCTACATGTATGTATGTATTTTTGATACTTAAATAGAAGCGTCAGGAAAATCGGACAGATTTTTCATAATCTCAAAAATGTAGGGACTTTTCGTCATATCGTATTATTTATAAAATAAATGCTGAAAAAACTTTTTTAATGGTATTTTACTGTCCAAAACGGTTGAAAAAATTGTTTCCCCTAAAATTGCTTCAAAAGTTATTTCCAGAGTTGTTTGTGGCTTAAAAAGTTGGCGACACTAATATGTATGTATAAGCTTTTTCTAAGTTATTATTCAATAGGTGTGATACCGTACTTTTTGGGTAAAGTTCGGTAAAATGAAATAAAAGCCAAATTTCTGATCAAAAAGATAACGTTAATATGAAAAATGTTTAAATAAATGACACATTAACGTGCATAAAATAAAAATTCAAGTATTTATTTACAAATTTCAAAATTTTCTATTGTTTATTTTATAAATATTTCTTATATTAATTATTTTGGTTGACATGCTTGCAGTTTTTTAATTTCTTTTGCCACATCCGATTGTTTAACAATTTTATAAATTTGCCCAAAAAAAAAGTACGGGCTACTTCGTGCAAGAAAGGTTTTCGGTTAGATTGGGATCCCGCGGGCTCCCAACGTTGAGTACGGGATCACACCTTATGTTAAAAGACTTTATTGAATTTAAATAAAAGTGCATACACATGTATTATTTTTTTTAGTTTTGTACTTAATTTGTGTCAAATCTTTAATTTTTTATAACTTATGCTTTTTTTCTATTTTAATGATAATAACGCGTAGGGATTTTTGTAGGGGAAATTTTGTCAACATGTAGGGAAAAATCGGATTTTAATTAGCATGTGTAGGTATACGCAAAAATAATGTTTCAAGTGCTTAACATTTAACTGGAAATAAACTTGAGTTCAAATGTATTTTTAAACGCTATTCAAGTTTCAAAATACACTCAGGTCTCGTTTTATGTGGATTCAAATTTATGCGATTTTTATATTAGATTTAGATGATTTTTAAGCTTTTTACCGTTTTCAAATGAAACCAAGCTTGCATCACTGATATAATCGTTATAGTTTGTTTTATTTGTGTTTTTTATATGCATAGCCGATCCGTATGTATGGGTGTTTTAAACTAATGAACTAATAATATTAGTTTTACAACCAAGGCTAATTTCGACAAAAATAGAATCAAAAATTAGGTGGAAGTTAGAAAAATTTCAATTTAATTCGTTCTTTCCTATCTTTTACGGTACAACATTGTAATAACCACATGTACGAGTGTAAAAAATTTGCATACCTTTTAAACTTACAGAAGTCCCATACTAAAACTTTTACAATATGATAAGGACACTAAAGGCCAATTTAGATAAAAATTAGAACTATGTTAGAAAAATTTCAATTTAAATTGGCCATTTTCGGTTTTGCAGATAAATTTTTTTTTTGTCAAATTAATATTTTTTTTTATTTAAAAATCAATCGATTGTCTAAAAAGAATCATTAAACCAATATTTCGGCACTACATTGTGTGCCTTCTTCAGGGTTTTAAATTGTAAAAAATTGTTAATTTTGTCAAAAATTCAAGAAAAAACCCTGAAGAAGGCACACAACGGAGTGCCGAAATATTGGCTTAAATAAATTAAATTTTTTTATAAAAAAAGAGATCTCAAGCTTAATTAAATAAATTTTTTAAAGGTCGAATAAGAGTCAACTTATAATCACCTAAAATTTTTTTTCGTTTGATTAGTTTTTAGTTTGTAATAATAATTAAAAAAAAAAACATTTTTTTGAAAACGGCAACACCTTACCACCCCGTAACTCGACAAATAAACACCATAGAAAAAAATATTTCGCACACTTAAGGCTCAGTTAGCTGGGAGTAACTAACAGTAACGTTGAAAATCAGCTGATTCATTTTTTTCTATGTAAAGCAATTAGAACGATTATAGTTAGCAGTAAGATGTTACGTCTCAATCTGTAAGAAATAGATTGGTCTTACTTTTTTACGGTAAGGTTACTGTTACTCCCGGCTAACTGAGCCTTCATTCATATCTTCTAGAACAGTGATAACCACTCCATAGACTCGCGAGCCAGTCAATAATCCTATTTACCACACAGACACGGTCGGCAATTCACATGTATATTACAACTTTGTACGTTTCAAAACATCAGACTTTCTTAGCTCGAGGCTTGGTTATCACTGTTCTAGAACTATAGTTATGCCTTTGGGGGCGAGTTTTAGGTTATATAATTAGATAATTTATAGAAAAAAGTTGTTTTTTAGTACATACATAACATCTTGAGTTGAGGTACGATAACACACCAGTTTTTTTAAACAAAAAACTTGGTGAAATATAATTTTTATTAATTTAATTAACATGGGCTTTGTATTACCTAACTGATGAATAAATAAATAAATAAAATATAAAGAAAACAAAATATGTATTTGTATTGGGTTGTCTGCTTCACATATGGGTGTCTCCAAAGTAACGGTCGTTACCGACTTTCGGAGATTTTTTAAATAAAATTCCAACCTATCCAAATATGCCACGAGAATTGCTCCATTTTGGACTGAGGAAAGTTAACGCAACGGTAGCAACTGAAAGAATTCATAAAAAATGTAATTTCAATACTTTTTTTGACCATTAAAAAAGTAAAGGTCGTTACTTTATAAATGTGCTGTTTTCAAATGTCGGAAACAACTATCATGTATTGTAAAATTTTGCACAGGATATGTCAAGTAAAATATCTGTTTATATTCTTTGAAATGTTTTGTTTAAGGAATGGCTTTATTTTCAAACCAAGGAATTTAGTTATCAAAAATTTTTTTTTTTAAGTAACGGTCGTTACATTATATAAAACTAGCATATACCCGCTACTTCGTTAGCGTCTCCTTTTTCTTCGTGGACATATTTTTATGCCAAATTTTATTTTTCTAGGTTTAAACTTGTTTAAGAATGGAATAAATAAATTCTAGCATTTAACCCGCTACTTCAGTAGAACCAAAAAGCTAAAGAAAAATATCAAATTTCCCGTATTGCCTTTTTGGGTACTATATTTTTCCCCCATTAAAGTATTAACAATTTCAGTATTGTAGTGGCAGCCCATAATTTAGTACGAATATATATTTCTTAAAGTTTACAAAATCAACAAGAAAAAATACCTATGTGAAAAAAAAACCAAAAAAAAATAAATTTATACGTATTTACAATTATTTACGAGTTGGCTCCCCAGCCTAATATAATATTAGTACATAATAAAATAAAATATAACGACACAGTCGTATTCTACAACGACAACCGCAATAAGGCTGAATATTATTACGGATACCGAATTTTTTTTCGGTTTCCAACATCGATTAGAAATCAATTTTAAAAGATTCTGAAAATTATTTTTTTTCGGTTTCAAGACATCTCGTTTTTAATTTCGTTTTTCTGTCTGAAATTTTGTTTCTTTGTTTTATTAGTTTCTTTATATTCCGCACTTACTTAACCTAATTATCATAGTGTGCAATATGGCAGGACCTTAACTGACTGGCCCACAATGTCGACAAGAACATTTCATTAGCATATTTATATTGAAAATAAAAATAAAAAAAACTTACATTTCTTTTCGTTTTCAATGTAAATATGCGAAAGAAATATTCTTGTCGTCATTGTGGGCCAGACAGTAAATCAAAGTCATAAGGCTCTTCATGTACTTGATCCAAATTTTAATTATTAAATCAATCAGAATTCTAGTCAATCAATATACATAATCCATTACATTTTAAATTAGTTCGAATATTTTCGAATGTAGAAAATAAGAAAAAACATACTCACTTGAAATACCAGTTTCATAAATATTCATGGCATAATAACCGCCACAAATCTCATGCTGATCACCCGAACATTTCATATTACAACTAGAATCGGCCAATTTGGCGGAGTCTGTGGGCGAATCGGCACCACAAAAACACTCCGAACCATATTGTACGCCAGCATAAGGAAATCCCGATTGAAGACACAGCTGAACACATTTATCCGGGGTATTAGAAGATTTAAAATTAATAAAGTAACCAGATAACAGCCGAAATTCTTTTTCATCACGATAACAACCTAATTGGGTATTGGCGGAATGATTACCGCGCGGACAATGGCTGGGCAGCTGAGTCGCATAAAATTCACCCGCTTGAATGGCACAAGCAACTTGAGCGATATGTAGGCGGCAGTCTTTAGTTTTGGCTCGTTGTAAGGCGGAGACGGCATCTTTTGATTGTATATTACAGATAGGTGTGAAACCCAATTGTTTGGCTGATATCAAAGCATCGTCACTTACATCGGTCTGTGATTTAGAAGCAGTCGAACGTTTGCGTGGCGTTAAAAAAGAATTTGAAGAGTCCTCATCATCACTAGCGGAATTGTGTTGCGCAGCCGTACGACCCCTTTGCTGGGCCACCGTCAACAGGGCAGGATTATTTACATCGGGAGTGTCACTGGACGTTAGATTGGTTAGATTTAAAGATTTATAGGCTAGAAAAATCTGTATGCCGAATATAATGAAACCCACTAAAAAGAATATTTTATAGCGGCACACAAGACGCCACACCAGACTTTCAGCCATTGTAGTCAACGTTTTAGAGAGGTGGTAGTGGTGCTGGCAGTGGTTGTATCACGCAGTTGATTGAGAATAAGAAAAATTATTTATAAAACTTTGTGTGTTATTATTTTTTAGAAGAAGTGCTGGCGACGTAAACGCAAAGTTTAACATGACAAAAGTTGTTTTAACTAAAACTTTTAAGCAATTAAAAAAATAATCTAATAAATGGTGAGGAGGCTGCCTGGGCGGAGAAAATATAAAAGATTTTGTTCTTTTTTTTGTAACTTAAATATGCAGACGTTTATTTATCTTTATTCTTATACGTTATGTTTGACATAGTTTAAAGTAGTATACTTTAATTTACACTAATTTTAATTAATTCACTTGCCAAAAAAAAAACATTTTTATAAACTTTTCAGGGAGGCAGAAAAAATTAAACTGATTTTTGACAGCATATTACAAGCAGGGATGCCAAGTATTTTGATAAAAAATAATCTGCACGTTTTGCATCAAGGCGAATTAACTCCAGGCAAGGTATATTTACACAAGGTAGACTCATTTGGGAGTGTAGACATGCTGCTCTATAAAAGGAACCAAGTTGTCAAAATTGTCTTCATATAAAACAAAAACAATTTACCGCACACATGCACAAATTTTGGCTCATATACACGAAATTTGACGTTTGGGTTCCAACTAGGGGTAATCAGCTGACAAACATATGGGCCAACGAGTTTACCTTGTGTAAATATACCTTGACTCCAGGTAAGCTCATCTCGTCAACCAAGGCGAATTCAACAAGGTAAACTCAACTCGTCAGCAGTTCATCAGCTGTATCCACAAAAATCATGAAACGTCAAAATATTGTTTTGTTTCTATACTGAAATTTGACAACAAGTCAGAAAATTGCAAAAACAAAATACATGGAGTTAATTCGCCTTGTTTTGTAGTTGTAGAGTTGCACTTACCTGTTATAAATTCGCCTTGTTTTGAATTTAACACATTCACCACAGCAGGATACACGAACACAAGACTACAAATGCTGCTGGGTGCAATTATAGTCGTGTAGTCAGCTACTGAATTATATTGAAGACGGCAGCTACAATTGAAAAAATATAAACAGCTGTTTTTTTTACTGTCCAAGGCGAATTTATTACAGGTGGTCTTAAAAGCCCTGCTGATATTAGTTAAAATCACTGTTGGATGTCAAAATTTTGTTTATTCTCTTTTATTATCTTTGTTTCTGTTTTGTTTTATTTCCGTTTTTGACATTGTACAATGATTTTACAAAAACAAATTGCTTGTGGTTTTTGTACGAGTTGTACTTGTAGTACCGAGATTACCTGGGATGAATTCGCCTTGTTACTGTCTGTTTATATTTCAGTGGTGCCACTATCACTTTTTTTACTTTTATAAAATGAAAAACATGCATAATTGCAGACTTTTATACAAACTTAATTTAAGGTTATAAATATATAAATACTTATTTATAATACATTTTATAACGTAAAAACAATTGAATATATTATAATACATAATAAATATTATAATTTTGATGTTTTTTGAAGCAATAAACAATATAATCTTAACGGCAGATTAAATAAAAAAATAAATATAAAATGCATTAAAAATAAAAAAAAAATTCCGTCAACGAGCGTGGTAGAAAAGTTTCAGAACACTTTGGGTATGTACGTTATAATGCATGAAAACTATTTAACAATGCTGCAGTGATTCAAAATGTTGTTGCTGATGCGTAATTATCAGTTACATTTGTGATGCTGATACTTTTTTACTGCACAACAGCTTTGCAAAGTTTGAATTTCAAAAGTTTAATAAGCAAACATAAAATAATAATAAAAATGTTAATAACAATAACGATGTCAACAGTTTTCTTATAAATGCAAGAAAAATCATCACAAAAGAAAAATAAAACGATTTCTTTTATGTCAAAAGTTATTGCTTCAGAAAATTAACTGCAGCAATAATTGCCAAAATTTGTAGCAAAGCTACGGAATCGCTGCGTAAAAAAAATTTTGACACATAAAAATAATGCCAAGTTTCTTAAAAGTGATGTTTTTTCAAACATTAAACTTTACTTCTGCGCAAGTGATACCCAACAACTTCATTTTAGGTAAAAACTGGATCAAAGAAGTATTGGTATTATTAGAAACTACTTCGAAAGCCCCCTATACAGAAAAAGTTTATTTAGCAAATATCTAAGGGTTTAATAAATAAATATCGACATAAATTAAAGATAGAGCCAATTTTGTGAAAAAAATGTAAGCCACGGAGTATGAATATATAATATTACCTCTTAAATGGAAATCGGCATCCTTTGAACGCCATGTAACACACATTTTGAAGATTTTTCAAATGATTCCAGTATTTTATAGGTCCATTTTTTACCTAAATAGATACGGATAAAGTATTTTGCAACTTTTACGACCTATAACTCCTTAACTAGGAGCGTTGGCGCGAACAACATGTTCCTATAGAACTTCTTTCAAGAATACTAAAAAATTATAAAAATACCAATTTGGTGTTGAGCCGAGTTACTATTCTTGTTTCAAGCCGATTATTTTCTGTTAAACAAAAAAAAAAAAAAAAAAAAAAATTTAAGCACTCATTCTTTAAATATTTTTTTTATTAGCAATTTGTAGTGGACAAAAAATAGAAATTAGTTTAATTTGACTACAACGACAAAATAAGCACAGACAACAACCTGCAGCCATGTAGCCGTGTCGTCGTGAAAATAATCATTGCCATATACACACATGTATTCTATTTTTGACATATTGAAGTCGGTAGCTTGCTGTCTCGAATGTGTTTAAAGCATTTATTGGCAAGGTATACAATAAAAGTGAAAGTTTGTGGACTTTTTGGAAAAAAGGTTAAAAAAAAATTAATAATACCAAGTAAATATATTTAATAATAGCAATAATAGACTACAGTACAGACCATAAAAGGCGATTAGTAAAAAATGAAAAAGAAAAATGCTTAAACTACCCCTTAAGTGTACTCCATACTGTAGTAACATGGAGTACTCCATACTGTAGTAACATGGAGTACTTTTAAAACTAACCCACTTTAGTACTCCATGGAGTAGTTTAGGGACTACTTCGGTGGGTTATATGGTCCCCTCCTAGGACATCGTAATGTTAAATGGACCACCTTTTACCCATATATTTGGAGTAGTTTTGGAGTGCTCCTACTCCTTTATGGACTACTCTTTACATGCATGTATGGACTAGTCTCGTTATCTGCAGGGAATCCATTCCTAACTCATTTTTTCAAAAATGGCGTGCAGGCTTAAACAATAATCGCCTGACGATATACACTGATTTGTATGTATTATGGCCAATTTTCCGGATTGATATTAAAATACATTTATTTTTAAAATCGTTTTAAATACAAAATTCTCTTCTTAAAGTGAAAATTAAGTCACCGATGTGGTACACTTAGGCCCTAATTTTGTAAAACGCTACGAAATCCCAAAAATAACATTGAAAGCAAAAACAATGTCAAAAATTTATCAAAATTTTGTTGTTGCTTTCTACAGAAATACATATCAGGGCTGCCAGCTTTGGGGTTTTGACCCCAAATTAGGGGTTTTCTCGTTGCTAAAAGGGACAAAAAATTTGATTTGGGGTTTGGGGTTTTCATTGGGGATTTAAAAAAAAAAAGTTAGGACTTTTTGGGGCAATACACGGAAAGAATTATTTACTAAAGCACCACAAAATATGGCTTGAACTAAAAATATTTTGCACCATTCTCGTCCAAGCCAAAATTTTCTTATGTTATATTTATGTGTGGCTTGGTTTAAGCAAAAAGTTATGACTCAAAGTGAACTATAATTAAATACAGCTAAAAAAAATTAAGCATTCGTTGCTTATGGCTAATTTCAACAATTCAATTTAAATATCAATTCATATTTAAATATAGTTGTTCCTATAATTTTATTTTTTATATTTGACATGAAAAACTAATTTTAAACATAAATTGGTATTTAAATATGTAAATATGTGAAATCGGCTATTACCCAGCGGTAAATATTGAAAGGACCGCAAGTGGCAGGCCTTTTTGAAGGCCTCTATACTCTTTTCTAAAAGATTCGCTTCGCATGATATCCTGCCTTCAGAAGTATGCCTTCAAGAAGGTATAAACTTCTTTTTAAAAGACCTTCTGAAATATTCAGTACACATTCGCTACTCCCTTCTTTGAGAAGGGAGAAAGGAAGGTGTTCAGTTTTATTTACTTTTTATTTTTAGTGACCTTTCTTACTCCCTTCTTTGGGAAGGGATCGAAGTTGTTTTTAATGGAAGTGTGGAAGGCCTTGCGCCCAATGACAACCTGTGTAAAAAATAAATAAGTATGGAATGCGGCGAGAAGGGCTCCTGACTGCTTGTGACTGCTAAATAAGGCCTTCTTTACTCATTCTAGTTACCACTGGGTAGTATTTTACAAAATACGAAGAAAAGCCTTAATTTTTAACATAAAAACGTATAGCATTAGTCTATAGTTTAAGGAAAACTTAATAAAAAAAAGAAACTTTTTATTGATTTGCTTAAGATGTCGATTCAAATAAAAATTAATTGAATTAAACCAAGTTTTCTTGAACATTTTCTGAAAAATTAAAAAAAATCCCTAGTATTTGTTTTTAGATGCAAGAAGTACGATTTTTTTAATTAATCAAGATAACCAGATTAATATTAAATTAATTCAGCTTTATTTAAGCCAAATCTTTCTTATTTTTAATAAAAACAAACTTCTTTTGTATATCTTGTCTCAAGAAATTTTTTATCATATACTAAAAACATGAATTTTTTGATTATGAGAAAATTTTTGTTTATTCAAGAAAATTTTACTAAATACGAACAAAATATGTTAAAATCATTAAACTATTATTGGATTTTCTGTGTTAAGAAAGGAAATTGGTTACTTTAGAAAATAAACTTATTTCCGTGTAAAAAATATGAGTTTTATTTTTCTATAGGAGATAACTAAGTTTTATGCACACATAAACATTAGGGTGGCTATTTTTGCAATATTTCTTAATATCAATCAACACCGGGTAAAAAAAGTTGTTTTTTTTATTAAAAAAAAAATATCTGGGCTAATTTTGTTTCCTTGTATGTATATAAAAACAAAAATTTTGAAGTTCGGTGACGATTGGGTAAAGAAAAGTCGATTGATAAGTTGAAAAGTGAATACAAGGCCAAAAAATCTCTTATTTTGTTTTTCTCAATTTTTTAAATGTCGTAAACTGTTCTTCTAGATGATAAAGTAATCAAAGTGTATATACAATTATGTTTTCAATTCAGATTCGTAGGGAAGTTCGACTGTATACATATATATAAACTATATATGACAGCGCATAGAGAAAGGGACCAGTAAGGTAAAGGGAACAGTAAAAAGCAACTACTCAAAACAAGAGGTTGGGACGACCTACGCGTGTTTTCAAGGTTGCCCAACAAGGTTGAGATGTGTCGCTTTCAAATGAGACCAATACCAACACGCTGAGTGATGGTACACCAAAGATACACGTATTTAAATCTTTAAAATGGCAAAAACCCTTAGGTCCCTTTCTATTTTTCGCGTCACATATGTTTTTATTATTTTTTTCCGTTAAAAATTGTGTATTTTTTACAGGGGTTTATTTTTGGGGATTTTCTCTTTTATTGGGGGATTTTTGGGGAAATTTTTTTTTAAGTTTGGGGAGGACGAAAAAAAGTACCTGGCAGCCCTGATACATATTGCGTTTTAAAATTATCAACGCCACATGATATGCAGCGTTTAAAATTTAAAAATTCAATATACATTTCTATAGAAAACAACAACAAAATTATGAACTATTTTCGATTTTGTTTTTGCTTTCAATATAATTTTTGGCGTTGCGTTTGCGTTTTACAAATTTAGGGCCTTAATTTCAACTTAAGTTTCCATTGTAATATTTTAGCAAGGTGGCCTCAATATCACAACAATACAACAACTACAGGCAAAGCATTAACAGTCAGCTGTTTTTTTCAGATCAATCGGTTCTAAATACGATTTAAGTTTGTTATGGAAATAACTTAATATTGATTTAAATACTATCCTGAAAATTGGGTATTAGTGTTTTTTGCATTAATTTTTTTTTTAAATTGTGCATATATTGGTTTTGTGCTGGTTTTGCAGGGTTAAAGCTGGTTGAGAAATTGTGCCAGCAAAATCCCATTCTCCTCGCCTATCTTGCCTTTAAGCTGTCATTATGTGCCAGTACTCTAGTCTCTAGCCTATAGGCTTTTTACACTTGCTTACATTTTAAGCGGCCCATACAATTTTATTTTATATGATATTCGCCATATTATTTCCATATTGTCCTATATTACACAATAAGTCGCACAATGGTGCATTCTTTTAAAAAAAAGGTGAACATAACCTATAGGATTAAGATTCCTTAATTTCCGGCGTTGCCACTAAATCCCTGGATTTTTAATTCTGCCGTTGCTAACTTTCGTTGCTATTTTCACCGACGTGCTTAACAGCTGTTAGCCTTTATTGTTATTGTGATTAGACTACAATAAAAATCAAGAAATTGTATTCGAGAAATATATATTAAACTTTTTCAAGAATTTTCAAACAATTATATTTTGTAGTATTTAAAGCGTTTTAAATAAAATATGGTCGATCCCAACCGTAAAATAAATCGCCTTACTGACAAAGATGTTGAATTCCTGGAGGAATGTGAACAAGAGTTTGGGCTACGCTACACTGAAGAGGATGCCGAATTTATGGAACATTGCTTAAGGCCCTTGGATGATCCACCTATAATAGAAAATTGGAATTTTAGCGGCGGTGATGGATCTCGACATGAGGGTGGTGGCCGACATCATAATCGTGGTGGCTTTAAACATCAAAGAAATTGGCGTGGCAATTCTGGGGAAGGTCAAGGTGTTGGTGGCGGAGGTTATAAACATCGTAACAATAGATACAGAGGTTCAGATACCGGACACAATCCTATTAGCAGACCTTCATTCATTCAGCAACCAAACAGTAGTAGTCATCGTCCTTCCATGAACATTAGAAGAGATTATAATAACTTTGTGGCCGCTTCAAAAGATAATTAGTGTTAAAAGCTTCTGTTAATTTTATAAATTTTTATTTTTTATTTTAATAAAATATGTTAAAGATTAATGGATTATGTCAGATATACATCAGATGCAAATAAGTAAAACTTTTTAGTTAAACCGGATCGAAAAAGGCATGGATCGAGATTTTTGTTGTACGAACCCTCTTTTTTTTAACAGACGTCAGTAAAGTTTGACATCAAACGAAACTCGGCAGAAAAAATTCTCTTAAGCCTGGAAATTCAAGATAACAAGTAGACAGACTAAAAATGAACAAGCACAAATAGCGATTTACTGCCAGGCCCACGATGTCGACAAGAACATTTCTTTCGCATATTTATATTGAAAACAATAAAAAACTAAAATTTGTTTTTGTTTTCAATACAAATATACGAAAGAAATGTTCTTGTCGACATCTTGGGCCTGAGCCTTAATGTTTCTTTTTACGGAAATTTAAATTTCATTAGTTTTAAAATAGCATATCTAATCTAATTAAAAATTTATACGTTTTATTGAAAACTATGAAATCATACTACTAAGTCTAAAGCCATTTTTATATTTATTAATGTGCAGCAAAAGAAATACGGCCTTTTTTATAAAAAAATAAAAAGGGTGGGGGTGTTGAACGCTTATTTCGTTTCGAGATAAATAATTAACGAATATGAACAATTTGTATTGCGTATTGCGTATTACGATTTTCGTATTATTTGTTTCGAATGAACGAAAGTTTTTTATACTTTATCGATAATATCAAATCCCTTTTGGAACAGAAACTATTTATTCGAACAATAGCTTTTCATCAAGTTTTCATTTGTTTATTAATATAATTCTGCCATCATTTCGAACGAATACGAAAATCGCAATACACAGTACAAATTATACGAACGCGTAAATTATTTCTTTCGAATTGAAATGCGCGTTAGCACCCCAGGTTTATAAAATATTTAAAAACGGATTTTCTATAAACTTTGTTAAATAACCCTGTTTAAGTTTTTATAAATAAGGGGGTTTATATTCTTAAATATTTAAATCGTCGTCAGGATCTTCTTCATCAAAATCATCGGCAGCATCTGGTGTATAGATAATATTACTTTCTGTAGCTTCCATAGCTCTGAAATGAAAAAAATTACACAATAGTTTATATTCTAATATTTAAATACATTTTGAAAAATTTTAGAAAATCAATCACTTAATTAATTAAAAAGTAATTTTGAGATTGCTGATAGAAATTTTTCTTTAAAGAAGTGGGACTGCTTTTTTCAGTTTTTGAGTCAATTTTAGTTTAGCTGCCTGTTTTTTTTTAAATAAAATAAAAATTTTCGTTTAGAAATTTATATGGAAAACAAAAACAAATTGGAGTTTTTTTATTGTTTCAATTTTTTTTTCCCAAGCGAAAACTTTTATTTTATTTAAAACTAGCTGACCGCCCCGGCTTCGCTCGGTAGCTGATTACTAATGATCGATGGAGCCGTTTTCTGATTTTAGGTAAATCGAAAAAAGTGGGCGGTGCAATATTTTCTCTCCGTAAAAACCTAAGTTGGACCATGGCGATCGTTTTAAAGAAAAAATCGTCCAAATCGGTGAAATAAATAGAAAAAGTGGGCGTAAAAGTAGGCGTGGTAAATTTTTCTTTCGATGAAAATTTAAAATGGTTTATACGAACATTTGAAAAAAAAAATTAGTCAAATCGATGAAGCCGTTTTCTGATTTTAGGTTAATCGAAAAAAGTGAGCGGGGCAAAATTTTCTTTCCGCAAAAATTTAAGTTGTACCATGGCGATTATTTTAAAGAAAAAATCGCCCAAATCGGTCAAGCCGTTCTCAAGTTATGTGATCAGCAACATACAACATTTCATTTTTATTATATAGAAGACAAGTAAGAAAGTAAAGTCGGTCAAGCCCGAGTATATGATATCCTACACCACAATATTAAAAAACACATCATGCTTATATCGACCCCTTTGTGCGAAATTATCGTATGTTACAAAAACCAAATTTTACAGGACAGCCATTTTTCTACTTTTCTCTGCTATCACTTGCAATATCAAAATGAAAATATACATTCAATTTTTGGGGCAACGAAGTGGAATTCGCCTACAATATTTTGTCAAGTAACGTCTCTTTGAATGTAGAACAAGATTGCATCAAAAACTCAATTTCAACAAAATTGGCATATACGATAATTTCGCGTAAAGGGGTCGATATGTCCATATACGGGTGTGTTCTAGAATCCGAATCCACTCGAAAGTGGATTACTTTAGCATTTTTGGTGTTCTGCATTTCACATCCACAAGTTTTTATTCGTTTTCAATTAGAGTAGTAATGGGTTGGTGAAAGTAAAACGAATCGACTTTTATTCTAATTTTTGATAACATTTTTAACAAAAAAATAAATTTTGTTTTTAGCTTAAAATCTTCTTTATCCAATTTAATCAAAAATATATCGTTATCTAAAATGCAAAAGTCCCTAACTTACCCTAAATTTAAAATAGACTTTTTCATTATTTTGATGTAATTACAGCTTATTTTTTTAACGATTTTTATGTTATTTTCAGACAATTTGTTTTTTTTTTATCGATTTAGCGATCTCAAATTAGTTTTTTTGTTTGTTTAAAATTTTGCGATTTCTCGCGAATTTTAGCCATGTCCGCGATAGAAGCACTTTGTTTCAGTAAGTTTTCTGATTCATGCCGATGTTAGCGAATTTACGGGAATTTAGCAATTTTTACCTAATTTTTGCCAATCCTTATAGTTTTAGGGACTTTTAATCAATTATATGGCTGGTTCGAACTGTAAAAAATTTATGCGATTTTTCGCTATTTTTGCAATCCTTTTTTTATATTTTCCGACATTTTTTTTTTACCAATGTAGTAATTTCAACTAAATTTTAGTGTTTGTTTAAAAGTTTGCAATTTTTTGCGAATTTTAGCCATGTTCGCGATAGAAGCTATTTTCGAATACACAAAAACATGCGGATTTGAGAACACCAATTTATGAATTATGCGGATTTAAAAAATTTTTCGTTTTCAATTCGAGTCGAAACCTAGAACATACCTGATAAATATGGATTAATATATGTTTATAAAATTCATTAAAATCGGTTTGAAAGTTTGTGAGAGGCAGAAATTGCCCCGTACCTCCCCTTGTGGTCCAATTTTTGAAAAAACTGTATAGCTTATGTGTCCATATAGATATGGATCTATCTGTTTTAAATTTCATTAAAATCGGTTTGATAGCTTCTGAGAGGAAGAAATTTTCCCCTACCTTCCCTCGCGGTCCTACGATTTGGCCATTTTCAATAGAATTGGTCCTTGTGTCAATAAGAACTTTTGTCCCAAATTTGATCAAATTATCTCTAAAATTGCGACCTGTACTTTGCGAACAAGTTAATTTAAAAAAATCAAGGACATCGTTAGTTCGACTCAGAAAGTGATTCTGAGTCGATCGGTATACTTTAAGGTGTTCTAGGACCAATATTTTAAGGCGTTACACACATCAGCATAAATGCATAATACCCTCTCCACTATTGTGGTGTGGGTATAAAAAAAACAGGTAGTAGAAGATTTAGGTATGTGGTGGAAATCGATTTTGAAAACGAAATGATTCGAAGACGAAAATTTCGTTTAGTCTCAAAAGCTTTATTATTCACATAGTTGAGCACAGTTTGACACTACTTTCTTTTACGAGATTTAGTGATGAGTGGTATTTTTTCTCTAGCACTAAAAAGTTGGGTTGTTTTGCAAATTTTTTAACCATCACTAATGATAAATGAATGTATACAATTTGCACACAATTCAAAAACATAGTTCAAAATTTGAACTTGCATTCACTTTTACTCAAATCACGTGTGGTATTTTGGTGTTCCGATTTTGTTTGTTTCGGATAGATTTTCAAATGCCAAAAGCACACCGAGAAACAGAAAAATGGTTATCAAAACTTTCAAAACACCATAAAATAAGTTCCATCTTTCTTTACTAGAACTTCTCTTAAAATTAGGAAAAACTACGATAACTTTTGAACAAAAAATATATGTATATGAAAAGGAAGTATTTTTTTATAAACAGGATAGTTTTAAAATTTATTTTTTTTATTCATTCTTTCATAAAACATATAGCCTTAGGCCAATTTATTCGTATTACATGTTACACCTATATATTTACTATGAGTATTTACCAATAAAAAAATAAAAATTAAGCAATCACCTTCGAACATCCCAGCGACTCCCTCATCACCGATAAAAACAGGGCTGTCAGATTTTTTTGAGCTCTATCGCCAAACCGCATGTCAGAAATCGCCAAACGTCAATTTGGCTGTTTTTTAATTAAATTTTGCATACAAAAAACGCTAGTATAATATGTGGGTCAAAAATCGCCAAAAACTGAGAAAAAATACAAAAAATTCGCCGAAAGTAAATTTTGTTTTGTTTCTGTATTTTTTTTTTTTTTAATAACATAAAATGGAGATCGTATAAGTATTCAGTTAAAAAAGCTTAAATTAAGTACACAAGTCTAGAAGATCGTACACTTCAGCCTCGCTGATTTCATTACGCGAGCTTTGACCTGCATACATACTATTAGAATTAAATCGTGACTGAATATAAAATTCACTTAAACTGATAACAAAACAAAAATCATGTGGAAAAAAGTTGCAAGTTTTTTTTCATATTAGTAAGGATAACAAAAAATAACAAGCTGTTGAACAAAATCGCCAAAAAAATATAAATGGCAAAAATAGCCAAGTAAATCGCCAGTTATATCAGAAATCGCCACAAAAGTCGCCAGTCGCCAAATGGGAAATCCCATCGCCAAAACCGTTTCAAAATCGCCACGTTTGGCGAGAAATCGCCATATCTGACAGCCCTGGATAAAAAGAACATTTAACATTATTGTAAAAGATAAGATATGAACCCAGTTAATTAGCATCTAATTAGTTCCCGCATTATAAAAAGCTTCAAGTTTCCTTTTAAAGGTTGAAATTGTCAATGAGAAGATACGTAACTCTCTAGGCAAAACATTCCATAATCTAGCAGTCTGAACAACCATAGATCGTTCATACGTGGAGTTATTGCTACGTGAAATTATCATTTGAGGATTTCTTATAGTTCTAGTAAATGATATCATTTGTACAATTCTTATAGGATTCTGATATTTAATAATTCTAAATATATAAATTAAGAGACGAAATTTAAGATAATCCTCAAATGAAAATCTCAAGAAACTTCTCACACGGTGTGACACATGCGCCATCGGTCTCAATCTAAACACAAATCTAACAATCTTATTCACCACACCCTTAATCCTATTCCTACTACCAATGTTACATCCTGAGTAAACTTCTATGCAATAATTAACCTGAGACATTAAAAGTGCATGTGCAATAGTGCGCCTCACACGAAGGGGAAGAAACAGGTTCAAATGGTATAGTCTTCTAAGTGTAAAACAAACGCTGTAGCATATGGTATCAATGTGCGGATCAAAAGATAGTTTCTCATCTATCACCATTCCAAGACATTTCATCTGACTTACAATATCAATTACATCACCACCAATCCTCAAGTCCAAGTCCAAAATATTCATATCACATCTATTAGATCTAAAAACCATCGCCCTGGTTTTACTAGGATTCACCCGAAGGAAGTTTGCATCCATCCAATTACTCAACCTATTTAAGTCCCGATTAATAACATCCGACCATTCAATTTATGATTGCCGATCACCAGACCACAGCAATTGAATGTCATCAGCAAATGCTAAAGGCCTACAAAAACTACTACTCATATTAGGAAATAAATCATTCATAAATAGAGTGAATAACATAGGACCTAAGACTGAACCCTGCGGAACACCTGACCTCACACATTCCAGACCAGAAACTAAGCCATTATGGGATACATATTGCCTCCGACCAGCCAAATATGACCATATCAACCTACATGCCGACGATGAAAAACCAAAATTACTATTCAATTTGGTAACCAAAAGAGAGTGTTTTACCTGATCAAAAGCCTTAGACAGGTCAATAGAAACCAAAATACTTACATTACCCCTGTTTGAATTATTTCTTATAGACTCAATCAACTCAGTTAGAAGCAAACCAGTATTACGACCACTACGAAAACCAAACTGAGATTCACTCAACATCCCATTATCTTGTACCCACTGCATCATCTGTTCCTTCATTATATTTTCAACCACTTTTGACAACACAGGCATTATACTTATAGGTCTCATATTATCAATCGAAAAATCCCCCCTCTTCTTAGGTATAGGAATAACACGCGCAACCTTCCAATCTCCAGGGTACTTAGACGACGTCAAAATACTATTAATGATGTGTAAGATGTGCCCACTGAGGTACGGAAAAACTATTCTCAACAATTTTATAGACACGCCATCATAGCCTACAGAAGTCGATCTAATTCTCAGCAACGCAATATGCAAATCAGCAATTGTTATATTAGAAAAAGAAAAACCACCATTATAATCAGTGAATTCAGCAAAATCAGGTAGCGAGTCCTCAATATCTAATTGATTGCCAATAAAGTTACTATTTACATCATCCACATCAACCTCAGCAGATGCATACGTCTCTGCTAAAACACCCACTCTACACAATCTATTCCACATCTCTCTAGTAGACCCTGTCCGAAATAAACTACTACTGTTCCTCATCCTTAATCTTCTTATCTTAGCCCTGGTCAGATTACGCAACCTCCGATAGGCCTCCTAATTACTATCACTCCTATTATTAAAATATGCCCTCAGAGCAATGCCAGTTAACGATCTGTAATAGTTAATGTCATTAGAGAATCTAAGCACATTATAATTCCTATGTGAAACTTCCCTTAATGGCACATAGCGCAACAGATCACAAAGCAGTGTATTAAGGAAAACGATTTGAGTATCAGTATCACCAGACTGGTAAAGTAGTGAATAGTCCGTTTGTATTATATGATATTCAATTGCACGAAAATCAGCATTACTATAGTCCCTAAAAAAATTAGTTTCAGATGAAACACCAGCAACCACATTAAAAGAGGCACATATCATAGAATGGTGTGATATAAAAGGAACCTGAAATTGTAAAGATTCAACTACAGTCAATTCTCGACTTACTAAAAAGTAATCAATAAGTGAAGTAGTCAGGTGATATGAATCATAATGTGTAGGAATGCAATTATGCAAGCAACTCAAGTCCAACCGTCTACAGAGCGAATGTACCGCATTCGATTTTAACGTATTAAAAAGATCATTATTAAAATCTCCAACCACAATAATATGCTGGTACCGAACCAAAAGTCCACTAAATGAACTTTCAAATAAATCAAGATCACCCCTAGGAAGATAAGTAGCCCCTAGTAACAAAGTTCCAATGCCAGTGTAAACCTCAATAAAAAGTCCCTCACAAGAAAAATATTCACAGCATTTATAAATAGTTTTAAATCGAATGCCCCGCGCAATGTATATTTTACACGAATTCGATTTTTGGATTATGGCTGCATACAATACAGTGTATTGCTTAGAAATTAACTCTAAAATCGTTCGAAACTCATCACACCTTTAAAAACAATATTTTTTTTTTTGAATAGATTGATTTTTTTAAATTAACTTACTTTTCATAAGGCATTTTCATGGCATTTCTGGCCACAATTTCCTCTTCGTCCAATTCAATTTTAAATGTACCCAATTGTTCCGCCTTCTGACCATCTGCACTATCAACATTCGCCGCATTTAATTTATCGGCAATTTGTTTTATTTCTACTTTAATTTCCGATTTTGTTCTTGTATATGTATAGTGTTTAAAAGTAACAGTACCTCCCGGTTTACAAATTAACAGGGAAATTTCATTCGTTGTTAGAAGGTGCAGCACCAAATCAGCCATATACTCAAAGGCTGCTACCACATATTGAGCATGATCGTGTTGTAAATGTTGCAGGGAAATCCACAGAAAGGTACGTTTAACATATTCACATTTTTTAAGGCTGGTAAGGAACTGAAATATTACAGATACTTTTTGGTATGACAAAAAGTCCGATAGACTGGGCAAGACAACATTCCATAGTTTACCATCTTCCATAGGTTTAACATTGCACTCGTTAAGGAACTTTTGTAGTGTGTCAGAATCGCTGAGTTGTTTATTGACAGGAAGAGTTTTTATATGGCCATCTTCACCTTGTTCTTTTAGAATTTTATTGAGAAATTTTTGAGCGATTCTTTCTTGACCTAATTCATCTGTACCAAATAAAAAAAAAATTATATACATGTACACATGCATACATATTTAATAAATTCATTTTTCATACCTTCAATTAAAACAAATTTTTGTTTGGTTACAATAAGGTTTGAAAGCATTGTTTTCGCTGGTACAATTAAAGTGCTTACTTCGAAAAAAGTCAATCTCTTGATAGGAATTTACTGTTGAAAACAAAAACGCTATGCAAATATTTTTAACAATGAATTGTTTACAACACGTTGTAGTATTTTTATTTTTGTGTTTATTGTTGTGATGCGTACCAAAATCAGCTGGCTGGAAAGTGAAAATTCACAATAGTTGAAAATAATTTTAGTGGAAAGTTGAGGAATGTTATTACCAGACAGGGTTGTTAGGCGTTTTTCTTTAAAAATCGTCAAAAGTTTTAACAAAATTCGTCAAAATCGTCACGAAAATTTAACAGAATCGTCAAAAAGTCATCAAATATTTAAATTTTACAAATTGGAGACAATTTATTGCACTGATGGTTCAAAAATATAAATTTTTAGCAAGAATTCCTATTTATCATAAAGTTAAGTTATGTTCTATTCCATTTATTTCAGCAAGTGGGCTGAAATATATTTATCTTAAAAAAATACATACATAATTCCCAAAGCTAAACCCCGCGAAGCTCTGCGCTTGTCTGCAGGAAAGAAAGAGTTTCTGGCGGGAATCAAACCCGCAACACGGCGCTGATAGACTAGCTCACTACCAGCTAGCCTACCGGGGCACAAAATAACAAAAATTTATTTATTTCATTTATCCATATTCAGAAAAAACATAAAATAAAATCTCATTTGCTATTAACTCGAGCTAACTTTAAATGATTAATTTTTTAGCGCTTTCACTATTGCAAGCTGTTTTTACTGTTGAAGGTGCTAAACCAGGGGTTCTGTCTATATAAACAGTCTTTTAACCCGACTTGAAACGTTTTATTACGTCCAATTTTAGTTTCAAACTAATGCATTTTCTTACCTTTGCACTCATTTTTCTACACAACTTCTTATTAAGAACTTACTTCTTACTTCCTAACACGCAACTATACTAAGAATGACTTACCTAACAGAATTAAATCGGAATTCGCCTTTTTACACTTAAATAGACAAATTTTTCACATGTGATTATGACTTAAGCGCAAAATGCAATCGACTCAAATCGAAATCATAAAAACGCAAAACGTATTTAACCAATTTTTAAAAAATGGACCAAATAGGACCGACGCAAATCGGGGCAATAGTGTATATTTTTGCAATATCTATGGCATTCATATAATTGTCGTGTTCGAATTTCTAATGCTTCTAATGAAAGCCACCTGGTTTGTGATGGGGGAAGGGTTGGTTCTGTTTAATTTCTAATAATTTTTCTATTTCGAAAAATTTATTTTTACGTTTTCGACTGTTCCCAATATAATTGTAAATATTTCTTGTAAGTTTTTTATTGATACCAGAAAAACGTCATAATACTATTACTTTTACTTGAGGGCTACACGATTAAGTTTTGCCTATCAAGTTTTAATACACTCACACTTTTTTACCAATACACTCATACTTTTAAAAATTGATACGAACTTGCCTCTAAAATTCTCTTGCCAGTGAGTGTATCAATTTTCGTTCAAGAAAACATCTTATTACAAATCTTTTGAAGTTGTTTTTGTTTTTTTTTCACAAATATTTTGCCGGCAAAAGCTGAAGTTCTTTTTTCTTACAAATTGTTGCGGGAATTTTAAAATTTTAACTAAAAACCTAAAAAAATAGTGAAATATGTTTATTAATAAAATTTATTTATAAAATTAATAAGCAAAATGATGTTCTGCGATTCATAGAGCTGTACAGAAGCCATGAAATTTTATGAATCTTTCATCATATAGGCGAAATGATTTGAAAATAAAAGCCTACGAGTCTATAGCTTCTGAAACAAAAATGCCAGTGGAAGAAGTAAAGAAAAAAATAAAGTCCTTTCGAACAGCCTACAGTGCAGAAAAATCAAAAGTGGAAAATAGCAAAACATTTTGAGTTGTTTTCTCGGCGACGACATCTTGAAAATGTAAATTGCTTTCAACTTGCGCGCAGCCTACGTCACAGCTGCCAATTTTTGCATATTTTGACAAACAGTATATGTAAAAGACTATCAAGAAAATCTTGATCGTGTGGCTGCAATGTTAGGAAAAAAATCGTCAATCGTCATTTTACTGTATTTTCTCAAAAAAGTCGTCAAAATGACGAAAAATTGTCATATATAACAACCCTGTTACCAGAGCTGCTGTTTTTGGTTTTTTCTAACCAAAATTGGTTATATTTTTTTTCAAAGTGGAGATGTGAATGTTTTTTTCATTTTGGTTACTTTTTTTCGAAAATAATAATACGTACGAATATGTTTTTCTTGATAGAATTAATTTTTTCATTAGTTGTTACCAATGAACAGAAGTTTTTTTTATGGCGGCATGAAATAACCCCCCAAAAGGGCGGTGCGCAAAATGACCCCAGGAAATATCGCCCCAAAAGGAAAATGAAAAACGGCAACAAAATTTTACATGAGACACAACAACACGCAATTTTGGCGCAATTTTTTTGTTTTTTTTGGGGTTATTTTTAATTTTTTTGTTAGGGTGTTTTTGCATTTTAAGTGGAATTAAAATGACCCCAATATCAAGGAATGAAAAATGGCCCCAAGTAAAATCACAATTTTTACTTTGGGGCTATTTTTCGTCTACTAATAAAAAATGCTAATTTTAAGAAATGAAAAATCCCCCAAACATTTCTATAAAATTCTATGTAAAAGTTTCTAGGGATAGTATAAAAAACCCGAATTCTTATAGGTACCAAAGTAGAGAAAATCCTTGCCGATTATGCAGATATGCTTCAGTTAGCGAAGCCGGTGTTTGTTATACCATAAGGAAAAAAATCCTTGAGCCCGGCCGAAGGCCGGCTATTAAGAGAAGCTTTACTGAGCGAAGCCATAGTTCGTTATACCATAGAAAAGAAAATCCTAGCGCCCGGCCAAAGGCCGGCTATGGAGTGAAGCTTTAGTGAGCGAAGCCAGTGTTTGTTATATCAAAGAAAATAAAGTCCTCATGCTATAAATCGCACGATTTTTAAAACCTAAACTGCATAATTATCCGGATTTTGAAATCGGGATTCTAAATTTGGGATTTTTAGTTTCGGGAATATGAACTAAATCGAAAATATTTAATGTAACTTTCTTTTTTTTTATACGCTTCACCACAGGTGTAAAAGGGTATATATAAGTTTGTTATAACGTTTGTAATTTCCACAATATTGATTTTAGACCCCATAAAGTATATATATTGATTTAACGATGTCCGTCTGTCCGTCTTACGTTTGATATGTGTTTTCCGGATAATCCAGACATGATAGCGGCTAGGTTGTTTTACATTTATGTTACATACAGTCCACCATTTCTTGCTATTGAAATTCAGCCAGATCGGTCCAAAAATGACGTAGATATGAGCAAAAAACCACGACTACCTCTAAATTTTTCCAAAAATCCCTTGTTGTTGTTGTATTTTTTTTATTTCTGTATATCTTGAGAACGGCAAGAGCCAAAGCTTCCAAATTAGGTACACACATAAAGGTTGCCAATACACACCATCCTACAAAATGTGGGCGGGATTGGAGAAGTGGGCGTGGTACCTCCCGTACAAAAAAAATTAAAAATTTTATAAAAACCTAAATTTAAGGGCTGCCATATGTCCTATGGATATGACTTATATATCAAAACATCGGAAATTTTTAGTAGAACATATTTTATAAAAAACTCGGGAAAATTAAATTTTTTTTTTAAATACCCAACTTTCGGGAACCATAGATCTCCCCGAGTCCAAGCTTTATAACTAAAGTAAATGGTAAATTTCTTCTTCAACACGTCGGTATATAAATCTGCCAAATCGGTTAAAAAAAAACAGAGTTATAACCGAAATACTGAATCCACAAAAATTACTCTTTTTTATAATTAACTTTGTTAAAATATATATTTACAAGTTTATATAAATGTTTATATATAAATATAACTTAAGTAAATGGTAAAATTCTTCCTTAACACGTCGGTATATAAAACTATCAAATCGGTTAGACAATGGGTAATTTAAAAATGGGCTAAAAAACATCAAAATTTTTATAAAAACCTAAATTTTAGGCCTGCCATATGTCCTATGTATATGACTTATATACCAAAATGTCGGAAATTTGTATGACTTATAACCGAAATACTGGGGTCTAATCACCGCATACGATATCGAGCAAAATTCATCGAAATTATTTATTTTGGTATCTTGAAACTCGATATCGAATGAAATGTATTGAATTTGAAATAATTGCATTTGACATCGAGTAACTCGACATTACATTTATCGAGTTTTCATTCGATACGCCAGTGTCTATCGTATGCAAAAAAATTCAATAGTTTATTCGATACAAAAGTATCACAGCCGAATATAGCACTCTTACTTGTTCTGTAAAAAAAACGGATAAATTAAAGCTGAGAGGGATTGTCAAAGAGTCGTGTTACTTAGTAAACTTTGGTTTATACCTTTCAACGCCACCTGAAAGGAGGGTAAAAAAATTCAATTTTCAAATTTTTTTAATTGACAAATAAATAGTTTTAATATGTAACACTCAATTTACACGATGATTTTTCCCCTATTTTTGAAACATGTCTTTTTTAGTTTGATAGCGAGCGGGGGAGAGAAGTAAGCAGGGTAGAAAAAAAGACATAAATCATATTTTCTGTGTTTTTTTTTTGACATTCCTCTTTGCACTTAATTTTGTTTTTTAATTTATGTTGTATTTTTATTTTAAAATGACCATTGCTTATATTAAAATATAAAAAAATAAACAAATTTAATTTTAAAAAATTCAATACATATCAAAATTATGTTGAATAACGAAGTTTTAAATATTTTTATACGAATGAGCAAGTTATAAATAAAGAAAAAATGAACTCAGACTGTAAAAAAAAGAAGCAAGGTGAAAATGTAACAAGTTTTTGGAAGTTTCTTTAAAAAAGAACTACAAAAAAGACATGTCTTTTAAATCATCGTGAAAATTAGGTGCAAGCAGGGTAGAAAAAAAGACATGAATCGTATTTTCTGTGATTCTTTTTTGACATTCCTCTTTGCACATAATTTTGTTTTTTAATTTGTATTTTATTTTTATTTCAAGATGACAATTGCTTATTAAAATATAGAAAAATAAAAAATATGCAAATAAAATATTCGAGCTTAACGAAGTTTTAAATATTTTTATACGAATGAGGAAGTTAGAAATTAAGAAGAAATAAACTCAGACTGTAAAAAAAGAAGCAAAGTGAAAATGTAACAAGTTTTTGGAAGTTTATTTTCAAAAAAGACATGTCTTTTAAATCATCGTGAAAATTGGGTGTACGTTATATTTATGATTTAACAAAAATATTGTATAATTTTGTGCTTTTAAGTTCAATATATGAAATTCAAAAAGTACGAATCGTAGAACACAAAAGCAAATGAAAGAAAGTTAATTTTCCGTATTATCTTTTTTGTTTTATATTATATAGATAGATGGAGAAGAATGTTGTGAAAAAAGTAACAAAATTAGGAATGATTTTCACACCTTAAACGTTTGAATTTCAAAACAGGTCCAAATCTGTTTTGTATTTTTTAGATAAGCTACGAATGTGATAAAATTTTTATTTACCCTTCTACTCCCCAAAAAGTCCGTACCTCACAAAAGTACCAGAAACCTGTCCGTTTATTTTTTTAATGAGCAATAATAAGTATTCAATTTTTGTATCTCTTTTAGTTAAGGAGATATGAGGTTAGGGAATTTTTCTAATGAACAACAATAAGTGTTAATGCTTTTCATCTCTTTTAGTTAAGGAGGTATGAGCTTAGCAGGATCCTTTGGCGAGAGGCCAGCCCATGGTCCAAATGTCAACCTTTTAGTTTCAGACGTTAGGCTCTGCGATGAAAGATTTGAAAAAATAACAAACATAGGTACAATTTTCATCCCTTAAACGTTCGAATTTCGAAAAAGTACCAAATATGCATTTGTAGTTATTAGATAAGTTGATAATTTTTATTTAGTTTTTATTAAAATGGACGAATTTCGTAAAAGTACCAGACAATTACTTTAACTTAAAATAAATATTAAGTTAAAAAAGTACCGGTTTATAAAAAAGTATTAGTTAGAGAACGAAAAAGTTCCAAAAATCCCTCTTACAGATTCTCTTTTACTCAGGACCTTGCAGATTTATTTTATGTTTCTAGATCCAATAAATGCGGAAATTGAAAAGGTACCATTTAAAATACAAAATAATATCAAACCCCCTTTACAGATTCTCATTCACTCAGGACCTTGACTGTTTAATTTTACCTTTCTGGGTCCAATACTAACGGTAATTCAAAAAGTACCAGTTAGTGAATAAAAAAGTACCAACAAATTCCCTCTTATAGAATCTCATCCACTCAAGACATTGCATGTTAAATTTTATGATTCTAGGTTCACTATTTGAGGAAATTCAAAAAGTACCAGTATAAGAACAAAAAGTACCACAAACTTCCCTCTTATAGATTCTTATCCTCTCAGGGCATTGCATCTTGAATTTTATGTTTCTAAGTTAATTAATAACGGATATTGAAAAAGTACCAGCTTAAAAACCAAAAAGTACCAATAAGCTCTTTTAGGGATTCTCATTCATTCAGGACCTTGCAGGTTAAATTTTATGTTCGTAAGACCAATATTAGCGAAAATTAAAAAAAAGTGCCAGTTTAAATCGAAAAAGTACCAAAAAGATCCACCTACAGATTGTCATTCACTCAAGACCTTGCATGTTTAATTTCATGTTTTTAGGTCCAATACTAATGGAAATTCAAAAAGTACCAGCTAACGAATAAAAAAGTACCAATAAGATCCCACTAAACGATTCTCATTTAAACAGGATCGTGCATGTTTAATTTTATGTTTCTAGGTCCAATACTGACGGAAATTCAAAAAGTACCAGTAAATGAACAAAAAAGTACCAAAAACTTCCTTCTTATGGATTCTTATCCACTCAGGACCTTGCATGTTAAATTTTATCTTTCTAGGTCCAATACCAACGGAAATTCAAAAAGTACCAATCAAAGAATAAAAAAGTACCAAAAAGTTCATTCTTATAGATTCTCACCCACCCAGGACATTGCATATTGAATTTTATGTTTCTAGGTCCAATACTAACGGAAATTCAAAAAGTACCGGTTAAAGAACAAAAAGTACCAAAAACTTTCCTCTTATAGAATTTTATCTACTTAGGGCATTGTATCTTCAATTTTATGTTTCTAAGTCCAATAATAACGGTTATTCAAAAAGTACCAGTTTAATAACTAAGAAGTACCAATAAGCGCTTTTAGAGATTCTCATTCACTCAGGACTATGCAGGTTTAATTTTATGTTCATTAGACCAACATTAGCGGAAATTTAAAAAAGTACCAGTTAAAAAACGAAAAAGTACAAAAAAAATCTCTCGTACAGATTGTCATTCACTCAAGACCTTCCATGTTTAATTTTATGTTTCTAGGTCCAATACTAACGGAAATTGAAAAAGTACCAGCTAACGAATAAAAAAGTACCAATAAGATCCCACTAAAAGATTCTCATTTACACAGGATCGTGCATGTTTAATTTTATGTTTCTAGGTCCAATACTGACGGAAATTCAAAAAGTACTAGTAAATGAACAAAAAAGTACCAACAACTTCCCTCTTATGGATTCTTATCCACTCAGGACCTTGCATTTTTAATTTTATCTTTCTAGGTCCAATACCAACTGAAATTCAAAAAGTATTAATCAAAGAATAAAAAAGTACCAAAAAGTTCATTCTTATAGATTCTCATCCATCCAGGACATTGCATATTGAATTTTATGTTTCTAGGTCCAATACTAAAGGAAATTCAAAAAGTACCAGTTAAAAAACAAAAAAGTACCAAAAAGTTCCGTCATAGATTCTTATTCACTCACGACATTGCATGTTGAATCTTATGTTTTTAGGTCCAACATAACAATAATTTAAAAAATACCAAAAAGTTAAGTAAAATATCAAATTTCCTGTATTCCCCCTTTTTGGTACTATTTTTCACCCCATTAAAGTATAAAAAATTTCAGTATTATAGTGGCAGCCCATAATTTAGTACGAATATTTCAAAAAATGGAGAAAAATGTTTTTTAAAAAAAGTACCAAAAATAATTATGATTTTTACCCCTTAAATGTTCGAATTTCGAAAAAGTACCAAATTCATATTCGTATTTTTTTGATAAGTTTCGAATGCGGTATTAACTTTGTTTCTATGTTTATTGGTTCAAAAGATAGATAGGGTGTCAAAAAAGTACTAAAATTCAGATTTTACACGTTTACTCCCAAATAGGGCCGAATTTCAAAAAAGTACCAGACACCTGTCCGCTTATTTTTCTAAAGAACTACGATAGGTATTAAATTTTTTTTGTATCTCTTTTAGTTTTGGAGACATAAGGTTACCGAATTTTCCCGTTTTTACCCTTTTTTACCCCCTAAACATTCGAATTTCCAAAAATCCCGTCTTAGTGGATCGATTTGGGGAGTGACCAATCTCTGGTCCAAATTTCAAGTGTCTAGCTTCAGGCGTTTAGGCTGTGCGATGATGAATCAGTCAGTCAGTGAGTCAGTGAGTCAGTCAGTAACGTTACAATTTTATATATAAAGATTACCCTGCAGATAACGAGACTAGTCCATACATGCATGTAAAGAGTAGTCCAAAACTTCTCCAAATATATGGTTAAAAGGTGGTCCATTTAACATTACGATGTCCTAGGAGGGGACCATATAACCCACCGAAGTAGTCCCTAAACTACTCCATGGAGTACTAAAGTGGGTTAGTTTTAAAAGTACTCAATGTTACTACAGTATGGAGTACACTTAAGGGGTAGAGTAAGCATTTTTAATTTTTTACTAATCGCCTTTTATGGTGTGTTTTGCAGTGTTTAAAAAACTAGACTCCAAGTAGCTGTATACAAAATACAACACAAAATAGTCTAGTTAAAAAATGTTAAAAACTTGTAGTCGTTCATTTACTATTACTACCGCTACCGTCACATTTTAGTAGCGGTAGTTGTAGTAGTAGACCAAAAAGAAAATAATTGGAGGAGCATAGTAAAAAATATTGTACTGCTCTCGCTACCCTTTACTGCTAAAGTAGTTTTATTTTTTAAATTTTAACTACTACCTACCTCAGTAGTTATAGCAGGAGAAGACAACCTAGTATTTGAAGTAGCAGAAGAATAACATTGAAGTAGTTGTTTAATAACATTGAAGCAGTTTTAGAATAACATTGCAGTAGTAGGTTAATAACATTGAAGCTGTCATAAAATAACATTTTGGTAGCAGTAGAAGTAATAAAAACTTAAAATCTTTAGAAAAATAAGTACATGTGTGTTTTAATCAGTGTTGCCAGAAAATCACAATTTTTTTTTTTTTATTTGTGTATTATTGTAATCGCAATGAAATAATATTACATAACTATAAATCGCCTCAGCGCCCAGTATGGCATTAAAGAGGCTAATGGCAACTACTATATCTATTATTCTAATTTATAAAGGGTGGTTAAATTGTAAGGGCCGATGTTGAATGTGAACCACACCTAAACGCCTAGTTTTTTTCCGAATTTTATTTGACATTTCTCTATTTCAGACTTAATTTCAATTTGAACCATGGAGAGATACACAATCCAACAACGTGTTAAAGTTATCCAGACTTATTATGAAAATGGGCGTTCAAATCAAAATGCATATCGTGCACTTCAAGATTCAGTTATGAGGCACATTTTCACCTCAGTGGATTCGTCAATAAACAGAATTGCCGCATTTGGGCGAATGAGAATCCAAGAGTGATTGTCGAAAAACCAATGCACCCACAAAGAGTGACTGTTTGGTGCGGTTTATGGACTGGCGGCATCATCGGGCCGTATTTTTCCAAAATGAGGCCGGTCAGGCAGTTACTGTGAATGGTGTTCGCTATCGTGAGATGATAACGAACTTTTTATGGCCCCAATTGGAAGATATGGATGTGGACGATATGTGGTTTCAGCAGGACGGTGCCACTTGCCACACAGCTAACGAAACAATGGCTCTTTTGCGCAACAAATTCAATGGCCGTGTTATCTCACGTAATGGCGATGTCAATTGGCCGCCAAGATCATGTGATTTGACACCGTTGGACTTTTTTCTTTGGGGTTATTTGAAAGAAAAGGTGTACGTCGATAAGCCAGCAACAATTCAAGAGCTAAAGGATGAGATAATTCGGCACATTAACGGCATAAAACCTCCATTATACCTCAGGGTCATCGAAAATTTGGACCATCGGATGGAGGTGTGCCGCCGTGGTCGCGGCGCCCATTTGGCCGATATTTTGTTCCATACATAATTGAGTAATACCAATATTTCATAATAAAATAAAATTACAATAATTTCCTAAATAGTTTGTGTTTTATTCAAAATGAACATCGGCCCTTGAAATTTAACCACCCTTTACAATATTTACATACGTACAATAAATGAAGAGGAAAAAAGAAAAAAAATAATATAAATACATATGTGTATATTTATTACAAACAAAGCATTTTATTTAGAGAAGTGTTTCAACATTCTCGAGTAAATATTTCTTCAAATTATGTTTAAAAGTTGATAAGACCGGAATGTTCTTTAATTCATTTGGTAACTGATTATATTCACTTGACCCATTGTAAGAAATACGTTGTTTAGATAACTCAAGTCGACATCTCGTTATATTTAAATTTCTTGATTGCCTCGTTGTTCTATGTGTAATTGACATGTTCTCTTGAAACCGTATACTGTGAGTGCCAACTCCTTTTATACATTTAAACATATATACATATTAATAATTGTTGTTTATACAAACCACGAACAGGAAGTATCAATTTGGCATGATTTTTAAACAAATTTACTGTGGAGTACCGGAACGGTAGACCATATACAATTTTTAGGGCTTTATTTTGTGCCGATTGTAAAGACTTTAATGTTGAACATTTTTTATAGCCATATATCATAGGAAGGTATGTTAGATGTGAATGAATTAATGCGTGGTAAAGCATAAGTTTGGTGGTGGTATTTAATTTATTTTTAAATTTATAAAGAATGCCAATTCCTGATGATACTTTTGTCTTTAAGAAATTGATGTGGTGATCCCATAAAAGATTATGATTTCAAAACATAAATCTCCAATGTTTTAAGCTTATAACAAACATAGAACATATAATTTCCAAAATATGTTTTTATATAAACTATTGAGAGAAGCCTAATCAAAAAAATAAATTAAAAATTAATATTGTTTAACAAAATTTAACGCTTTTTAAGTTGATAGGAATATCGCACACACATTGTTACATCGTCATAACTACGTTATATTAATTATAGCTGGATTTCAAAAAGTCATAATACTTTGCAGTCAAAGTCAAAAATGCATCATCAAGCTTATAATGCACAGTTTGCTTTTTGTTTACGCATCGATAACTTTTCTGTTGTATTTCGGGAAAAATAACATTGTAAAGTTCTACACGGTTGCATTGTAGAATGCACTCAAAAAAGAATGTTGCTTTGCAACTGACGTTGTCTGAAAAAAAAACCGAAATCACATAGCGAAAGCAGAAACAGAAATGTGTGAAACAAATTTAAGCGACGATTGTTGATAAACAGCGCTCTTTCCTTTGTTAAAAATAGGTCTAATCAACTTTAAAATTTCACAAAGCAATAAATCCGAAAAAAATGTTTACTGAAAAAGTAAATAAGTTACATTTTTTAACATTTTTTATTTTTTCGAGTTTATTCTACGAGCTAAATTTCAGTTATGTATTTTATAAAGCTTTTTTGTAATAGTTCTATTCCTTCAATTTTTCAGAAATGACTTTATACACTACCAGACTATTATATTGTATTTTCTTGTTTATAAGATACATAACTAAAATTTAGCTCATAGAATAAATTCGAAAAAATAAAAAATGTTGAATATAATATAAAGTAACCTTCGGAAGGAAATAATTCCCAGTTTCTATTTGTTAAAATAGTTGAGTTAAATACATTCAATTTATAAAGTAACACTATCCAGTGAGACACAAAGAATGCTGACGACGGCCGTAGCGGGCCAGAAAATGCATTACATTCTGCTGGTGTCTAATAATTGTTAATTTGTCTGTACATAAAATATACCTCATTGCTTTCCAAAGGAAAGCTAAGGTAAAATGTAACAAGAAAATACAATATAATAGTCTGGTAGTGTATAAAGTCATTTCTGAAAAATTGAAGGAATAGAACTATTACAAAAAAGCTTTATAAAATACATAACTGAAATTTAGCTCATAGAATAAATTCGAAAAAATAAAAAATGTTGAATATAATATAAAGTAACCTTCGGAAGGAAATAATTCCCAGTTTCTATTTGTTAAATTTTTTAGTATTATGGCTTTATTTTCCTTTTCTAAATCTATATTTTATGAATATGGACGTTATTTTTTAAATTAACTTAAAAAATAGGTAAATTTACGGTGTTTTAAAATAAAATTTGTATATTAAACATAAAATTCCAAACATTCCACTGCATTGTGGAATGACTGCTCATAAAATAAATATCAAAAGTTATGAGTACAATAACTTCTAAATTATTGTTTAAATTTGTTCACAATATGTTCTGCGAAGATAAGCAGTCGAAAATTTTTCGCATAGAAATGTTTAAAAAGTGTCGAGTTGCAACACTGTTTAGAATCATTCAAGCAACAACTACACATACATACGTAGTCATTGTTGGTTTATAGTTTTGCTTTTTATTTTAGTTTTTGACTACCTCAATGTTATTATTTTACTACTTCAATGTTATTTACATACAACATCAATGTTATTTTTTTACTACCTCAATGTTAATAAACTACTGCCTAAAAATTTTCTAGTGTTTTTACTGCTGCTACTCCATTTTTTGGTTTTATATTTTGCACGTAGCAGTAGTTTTAAAAAAGGTAATGCTCCAAAACAAGACAACTGCTCTTTTGCCGCTACTTGTAATTGTTTAGAGTACTAGTTTTAGTAATAGTAAAAAAATGTTTAGGTAGTGTAGTTTTTTGAACACTGGTGTTTTGTAGTCTATTATTGCTATTATTAAATATATTTACTTGGTATTTTAATTTTTTTTACCTTTTTTCCACAAATTTCACAAACTACCAATGTGTAATACTGTAAACTATAGAAAAGTATACATCATGTAGTTGTTGGCAGCACTGCATGTTAATTTTTTATAACATGGTCCATACTACAGTACATTGGACCATGTTGTAAGTAGTCCATTTAACCCAAAATGAACCACGTAGTCAAATATTATCTGTAGGGTACAACAACTTTTAAATGAAGTTTGATGGACTGAATTCAATGTGTGGCTGTGCTAAGCAAAACAATATATTATTAACACATACGTTCAGTTTAATATGTTTCCATGCCCCCAAGGCGAATAAATTTTTCAGGTGGCGTTGAAAGCACAGATGTGCTACTTTTTTTATAAATTAGAGATAGGAATGTCAAAAGTTACTTGTGTTATTGACATATCGACCAACGAATGCAACAAATAAAATGCAATACAACAAATAAATTAAACAAATGTTTCTTTCAGTGTGACGCAGCATGCGCCTTAAAACACTTTTCATTCATGTTTAGGTTATTTGTTTGTTTAATGAATGAATTTTTATGCCTGATTTACTATACAATGCAACATAATACGGTTATTTATGTAATCAATACATTTGTATGTGTTATATGTATGTACATAAGGGTAGTCCATATTTTTCAACTTTGTTTATTCGACCATAACTCATTCCCCTTAATCTAGGTTCATACGCGTTTTTAATGATATCTTTTTTTCAATATTTATTTATTGGATCTTCATATACTAATGATGAACACATATGAACTAACAATAATCAATCAAATCTTATCCTAATACCTTGTTTTGTGTGCTGCCAGTACCAGACAACAAATTTCGTCATCACGGTTGCTGTTTACATACTTATGTATGTAGGTGTTTATCGCTCTTCTGATTGGGTGAGTTGTCGTGTCATTTCTCCGGGTGTTTACCTTTACTCTTTTTTCTGAAACTTTTTTCATTTCGCCCTCCCCCTATTGGGTGGTCAGATTGTTGGCGATGCTGGCATGCTGGCGTTTAACCCGGCCTGGACAACAACAAAAAAATTTACTCATGCCAGCCTCTTCGAGGTATAGATGTGTGCATAAAAAAAAATATATATATAGGGCCCAAAGTGAACTAAAAATTGTCAGATACTTACATCTCCTTCTTTCCCTTTCACCGCAGTGACTGGTGGATGACTTTTCCAATCCTGGCTGCCCCTCCTATTGGAATCCCTTTCGACTCTTCCATGAAATCCAAGGCCAAATATATTTAGATTTCCCTAACCATACCTACGTTTTTATTTACGCCACCTTATCCCTTTTCGCCTAGCCAATCATATTTCCATTTAAAGGCGCCCGTACACGACATGTATTTGTCATCTGACATGTCAAATTTTCAAGTCACATGTAATTGTTCATGTCTGTCAAAATTGCTGTTTTACATAAGGTTTATAATATTCGGTCACAAACGTACATGTAATTTGCTTCTGACATTGTCTCTGTTTTTTTTCGCATTGTTATTGCAGAAACCAAAGTAGTTCTCGGTTTCAAAATAGCTTGCTGCCGCCACGAAAATATTTATTTGCGCCGTAAAATAATTTAGCCATCTTAACATTTTTTTTTTTTTATTTTAAAGATACCAATTTAGAATTTTATAATTAAACGGTTTTTATGTAAATATTTACATAAATTATATTCAATGGTGAGATGAGCATACATATCTTGGTATTGTAAAATATTAACTTCAGCCGGCTAATGATTCCGTCAATAGTTGACGCCGCTGCCAGTTTCTTCCCGGCATAGATTTCTGATGTCAGATGGTTTGTCAGAAGAAAATAGAGCACGCTATAATTGAAATTTTGTCAGATGACTTTGCGTCTGACTTTTACAGAAGCAAAGTTAAAAAGGTAACACACGACATGTATGTGTTTTGCAGTGGGAAATTTGACATGTCAGATGACAAAAACATGTCGTCTATATGCTCCTTAAATGATAGAATTAAATTTTCTTATTTAACTTCATTTTGAACAATGTTTATTTATTATAACTTTTATTATAAAAACGGGTAAAACAAAAGGTTTTCTTTCCCTTTCCCCACTTTTCACAGTACAAAAGATTAATTTTTTGTTTGTTTTTAAAGTTTACAAGAAGGATATGCAGGAAAAATATAAAAGTATTCAAATATGCAATTGTGATATGAAATTTAGAAAAAGTAATACAATCTTCGAGACAATGATAAATCATATATGTATTAAACTATTAATTCCATGTTTCGCCCGTTTCATAATTGGTTTGGCTTTTCTGCCGTTTTCTTTATTTCCCCTCTGCGTCTTCTTTTACTGGATGGCTGCCTCCACTTATTCCCTACATCGGGGGTTTATTCGGTATAGGGTCGTACGTAAGCGTCCAAAGTCCGGGTTTGTTCAATTTAAGCAAATCAAAAAAAAAAAAAAAAAAAAAAAAAATCCTATATATATTTTTCTTCAAGATCGCCTTAGGCTATTTATAATAGGGAAACACAAAGCTGTAGGGAAACTTTTCCCTTAATTAAGACAAAACGAATCCTAGGGTGAGCTCCTTTTTTTCACAAATTTTCACAAAGGAATTAAACAAATTTATTACGTGTTTCATAGATACGTCGAGAAATTTTTAAATAAAAAGAATAATATATATATAATTATTTTACAAGTGTGGTGTTTTGTTTTTTTTTCAGGTCCGTGGTCGTCTGTGTACTCCGTCCCAGGTCGTTTGATACCTCTACACCGATGATGAAGAAAGATTTTGCGCTCCCTCGTTGGCTGTGGTGGCGATGAAGTGGCCTTGGAGTTAACCGCTTTCCTTTTTCCCTCACTTCCCGGCAATTTTGTTTCAAATAGTTTTAAGATTTCTATTAAAATTTTATGAATTTGTTCCCGACCAATAAAATCCTCTGTAGCCAAAAATTGTTCTGTCTCAAGGTGTTGTAAAAACTTTTCACTTTTTGCTTAATTAATTATCTTTTTGTTTTTAAAGTCTATTATAAGGAATTAATTTTTTTTTTGTTTGATTTAAAACTTCGGTGAACCACGGAAGAAAAAAAAGGCACGTTTTTCTTATTGTTTGCCCCAAGAAACCTTTGTTTTTGCTTACCCTGCGGCCACACGTTCTTTGTTCTTGATTGTCATTTAGTGCTGGTTCACACAGGTCAAGTTTACTTGAACAGTTTTATTTAAATTTTCTTTTGAACTTGCGTTCACGTTCATGCACAAAATTAATTTTTGTTTTCTTTTCCTTCAACTTTGTAGCTTTTTATTATATCACGGATGAAAAAAGAAAAGAAAAATACAAAACTGACTGGTACGGTCAAGTATGTACCCCTCTCTTTACCCCTCTCTCCTAAAAGCTCAAGACTTGAAGCGTCAAACTTGACCTGTGTGAACCAGCACTTACATATACTGCTTGTCAAAATTTACATAAATTGAAAGCTGTGACGTAGGCTGCACTCAATTTGTAAGCAATTTACTTCCAAGATGTCAACAACAACAGAGACAACCTTGTACTCAGCTGTAAAATTGAAAGTAAATTGCCAAACAAATGGAAAGGTGAAATTGAAAGCCATCTCGTGGTGAATTTAAAAAGTGTGAGTGTGTTACAGTGCAGCCACACGATCAAGATTTTCTTGATAGTCTTTTACATATACTGATTGTCAAAATATGCAAAAGTTGACAGCTGTGACGTAGGCTGCACGCAAGTTGAAAGCAATTTACTTTTTCAAGATGTCGTCGCCGAGAAAACAACTCAAAATGTTTTGCTATATTCCACTTTTGATTTTTCTGCACTGTAGGCTGTTCGAAGGGACTTTATTTTTTTCGTAGGCTTTTATTTTCAAATCATTTCGCCTATATGATGAAAGATTCATAAAATTGCATGGCTTCTGTACAGCTCTATGAATCGCAGAACATCATTTTGCTTATTAATTTTATAAATAAATTTTATTAATAAACATATTTCACTATTTTTTTTAGGTTTTTAGTTAAAATTTTAAAATTCCCGCAACAATTTGTAAAAAAAAAGAACTTCAGCTTTTACCGGCAAAATATTTGTGAAAATAAACAAAAACAACTTCAAAAGATTTGTAATAAGATGTTTTCTTTTACGAAAATTGATACACTCACTGGCAAGAGAATTTTAGAGGCATTTCGTATCAATTTTTAAAAGTATGAGTGTATTGGTAAAAAAGTGTGAGTGTATTAAAACTTGATAGTTGATCGTGTAACCCTCAAGTTAGTAAAAAACTGAGAGTGTATTGCAAATTGAAAGGAATTGAAAGGCAAAACTTGATCGTGTGGCCACCAAGTTAAACTATTCTTCTTCCATCATCCGTCTCTTTAACTCACAGTAGTTTGTGAATTGTCAATTCACACAACAGAGTGCTAGGAATGGGGAAAAAATATCGATATATCAAAATATCGATATTTTTAAAAAGAATAATCGATATATATCGCCGATATTTAAAATACCGATGTATCGATGTATCGATATTGAAATACGACTGTCGAATTCGATATTTTTTAAAGTCAGTCCTCATTAAAAACTCAAAATTTTAGACGTTTTTCAAACAATATGCGTTTTTTAAGAATTGGCATCACTGCATGCATCATATGTTTTTTATAACTAGTATGAAGATCTATAACTCCCAGTCTATAACTGACATGATTTGCTGTTATAACATAATGTTATAAAAGTGTTGTTAAAACATTTGCATTAATTACCGTGTTATAACATGAGAAAACCTCTAATATGATGAGTCTATACATAACACTAACGTCATATTAGTGTTAATGTTATGCATTTCATGTCAGTTGTAGACTGCATGTAAAGATTAGCATTTATAAGAAGAATTAAGAAAAAAGTGGGGTTTGCAGACATTGCAGATTTCTAATTAAAACCGTAAAGTCAAGCGAACTTGAAAAGAGTTATTTTATGCGGTTTTGGAAAAATATATGTGCCTATATATATTTGGAATAATAATAAGATTTGTGCATATATGTATATTAGGGGTATTACCAATTTTTTGGCATAGTACCATGAGGTCAACCATGTCCTAGTCACCACGAAAATCATAATCTTTTGTAATTTTTCTCAAAAAAGTTCACGCACCAATTGGTTTTTCTAAACCAATGCAATATTGAATATTCATGATTTTATGCGGTGTTTTTTATTCTTTTTTAATAATTTTTTGTTAAACAAGTTTAAATATACGTTTTAGTTTGCGGAAAAATCTCTTACCATTTCCAAATATTAATGAAATTTCATACTTGAGCTATTTTTTGTTTTAAATAAACATATTATTAATTTTTCTTAACTAAAAAGAAAAATAAAAATTTTCAAAACTTCATCGCGGTTGGTGCGTGAACTTTTTTGACCTTAGCAAAAAAATAAATATACGTTCCCGTAAAGTTGTTTATGCTCTATCGGACTGTGCTATGCCAATTTTGATATTTTAAAAAATTGTTAAAAAGTTATATCCCTAATGTATATATATTACATTTTTTAATTTGGTAAAAGTTTCAGCAAAATACGTTCGATATATCGATATTTTTGAAATAATATATATCGATACTCTTAAAAAATATCGATTCGATATTTTACTGCATATTTTCTAATCATAGTTGTTACTAATGGCACATTGAGATCCTTATGAATGTTTGAGTTTTTAACATACCAGGGAGCGGCTGTGATTATTCGAAGAAGTTTATTTTGGCGTCTTTGAATTTTTTCGATATTAAAAGCGGAGGCAGTGCCCCGTCGCACCAGATAGGCTTTAAGATAGAGTTGTAAAGTTGAAGCTTGCAATCGATATTAAGGACAGAATTTCTTTCAATAAGCCAATGAATTTGGATGACTTTTGGTTTCATTTGAGTTAATTTTGCCTCTATATGGCTTTTCCACGATAAACGGCGACCTAGATGCAGATAATATTGGACTACGTGATCCATTGTGATGAAATGGACTACTCCCTGGACTGGTCCAATGTTATGCAAGCATGGACCATGTCATTATTGAAAACAGTTTGTAGTGAAGCGACATGTCTTCGTTTTTAAACGAAATGTTTTCGTTTTTAAACGAAGTTAAAACTAATCCTCTGGAGTTTACCAAGGAGTAGTTTCAAAACTAGTCCACTAGAGTATGTATGAACATGGAGTAGTTTTAAGACTACTCCGTTGTAATGCAAATCTGGGTCATATGGTCCAGCCCTAGGACATCGTAATGTTAAATGGACCACCTTTTAACCATATATTTGGAGTAGCTTTGGAGTACTCCTACTCCTTTATGGACTACTATTTACATGCATGTATGGACTAGTCTCGTTATCTGCAGGGAATGTCAACCATTCTAAGCAAAACACTAACAAATCAAAACAAATAGGCTCAAACTATCAAAATCAGAAGGCGTTTCGACACCACCTGTAGTTAATTCGCCTTGTGATAAACAAACTAATTTTGTACAAAAAAAATATACAAACTTTTAATATGACAATTTAAAGTCCAACTATAATATGCTTAAGTTGGATAAAGCAACTGTGCGAATACATGTAAATCATATGAGTCAAATCATATTAATTAGGAAACTTTTTATTAAGTTGAATGAATCTGTCATTGGTTTAAGCAAAGTGAGAAACAGATCGCACTTTCCGTATGGAATCAATTGATTTTTGATTTTATTTTGGTTTTTTTAAATACATTTTAGAGGGTTTTTGTTAATTTTTGACAGAAGTTTAAGCAAGATTAGAAAAGTTTAAAAAATTTTTCTTCAATTGAAGCACAGCCGCGAATAACGTTTTAAGTTACAAATTAATAATTTTTCAGGAGAGCAAAAAAAACGATTTTTTGACAGGTTGAATTATTTGTTTAAAAAAATTTTTTTTCTATTATCAAAAATAATGACAATAAAAACTTTAATGCAAAAGGCTTATAAAACATTATTCCGCACTGCAAAACCATGTCGGCTTCATCATTTTGTTAGTAACTTGCAATGTTCTTCCATTGGCTGACACTTTGTACGCCATTTTGAAGGCGTTAAGGTGCATAGTTTTGGTTGATTTGATGTTTAAACTGTGTAAGAGGGTAAGGTCAACGGTTATCTGCAAAAAACAGTTTTTGCAAAATGTAGCGTTTACAACGTTATTCGCGGCTGTGCTTCAATTACTTAATAACTTTCATAATTTTCTTCTGTGTTAAGTCTCGAAATATAAAAATTATCTGTATTTCTGTTTATTTTAACAACAGGGCAGGGGTCACCTTGATAGGCGATGCGCAACGCCTTCCCTTTATCCGATGCCCATAATTGTTTGGATTTCGTATTTTAACGTATTTTACGGGGAATTATGGTCTATAACTTCAAAAAAATGTTCTGCCATACACCTTAGGACCACACTAATATTAGTGTACATATCGCTCCTTTATTGTAACATAGTCATATCTCAAAAATAATCAAACTTGGCAAAATGCGATTAAAGTTTTTAAAATGTATCTTTATATACCGATTTTATAAAATAAATTTTGCTATAACCTGGGTTCAGTTTGAGATATAATTTTTTTTCTTACATAGGTATAAAGAAGGTATGAAGGAAGACTTTTGCTTAAATAATTTACAAGTTTTGATTTTGTTGAGATATGACTATGTTGCAATAAAGGAGCGAGATGTATACATACTTATGTATTTTATAAATGAATGAGCAACAAATTTTAACATTGCAAATAATCTAAAGACGACCAAAACAACCACTTGTTTGTTATACATACAACACTCCTGTCTATAACTTAATAAAAACCACAGAAAAGGGATTCATTACTTGATGATTTTTGTGAATGAAAAATGTGAAGATTTTAAGGAATAATTTATTTTTAAACGAATGCTTTTATAATTGAACATGTGATGTAAGATGTCATATTTTCAATGTTAAAAGTAACAGTAAATTTCTGGAACTGAATAAATTGAATCATTATTTTTTGCTTTTATAAACTGTTTTAACTATGTAACTCATTTTTATTTTGTTAAGGACCAAATATTTAATAATGTTTAAAAATCTGGCTTCTCTTACACATGCACATCAAAAAAGGCGTAGGTGGTGTCCTTGAAAACTTGTTGCTTGACAAAAACGAATAAAGAGAAAATTGGTACAACATTGAGAGCAATAACGATTTTATAAAAAAGAGAAAACATTTACAGTTATATTTAAGGTGACCATAAGTTAAATATATTGAAAAGGATACAATAAAGAAAAGTTTTTCTTAAAAAAATAATTTTGTTTTACCAACTTGGTCTGCTTAGTCTTAATGAAATAATAAATTGCTAGATAAGAATATATTTTTTTTGGTCTCTTACCAAAATCTATATACAGTTTAACGTAGACACCGCTTAGATAAAGTTCGTGATTTTAAGAAAAAAGTTGCTGAAATAAAAAGTATTTAATAAATATCAAAAAGAGATAAAATTAAGTGTTGAAATATGTTGCATATATTTAGTAAGTACCTACCTACCTAAATGGTAAAAAATTAACTTTAAAACTGCGTTGTTTATAAGAAAAGTAATTTATTTTATTTGTTTAAGTAGGTATTTGAGTGCCTATATAAACGAGTAAATCTTGTTTGATGGTGAATTGAATTTTTTCTAAAAAGTTTTATTGGGGAGTTAAGACAAATTTTGTTGCATTAATAAAATTTTAATGTTTAGGTACCTACATGCATATGTATGTATGTATGTATTTATAGGGACAAAATCCCAGCGGGAAAAAGAAGGAGTACGGATGCCTTTTAGAAGGCCTCTGAACTCCTTCTTTTGGATAAACAAGGCCTACTCGCTCCATTCCATACTCATATATTTTTTACACACGTTGTAATTGCGGAGTAGGCCTTCCGCTCTCGCTTCTTTAGAAGGTACATAAAAATGGTAACGGGATCAAAAAAAAAAATAATTATTTTGCTTTTGCTTTTGCAAAAAAAAGCAATACATAAAATGTTACTCCTTCTCTACTCCCTTTTCAAAGAAGCAAAGGAAGGTGTATCTTATCTTTAACACCAAAGAGAAGAGACCTTCTATGAGGCATTCTTTAGCAGTTAGATAAGAATAGTAATTTAATCAAAACCATTTTTAAGTAGGCCTTTTAGAAGGCCTGAAGTAAGAAGGTCTGCTGAGTTTTACCGCTGGGATGCTTAAAATATATATTTTTTTTATTATATATTTTATTATATTATATATTTTTTTTATTAACCATGGATGGGTAATTCTTATTAGGTTAGAAATAAAATATACATACATACCTATGTACATCTTTCAAATTATTCTTATAATAATATTACTGTCAAATATGTACTTATGCTAGTGGCTCGAATTTAATTTAAGATTTATTGAAGTTGTTTCATTAAAGTTAATTCCGTAAAGACTTATGCTTACAAAACAGATTTTCTATGAAAAGTTTCTTTAAAAAACGTTTGTTAAATGTAATACAGTAGAATCTCACAAATTAGAACCACTTTGTGCACCGGGCAATTCGAATTTCTGAAAAGTTCGAATTTCTGGACATTTATATTACAGAAAATGATAAAATTATAATGAAATAATTGTGTAAGCTTTATTTTAACTCAAAACAGTTTCTATTTTATAACATTTTATTAATTGAACATATTAAATTAAAGTTTTTTAACTAGTTTTTATAATAGACCTTCAGTTATCAACTGACCCAAATTTGTACAAGCATATTAAATTTCATACTCATATGACTGAATTGTACACACCATCAATAACTCGGTGATTCCGCGTTTTATTTTTACTTTAATGAGCGAAAAAAATAATTTTTAGTGAAATTACAAAAAAAAAAAAAATATATATATATATGTATGTATATTAGAGCGACTCAAGTTGTATGGAAGCAAAATTCGTGGCCGATGTACCCTCCTAAAAATGAACCTTGGACTTTTTTAAGTTTACATTTTAAATATTTCGGCTCCAGGGTTGACCTCTCATGAGCTGAACCAGTTTGAAAAATGGTCTATTTTTGCATGTTTTGCTACTTTAAGAATCTGTTTCCTTACCAACATATACAAGTTGGGTACCGTAAGAAAGGTTTTTTAAGGCGCGCCCAACTGTATATAACATTTGTCCAGGGACGATCATCCATGTCATTTTTTTAAGGATTTTCTGTAAAAAAACGGTTTTTGAATTTTTTGTTTGGGGTTGTTTGTAATAAAAGCGCCAAATTAACATATTTTAATGTTTAGTCGATTTAATTAAATACGTGTCTCAGCTTTTTTGAAATTCGTGCTAGCTCGCGTTTTGACAAAAATGCAATGGGGTGGTAACCCTTCGTTTTAAATAGGGCAATATGGGTATCAAATTTTATCTTTTGCCAAGTATATCATCTTTGTATGTAAATAATTTAGATTTGTGCAAATTAGATGCATTTTACACGGTGCTCTTCACGACTTTTTGGCGGCATATTTTTTTCGCAAATTAAAAAAAAAATCAGGTCGTGGATCATTTCTTTTTTTCTTTCTTTAGTCCTATTTTCATCCATACATGATCTAGAAACTACATACATGATCTAGAAACTAAATAACCGCATATTAAGGACAGAAAAAGTAAAGTCCTTAAAATGTTACGTATCTGCCGTATCCTTGTAGCTTTAAAATGTTTTCTTAAGCTTATTTAGTTATCTTTCCAATTAACCAACGCTTATTTTTTCCATTGTGTTTCAGAAACGTCCAAAGTTATGATAGGATTCATAAAAATCTTTAAAATATCACTAACAACAACATATTTTATCTGTGATAATAAATTCCCACATACATATAAGTATAATGTGAAAATGTTTATAGACTAAAAACATATTCGTGTTTTAAGGAATTCTATTTATTGATTTTTTCAAGAGCAATTTGATATATAAAAAACACTTTTCTAGAAGATTTTCATTAACTTCATCAGCCATTTAAACATACCTTCAAATACATATCATATATATGATTGCCTGAAATTTCATTCATAATCGCCAGTTGGCGATTTTAACTATTTTATAAATCGCCATGTCGCCAAACCAAAAATTAGGTCGCCAAACATGTTTGAAAATCGCCACGTTTGGCGATAAGTCGCCACATCTGACAACCCTGCCAATCAGTACTTCGTCTACAATGTCGGCCACAATAAACTCATGAAAATTGACAATATTGGCAATTCTTATCACTACACGTGTTTTGCCGTAGACAGTAGCAGGCTCACCTGTAGCTGTTCGCAAGCTCACTCCGCTTAATGGTTCGACAGCTCCCGTTACCAAGTCAGGCCTTATAATTGAAAATCCTGCACCAGTGTCGATAGTCAAAATTCGCTTTTTACCATCGATGTAGCCAAATGTCGTAATACTTTTATATCTCTTTGGCACTACTAAATTTATTATCGAGTCATCAGATGCAAAAGGTAGCTCTCCCTCCATACTTAATGGCGACTCCTGTGATGACTGATGACTAGCCCGTTGGTTGTTTCTCGGCGGCGAAGCAGATCTTAAAATTTTTCTGGTGCTTTGAAGTTACGGTGCATGTGCCAAATCTTACCGCAGTTAAAACATTTCAATTTGTTTTTGCCCAGCTTCTCACTTAACACCCGCAAAACAGCTTCTTTAAGGCTCTTTAATTCCTTCATGATATCTCTATTATCATCAGCAATAACATCGAGCCTTTGCACCTTATACGACTTGTGCTTGGCAACTTTTCTTGCGGTTTCCTGAGCCAGGGCAAATGAAACAGTTTCTGCAAATGTTGACTTTAATGCTACACACACCGCATACTTTACATCAGCATCTCTTATACCGTTAATGAATGCTTCTGTTTTGAAGCTGTCCAACAATGAATGATTCTCACCAGGATAAGTTAGCTGTACCAACCGCTCAATCTCCACTTCGAAGTCTTGTAAGGTTTCGTTTGCCTTTTGCACTCTGCCACGCAACTCCATTTTGTAAATTTCCTTTTTGTGTTCACCTTCATACTTACGTTGCAGTGCTACCATAATTTCATCATACAGTACTTTTCGTTTATAGTCACAACGCTTATAGTCACTTTAGCGATATAGTCCATTTTATATGTTTATTTTGCCGCTGTAAGTTAATTTAATATAAAGTTTTAACGTTATAGTCCATTTAGCGATATAAGCACATTTGCCATATATGCCATCCATCAACAGTCATCATCATAAGAAAAGCAAATTAATGGCGTTATAGTCGCATTAGCAAATTTTACTAAGTTCTTTTTAGTTTTCGAATCAAAAATCTATCCAAAGAATGAATGAATTAAATCATTTAATTTTTGTCATCAACTCTCTACTCGTAAAACATTAGTTTTTGCCGTTGGTATCAGCTATGAAATATATTGTTATTATTTTAACTATTTTTTTATACAGTATGTAACTCTGTTGTAAAACCATAAGCCTGATGTCGGTGTAATTTATATGCATTTTTAATTTCCTTTATTCACATAGCTTGATTTTATTCGAATTCGGTTATTTGCGTCATAGTGGCATATATGTGAATTAGCCTTATAGTCACATTAGCGATATAGTCCACGTTATGGTTGCAACTAAAGCATGTCACTATAAGCGAAAAGTACTGTAATTGTTTCTGCTACTTACTGGTACACTTTCAAGCACTTCAGCCACAGTCCCCTTTAAAGCAAGAATGTTGGCAACTGTATCGAACTGGAACTTAAAAACATTTAATGGCACACTACCGTCAAAACTTGGGGCCTTTATTCTACTAGAAACTTCTGGAATAACTCGCACTGGTCCTTCTTGGCATTGAATGTTATTTACTTTTGGCCTCCAGATGGTGTAGTTTTCCATCAAAAACCGTAACTTGTGTTTTTACATCCGTGACTTGAGTTTTTACATCCGTTACTTGAGTTTTTACATCAGACAGTTTCTGGTTAAATTCTATTTCCATGTCATCTACTCTTTCATTTATGACAGTAGAAATCTCTTGAAGCTTCTCAAGTTTTTCATTAGTAGCCTGAAGCTTCTCGTTGGTTATTCTGGAATTCTCTTGAATTTCAGCCAGGATGGTGCTTGACTTCTCCTCCATTTTTCTAGAAGTTTCATCCATTTTTCTAGAAGTTTCAGCTAACATCGCTCTGGAATTTTCGTCCATTTTTCTAGAATTTTCTTTTGACATTTTTTCCATTTTTGCCATCATAGCAGCAAACATTGTGTTTAAATCCATACTGCTAGCAGCTGCAATTGCATCGCTCGAATTCATCTAATAGTCTCTTCTGCAGCTCTGCTTTACATATTACCTGCAGTTGGCAGATCCAACTTGCCCAATTCTTTCTTGAGCTGTTCTACTTTAAGCTCTTCAAATTTCATTGCTGTCTATTTTTTTTATTTTAGTTATACAATTTCACTTCTGACACCAATTGTTACGTTACTGCCTTTCAATAACGTTTTGGTTTATTTCCTTTATAATAAACCGTTCGAGTGCTTTTATTGCAATTCAAATAAAACAAATAAACACAACACTTTAATGTATAACACCATTTTATTAAGAACATAGTCACCTTAACAACCGACATTTACAGCTTTTATTTACAGCTCACTATTGTAATCAACACACTTCAAACGTTTATAGTTTTCTCCGCGTGATGCGCTCTTAACTTGACAAAGTCTGAACTAATACCGTTTTTTGATACAAGACGCCACAAGTATTTATACTGTTATTCAGCCATCTAGAACATTCGAAATGTTTCTCGAAGGTTCGAGGCTTTACGTATTCACCACTCTAAAGTCCATTATGATATATGGCGGCACTTATGTTTACATAATTTCACCACTTATACTAAAGCTTTTTTAACGGTCATTTCTAGGGCTTTCTGCACATTGGGATTGAGGTGTGCTAAATTATAAAATTTTTTAATAACAATGTAAACTAATACAATTACTTATGAATACAACACAACTAATAAATACAAGATAATTAATAATTACAACTAATTCTAAACTAAAGTTACTTTCGTAACAATATGTAAAAAAATCAGAATTTAAGATACAAAGTTATTGCAAAATATATTTAATTAAATCTGTATATAAAGGTATGTTTATAAAACTTTAATCGCATTTTGTCAAATTAAATTTTTTTGAGATACCTACGACTATGTTGGAATAAAGAAGCGATATGTTCTTTATGGAGTATAAAATGAATATTATAAAAGATTCACATGGAATTATTAGTGGAATAAAAATGTAAATTAATACGGTGAATTGAATTTCTTCTTCATGCTGAATTTGTTAAACGATGAAATATTTTTTAGAATTCTTACTTTTAATGTCTAGATTTTAGTTCCGATTCGCCCTTCTAGAAATTATTTTCCTCTTAGACTTCAATACTTTCGTTCTTATTATGCACATTTTGATTCTATCCGCAAAATGGTAAAAAGTTTTTTATTTTGATTGCTCTGATTAAAAATTGTCTTAAAATCTTAAATTTTTGTTATATACCTACTAGATAGGTACTTTAGATTTAATTATTTTAGGCATACCTAATAGCCAGTAAGAAATATAAGTTTCATTGACGAATTAAGTAAATGAATAAACAAAAAAATTGGGTGGGAATACGTTTTCCAGGGAATAAAAAAAGTGCGGGAAAAACCCTACTCTTTATAAATGGTGGTTTACAACAAAAAATCCCCGCTAAATAACAAACAGTCTTAACTGAATCTCTATTCAGAGAATAATTCCAAATTTAAAACATCTGAAACAATAAAAAATATAATAATAGAATTTATATCTGTTAGTTTAAGAATTTCTTGCACGAGTACCTATCTATCTTTTTATACCCTCCACCACAATTAGTTGTGAAGAGGGTATATTAAGTTTGTCATTCCGTGTGAAACTTTTTTATTATTCATCTCAGACCCCATAAAGTATATATATTCTGGGTCCTTGAGTAATTCTAAGTCTATTTAGCCATGTCCGTTTGTCCGTCTGTCCGTCTGTTGAAAACACGCTCACTTTCGAACAACTCAAAAGAAATGAACAAACTTGGTGCCAAATTGCTTATAGTTATCCTAAGCAGTTTGGGATTGAAATACAGCAAAATCGGTTCAGTAGGACCAGAGCTATGAATCAAAATGTGGAACCACCACCTAAAAAAATTGATAATTTTGTTACAAAAAATAACATAAATGCTGGAACAAGGCACGGAATGAGATAAGATTTTGCAAAAATTTGTTTTATTTGACTGGAAATCACGCTGTTAAATTTCGTGATGATCCGTCCATAATTTACCCTAAGCCCCATATAAACAATACTTCCGGAAAACAGTTTAGTACGCCTGAAACCGTAAAAAATAACGCTAGCGTTAAAAAATTTGGTACGTCACAGTTTTTTAGGACTAGAAATAACACTGTGAAATTTCGTGACGATCGGTCTATAATTTACCTTAGGCCCCATATAAACCCTACTACCGGAAAACAGTTTAGTACGCCTAAAACCGTAAAAAATAATGCAATCATAACAAATTTTGGCTCGTCAGTTTTATAATACTATAAATGATACTGTGAAATTTCGTGAAGATCGGTACATAATTTACCCTAGGCCCCATACAAACCCTACTCCCGGAAAACAGTTTAGTACACCTAAAACCATAATTAATAATGCTAACATAACAGAAATTGGTACGTCACAGTTTTAAAGAACTAGAAATGACGCTGTACAATTTCGTGATGATCGGTGCATAATTTACCCTAGGCACCATATAAACCCTACTACCGGAAAACACTTTAGTCGCCTAAAACCATAATTAATAACAAATTGTCACAGTTTAAGATAATAATAACATCATACAGATATTACTCCTTAAACATTCGAACTGTCGGTGGAGGGTATCAAAGATTCGGCACAGCCGAATATAGCACTCTAACTTGTTTTAAATACCTTTAAATTGAATGTGTTTTTAAACAACAATAAGTTATATGTACTAAAAAAAACTGACTCTCCTCTCGCGCTTAATTATTATTGGTTTTGCGCAAAAGAGGAAAGAAAGAACTTTTATTTTTGCTGCTCTTTTTTAGTCTTTTTCTTGCCGCTGAACAGTGTTTTTGTTGATATTCATAAAATTTAACTTGTTGCTGTTGAACAGTAAAAATTATCATTAATTAAATTGTAAATTAATTTTAAAAAATTTTTCTTTGTTTACAAGCAGCCATTTTTCAAGGTAAGTTAAAATTATTATTTAACAAAAGAGTGTATACCTAACTAAACCGTGATTTTTTTTCTTAAAATATGCCAACATATTGTTATAATTTTGCCTTCAGATATTTTTTCAATTGTTTTTGCTGTTAGTGTTGTTGTTGCTGCTTTAACATTTAACTGTAGGGTTCCCAGATGCTTTTCCTTGTCGTATTCCTAATTGAGAAATGTGTATCCCCAAAATTCTCCATTATTTAAAAATTCAATTTAATTTAATTATTGATTCGTGCATATTTGATTTGTGCATAGTAGTACCATAAGTATGCACTGCATACTTATGTTACAAAAAGGTTATATATAATTCCACTTGAGCAAATTTTGGATAAATTAGTATATACAGTACGTGCAAACAAATATATATATATAGTCTTTTTAATAATTTTATTGGTATAAAAATCCGTTAAAAAATACCAAAATTGACACCATCCGTTGTCAGAAGTGAGCCAGCTACGTTTGTTTTCAAATTAACAACGGGTGGTGTCAATATTTGTAAACTAAGTACCTCTTTGTCATTTTGTCGCCATAGGTCTAATTTTAAAAACAAACTCACATATTTACACCACAATGGTCTCATTTTGACAACATTCTGGTAAATAATAACCCATTGTTAACCCAACCAATAAAAAAAAACATGAGATATTTATTGTTGTACATATTTCTTTAATATTTTTTGAAAAAAAGGAAAAAAAAATAATTTACAGATTTTATTAAAAAAAAAAAAATATATATATATTGGCATCGTTGCATATTAGTAAAATAAAACATAGACCTTACCAATTAAAAGCTTTTCTACTAATTAAGTGCTTAATTTCCATTTGGCCGTAACTTAGAGGGTACTAAAACAGTTTCATCATCTAAACCGAACTAAAAACAAAATTTTCAAATTATGTTTATATAAAATAAAACTTATAGGATACTACATACTTACTTTTCTCCATGACAACAATTGTTCCCTAAATTCAACGCGGAAACCTTAGTGCGGCATAGCTTTATTAAGATCATCTTTATTTAAACACCTTCTTCGATAGTAGCTTAAAAAGAATTTTAAAATTAATTACATACTCCAAATTATTGTATATTTTTTACTTACCTTTTAGATAACCTTATCGTTGTTGTCATTATAACTGCACATGTTTTTACATCAACATTTAAAATTTCTTAAAAAAGAAAATCTTTGTCGAATTCTTCCGCATTTAACGAAATTTTTCATCACAGTTAATTTTTTTCCCCTTCCAAGTATTATTTTTTTGTTTACTCACTAACTTATTACAGACTTATTAATAATTTGTAACCTCTTTTATTTGTCAGCCTGCTAGAAATTAGGTTAATTTGACAACATAAGTATGTACGCAATTAATAATTAGAACCGGGACGCAAATATTATTTTTGACATCTTTGGTTTCAATTTGACAACGTTTTGTTACAAAATTTGATAACAGATGTTCTCAAAATATTGCCAAGAATTCGTTTTTGTTTTAAAACCATTAGTTGACAATTTTTTAATGTCTCTTTTTGCTCTGTGTAGGTCAGCTTTTGAGCTAATTTGAGTAATTAACAAATTTAAAAATGTTTCGTTTTTATCTGGCAGATATTTACACATATCGTGTTGGCAAATTTAAAATTCGCCAACCACGATAAGCGTGAATATTGATCTTATTTTAATATGAACATCCATGGAAATGTTTCATTTTAATATTACCTTGAATTAAATTTTTATTTAAATTGTATTATGTTGTGTTGCACAAAAGCTAGATATGCATATATGCAATTGCCTGAATAAGAAACACATTTCGACTATTTAAAATAGCAAACTGTTATTGAGCAAGTTTGGATATATGAAAGTGTAAAATGCTTATTACAGGTGTGCAAAAATACTGTAATTTTGATTTGTGTTGCTTTTATTATTAATCAAAAGTGTTATACAAATTTTGAAATTAAATAAATTAAATTTTGTGGAAAATTTCATTCAATCGTGTAGGGATAGTTGTTTACTAAAAATCAAATCAATCGTGAAGTTGAAAGTGCTTTCTGAGCCAATAATTTATTCAATTTATTATATTTTTTTTATTCAATGAAACATTATAAATTACTGACTGAGATGATAATTTCATTAAAAAAAATAAAATAAAAATTCCCAAAACTTTTAAAATTTCCGCAACAAATTCCTAATTTAGCAATAAATTCCATTATCTGACAACACTGTGTTACCAAAAAGAGCCGAAAAAATAAGAGAACAGAGGTTGTTCCAGGGTTGGCAAAGTTGATGCAATGGTACTTTTCGTTTATTACTATTTAGGGCCTATTTTACCAATTCTATTTATATATCAATTTATGTTTAAAATTCGTTTTTCATGTCAAATAAAAATAAAATTATGTGAAAAACAATATTTAAATAGAATTGGCGAAATATACCCTTACTGCCGTATTCATAAAAAAATAAAATGGATTTGAATAGTATTTTAAGAAAACTTTGTATGAAAATGTTGCCTTCAAACACATTTCAAACTTATTTTATTTTTTATGAATACGACAGTTAATATTTAATAATACAAAAGCCATTTAGTGCACAAAGCGAAAAAAATCGTTCTTACTTTATTCGGTATTTATCTATTAAATTCTTTATATCCACAAAATAGGCTCGGAAATAAAATTACCATGAATCCCATTAAACTAGGCTGACTTTCGACATATATGTATACATATCAATAATTACAAACATTAAAAACTGCTTCCGTCAGTTTGGAGTTCGAAAGGGGTAGAATTATCCATTATTTACCATTCTGCACAAATAACTAAGAAAAAAGCCTTTTGCACAATATTGACTGCTTTGGATATGTTAGGAAACAGGACAAAACAAATGATCCCTGCTAAATATGTACCATATTCTTATATATGGATCGAAATACATTAAAATAGATTGATGGATAGCACGTGTATGCTACATGTTTTATGCTAGCCGCATCAGTATTTACATTATCTTGTGCTGTGCGAGTCGTTACTGATTTAAAAATGTCGGGATCTTGACTCTTCCTTAAACTTTACAAAACTGTTTTACTTATATTTGTTGGTTTTATTTTTTTCACTTCTTGCCAACGTATCACGAATTATTTTCACAATAAAATTGGGCTACTCTGCAATATGGATCCGTCAATATTGTATGCTACAAATTTAATTAATCTGTGGCAATAGGTATGAAAGTAATTTTAAAATTTAAAGGATTTTTTTTTAAATATATTTTTATTATAATAAAATTTATATTATAATATAATTAAATCATAATTTTTCCGTTATAGTTTTTTTTAATTCTAAATAAATAATCCAACGAAATAAATTTAATTTAATTTAAAAATAAATCAAAAAATAATTTTGCTATAACTTGCTAAAAATCTTACAAAATAATTGAAACTTTCTCCTTTGGTACTTTTAAACATGGAGATTACATTGGTGTCATAAACTCAAATTTTGCTTAAGTCGACTTAAGTCCTTTTTTGTAGACATATGGCCATTTTCTCAATGTATCGACAAACTGTCTGTTACTTAATGTCAACATAAATTTATTGGAACGATAAACTGTCCGTTAACGATTTCGGGTTTCTCAATATACCGACAAAAAACATTGTTTTCAGCTGGCAACGCCACTCAAAATACATGTAAAAGTTGGGAGTCAGCTGATTGAATTTATCTGTACGGCAAATAAAAGAAAAAAAAAAAATAACTGGCAGATGAGTGCCGGTTAGCTTTGCGATAAAATCGAAGCAAATGAGACATTGAGAAAACCAAATTTCTTTAATGTGCAGTTTTTCGTTGGGAAAAAAGATAATTGCCTAATGAGAAAATGGCCAATAGAATTTGTAATTTTTTAAAACAAACACTCATTTGCATTCTATGATGAGGTAGATACTAGGGTATTCATTTAATAAGGCTTTTACTTTAATCGGTTAATCGCTCGATTAATTATTCGAGGTTTTGGTTTAATCGATTAATTTTGTTGCTGATCGGTTAACCGGTTATTAAGGGATTTTTTCTAAATTAGGTAAATTCAATAAATAAAAATTAAAAATTATTTTCTGTGATAATTTTTAAATTTACATATATTTATTTTAATATTTTAAGTTTTGTGTTGTGTTGTCCACCTATACAAAATACTGTGATATATTTTATAAATGATGTAAACTGACGAAAAAGATTATTGTAAGTTAATTTGTCAAAAATCAAGACTATAATTATTGTTATTATTAACTACTTTTTTACTTTGTATATTTACAATGTTGCCAGATTTTAATAAAACTCAATCCCTGAAGAAGTTGGAAAGAATACCAACGAAACGTCGGATTTTATTGATAATGTAATAAATAATCTTTTATTTACATTAAATTAATGACCTTGAAAGCCTGTATATAGAAAACTATTATTTATTATTTAGAGTAAATTGGTAAAAAAAACAATAACAATAACAATTCTTGAACTAAAACGAGCAAACAAAAAAATTAATAACTATCTAATTCATATTTTTTAATTAATACATATTATATATTTATTAAAAATAAACAGTGATACCATTCTATTAATCATTTCAATAGTTTAAGGATATCTTATAAAATAATGTTTTTGAAAAATAAATTTAATTAATGATTAGGATTTAAGTGATTCCATTCTTTAGTTTTGATAAACTTGGCTTGGAAAAAATTCTTTTACTTATCGAAGATGTTCGAGAAATCGAAAGCAATCCATAATACAGATTATCTAATTTATCAGTCATTTTCCTTTAATGATTTTAATCATCCATTATGCCATTAGAGTCCTGTGTTTTTTTTTTTTAAGTCAACACTTCTTTTTGTTTCGGTTAATTCTGTTGTTGTGTTACTATCGAGAGTTTCTTCTGTTCTTCTAACTCATCCTGACAAAGCTCAGCACCGAACATTTTGCAAAAAGTTTATTTCCGGATACCTTAATTTTTGTTTTTGTACAGTATCTTAAGAATGTATTTCTAGGAGAAAATATATTGTATGAAAAATTATTTCTAAACGCAACTTTTTTTTGTACTTTGGTACCTTTTTTGGTGAACTTTGGTACTAACTATACTACATGGTTGCATTGTAGAAGCAAGTTGCTTTGCAACTGCCGTTTTGGAACTCACCCATATTTAAAAACACAAAAAAATATGGGTTAATACTACAAAAAATTCAAAATTTTGTTTCATTGGTTAATCGCCTGAAATTAACCGGTTTAATCGCTAATCGAAAAATTAAATTAACCGATAAGTTAATTGGGTAGTAATTAATCGGTTAACCGATTAACAGTTAACTGAATTAATACCTAATAGATACGCAGTATACAATTTTTTTTGTAAGGCTGAGTGCGCAATCTTGTTTTTTTGATTCATGCAAAAAAGCTACTTAATTCTACAAAGCGTAGTAGCAAAAAGCAAGCGATGATTGTTAAATTTTTTTGTTGTTTTAGTAACGTAATCTTTTTAGCGTAATTTTTTTTTCATCATGTCGTTAGATATTTGTGTCTGGAGAAAGATGTAGATAGGTATTATTGGAATGCCACAAACTGAGTAAAAGTTCCTTTTTATATCACTGAAACAAAAATTATTTAAATATCTGTTTTGGTACAATAAAGCTAAAAAGTTACAAATAAAGAAGCAATTTTGTTTAATTTAAAAACTCGCTTTTCCATCCCTGGGGTATGATAATATTGTTTACAAGACTGTTGTAAATGTAACTTTTGTTGAAGAGTAAAAAAAGATACAAAAATTTTAATAATCTTAATTTTATGTTTGAAAAGCATTGGCGTCATAAGTTTTTTTTGTTGTTTTTGATTGCAAACAATTGATTTGTTATTGGTCATGGCGTATTTATGCCTATCAGGTGAGAGCAAAACAAAAGTGACAGTTGGAACTTCGAAGCAAATTCTTTTGGTTTTACCCAAGGCAAATTCCACTACAGGTTGTGCCGGTACTACAACAATCCAAAAAAACAATAGAAACAACACAGGGTTTTTTGCATTGCATAGTGTTATCGGTTCGCTATGTCAATCATTCCTAACATGGGGTCTTCACCTGACAATTTTTTGTCATAATAAACGTCAAACTTCATATAAAAAACGCTGACAAAAATGTTAGAGCTTTTTTATATGACAAAACATTGACAGGGGAAGACCCCATGTAACAAATCAAAACAAATTGGTTAGAACCGTCAAACTTAGATGGAGATTCGAAACCACCTGTAGATGAGTTCGCCTTGGGGTTTCCGTATGTTATTTTTGTATTGTTGCCACCGTGTACATTAGTTCGCCTTGTTATTCGTCTTAAGTTTTTAAACTATACAGATGTTTTGTCACACATTGAAAAAAATTAATTTTTTTACAATTAAAGAGTATCCGTAAAACAAAGATACAATTAGGAGGGCTGTGTTGAAAGTCTTTTTTTCACACATGTTATAGGTTTGAAACAAAGAACGTTCTGATTTTAAAAATATTTTCACATTTTTTTTTAATTTTAAGTAAACAAGAAAACTAAAACCACAACTTTTAAATACAAAAAACGGTAAAATTTGAAAAAAACTAATTTCAGTTTTCTCACCAATTCCTTCAAAAACTTGTTATTTCTTTTTTTTAAAAACTTATTTTCTTTAAATCAAATTAGTGTTTTGTTTACTAATTGCTGCATTAAAAAGACCTAAAATGTAAATTTTTCACTTTTGTCATAATCTTATACCGAAATTGTATTTACTGCATTTTCAGAATCTAATAAAAAAATCTTTTATGCAGTTGCTCTGCTTATAATAATTATCAAATTTTTTGAAGCAAGTGGGAACAACTTTTATTTGTATTAATAAATTAAATCTGGGTCTCTAAAAAAATTTAAAATTGTGTAAATTTTTACACCCCTTCTCTTACTAGTAATAAATTTCCGAGCCTCAAACATTTAACATTGTCATTCTTATCGGATTTAAATTAACATCTATTGCTTGACATAATTTTTCACAATTATATCAGCAGGTGGCATAATTAAATAAAAAAATCTCGTACAAATTTCTTGAAATTTTTTTTCTCGAAAAATGTGCGGTATGCCGGCATTTTTGTCCTGGGAAATCCAGTATGAAAAAACTTCTTAGAACGTTACTCGTGGCGCAATAAAAAGTCCATAATTAATAGAAACTGAATGGTGTGTATTGTTTGGGATCTGCTAAAACTATGGTTTCTAATTTCTTAGGAATTTTACTTTTCCGAGAACCAAAATACATTCTAATTCATGCATATCGCACCTGATCATAAAGACCTTAAAAATTTCATTTGATCACTTTTTGGAAAAAATCGAAACGTAATATTCAAATTTACCCGTAATAAAAATATCATGTTATTTAGTCTACTTTTTGGTAATGAAATGTGTGAAGAGCTTATTTCTCTGCTAATGTACTTGCTAACTTAGAAAAAGAAATGCTCAAAGTTTAGGTCTGTACTTATACACATAATTCTAGCCCCTTCGGCTCTTCATAACGTTGTGGCTAAAGCACTGCGTATTATTTCAATTTTATCAATATACCTATTAAGATCTTGCTCAAATTGATTTATTTATACTTATTTACCTCCCGTATAGAAAAAAGCTTTCGTACCGATTGTACTACTTAATTAGTCATTAGAGCACCATTAATCGTTTGAAGACCAGCAGCCGTATTCTGTAATTCGCTAAAGCTAAATCTCTATCGCTAAAAATCTATAAAGTTGATTTTGCGATTTTTGGCTACGAATGCAATTCTGTAAAGTTCATTGCTAAATTTGGCAATGCCATAAAAATTTAATTCTCCGCAATTTTAGGTTTTAAAGTCAACGACAAAATTTTCAAATTATGTATTCTCTAAGGCATTTTAGCGATCGCGATTTAGCTTTAGCTAAGCGAACTACAGAATACGGCTGCAGTAGTGAAAAATATAAAAAAAAACAACTATACCAACTTTGCCATTACTGGTCCGGGATCTGTTTTGGTAATAAAAGTCCACAGAAAACGCTTACCTATCTAAATTGTTGATTGTTGTCATATCTTCATAAATGCGCAATTCTTGCTAGCGACTCTTAACAATATAAAAGAGATTGTTGTTTATTTGAAGAGAATAGACAATGAAAGTCTAGAGCAAATGTATTTAAGTATTTTCTTAAAATTAAATGATTTAGCCCGACAGTTTCAAACAATATTATAAAATATTGCCACTACATCTTTATTATGTTTATTATTTGAGTTTTTTCGACTAATACGACAACAGAGCATTAGTTCTTATAAGACAAAACACACCAAACAAAAAAACCGCCAAAATGTAATTTTAACTTAAGCTAGAGGTACACACCACGCGTTTTCGATTCCATGCATTGCAATATGTTTATACCTTACATGCGTTCTACGTTTCAACTTACATGCAACGCTTTTTATGCACCAGCACTACGAGTAAATTAAAACGATAAGACGTTTTTTTTTTGGTGTGCGTAAACATTAGGGATGCCAATTGGGATTGATTTTAGAAAATCCCGGGATTCGGGATTTTGAAATTCCGGGATTTCTGGATCCCGGGATTTTTTAAATAAACAACACTTTTTTATGAATTTTCAAAAGGTTTTATAGATATAACATATTTTTAAAAAAGAAAAATAAGAATTATAAAAATAAAAATATAATTTTTAATAATTTTTTTTTGTATAGAGTATAAAAATTCAATAAAAACGAACATTTTTGTACACTAAAGTTGATATATTAAAAATCGAAATTTATCAATCCCGAAATATCCCGCGATTTCGGGATTTCTCGTTTGGCATCCCTAGTTAGCATCAATCAAGTGTCTTTGACTTAAAGACAAAAACGTTTTGCCTTTTGTTGGTGTGGGCTCAGTCTACGTCAAAGATCGCGTTCCCGTCTAAAACTCGTAGATATAGTTTCTAGGGTTTTCCGATTTTTGTCTTTTTTCCAACTTAACACTTTTATTGATAACGATGAACGCTATGATTTTTTTAAATATGCTAAAAAACTAAATCCAATCAATACAAATTAATAGATAGTTTAAATTTGATTCATTAATTTACATTTAATTCGATATCGATAAACGGACTGACTTATAGTCATAAAGTTATTGATATATTTGAAGCGATTTTCAAAATTATTCTCTTTAAATGAGTCAATTATTGTCTAAGAAAGCAGATAGTTACCTAAGCGCAACTGGTTTTGAGCTTTGATGTTAATTGTATCATTAGGGTCGCATTTAATATTTAAATAGCTTTAAGCGGCCCATACACTTGCAATATTATTGTGTATGACTTTCGCCATATTATTTTCATTTTGTCCTATATTATGCAATAAGCCGCACATTGGTTTAATTCATTCAATAAAAAGGTAAACATAACCTATAGGAATAACATAAACAGCATTGTACAATGTTGCCAACACATTTCACTTCCTTTTCCTTGTGCAATTAAAATCAAAAGTCTTTTGATTGTTGCCAATACATTATGCGACCTTCGAAAATCACATACACATTGGCGATATAATTGTACAATACGTAAAATTGAACAATTTTATTGCAAGTATATGAGCCGCTGTAGAATCTTATAATTCCCTGTGAGAATCCAATGTGGTTGAAGCATCATTTTCGATTTGCAAAATCGACGAAAATGGCTTATCTCTTTTTATTATGACTTTTTTGCTTAGAAAATAAAAATTCAAAGTTATGCCTTTTCCTTCAATCAAAAATAGTTATAATAAAAATCCATGTTGCTTAAGTTTATCGTCTCTTTAAGTGAGAATGTTCGTAAAAATGTGTTTGATGTAAAAAATCGTTTTGTACATAAAATTCTTTTTAAATTGTATTATTATTTGTATGACACATACAATATGTGTTTATCTCAATTTTTTAATAGCAACTTTACAAAGCGGTTAATGATTCATTTAATTTTGCAATATAAAAAAAAATTTATTTGCACTTCAGTTATACAATTTTGTAAAAAGTTCTCTGTATATAATCGGTCGGCAATTATTGGATTTTAAAATTTTATACGGGCTTGGAAGAAATATATTTTCTTAAATATATAATTTCTTAACAGGATTACATATTTGAAGTTGAGCTACTTTAAGAGAAAAGACAGCAGAGTTGGGAGAAACCAGTTATATGTTCCCGTAATTAATGTGATAATAAATTAAAATTTTCATTAAAAATAATATAAAAAAGGTTATCTTAAAGTTCATTGAACTTTTACTTAATCATTTTTTCACTGCAACTGATTTTAATTGAAGCTGAATACAAATTTGCTTAAAAAAAATCATAAAACAAAACAAATAACGCACATGCAGTGTTGTCATATTTTTTCCAAAACTTGTTTAATTTCAGAAAAATAAAACTTTTTTTCGATTAAAAAAAACTTTTTTCGACCAAAAAACTTTTTTTACAAATCGATAAAAAAAAAACACTAGTACTGCAAGTGTCTTATTTCTATTTACCCTGCAAATAATAGGACTTGTCCAAACGGCGGCATGAAATAGCCCCCCACGAAATAAGTCCCCAAAACGGAAATGAAATAACTCCCCAAAAAAATATATGAGAGGCAACAACAACGTTTTTTGGGGATTTATTTCATTTTTTGGGAAATAAGTCCCTAAAAATATTTTGGGGACTTTTTTCATTTTCAAATTTATTCCAAAATCGTCAAAAATGCAGATTATGTCGCGTTATAATACGTAAACAAAACTTGTTTTAATGAATGGTCAAGACCACTCATTCATTAAAAATAATACTTACTAGGTAGTTAGTTTGAGAAATAATTTTGCGGTAAGGAATAAAATAAATTAATTTTTTTTTTGCTGGATGCAATGAATCCAGGTCTCCCATTCAAAAGAGAGATAAAGCCTTTTATTTTTTTTTTTTTCATTCGAATGGGAGACAAAGCCATCATGGCCTTAGGACACATAAGTAATATTAGGAAATGGCTTTATCTCTCATTTCAGTTTTGAAGAACTTTTCCATTTTACATTAATTATTAGTTTCCTTATTTTTATAATTAAGAGGTAATGATTTTCCCTTTTACTAAAGTTAAGTATTGAAATCTGGCTTCGCATACTAAAGTTTTCCTGCTTGGCGGCCTGCGGCCGCGCTTAGGGGTTTTTTCCTATAGTAGGACGCGGCAGGTGGCTTCGCTGAATGAGTTTTTCTGCGTGCGTCACAAGAATAAAAAAATGTTTTTCAATGATAACTAAGGATTTTTCCTTTTACAGAATGTTTACACCATGCGTAACAATATTCTGGAAAAATATGGCTTTGCCTCTCATTTGGGAAAAAATATGGCTATATCTCTCACTTCGCAAAATTGAGCAATAAAAGCCATCATGGCCTTACCTCACATGGTAAAAAAGCACCCCCCCCCTATTTTGAATTGATTGGATGTTTTGAATACTTTTTGGGGATTTATTTCATTTCAGGAAATGGGGACTTATTTCCAATGAAATAACTCCCCAGTTTTTGGGAATTTATTTCATTTTGATTTGGGGAGTTATTTCATTTCGTTGGGGTTTCATTTCGTTTTAAAATTGGGGGTTTATTTCATATGAAATAAGACCCCAAAAATTGGGGAATTATTTCATAATTTTGTTGGGGACTTATTTCGTGGGGGACTATTTCATGCCGCCAGTCAAAACACGCGTGTATAAGTCCAAAAGTAACCCAAACGTGTGGAAAAACATGGTATATTTAACATTACGATGTCCTAGGGGCAGGATCATATAACCCAGCTTTGGATCAGGGTTGTCAGATGTGGCGATTTCTCGCGAAACGTGGCGATTTTCAAACATGTTTGGCGACCTAATTTTTGATTTGGCGACATGGCGATTTTTTGGCGATTTATAAAATTTTTAAAATTGCCAACTGGCTATTTTTGATTTGTTTTGAAATTCGTTAAATTCAATACTTAGAAATAATATTATTTTAATTCTCATATTTTTACAAATGCAATTTCAGGCATTCATATTTATGATAGGTATTTGAAGGTATGTTCAAATGGCTGATGAAGTTAGTGAAAATCTTCTAGAAAAGTGTTTTTTTATATATCAAATTGCTCTTGAAAAAATCAATAAATAGAATTCCTTAAAACACGAATATGTTTTAACTGCCTGTTTTTAGAAAACGTAAGCAAGTGAGTGAGTGAGAAATTATATTGAAAACAAAAACAAATTCTCGTTTTTTATTGTTGTTTTCATTATAATTTCTCACTCACTCACTTGCTTACGTTTTCTAAAAACAGGCAGTAAGTCTATAAACATTTTCAAATTATAGTTATATGTATATGGCAATTTTTTATCACAGATAAAATATGTTGTTGTTAGTGATATTGTGATGTTGTTAGAAGATTTTTATGAATCCTATCATACCTTTGGACGTTTATGAAACACAATGGAGAAAATAAGCGTTGGTTAATTGGAAAGACAACTAAATAAGTTTAGGAAAACATTTTAAAGCTACAAGGATACGGCAGGTACGTAACATTTTAAGGACTTTACTTTGGCTGTCCTTAATATGCGGTTATTACAACTAGTAAAGCCTGTGTTGAAACTATGAACTCCACTTAAACTCGCCTTTGAACTAGAATGCAATACGAACTTCTAGACGCGTTATTATGAGTTATACAGGCATGTTCTGTAAATCACAAGATTTCAAATCACTTGTGATTTTGAAATCACAATTGTGATTAATGGGGGTTTTGAAAACCACAAAAGTTAAAAAATATGAATTTTATTGTCAAAAACTTGTAAACAAAGGTTTTGTCGATTTTGGCGATTTTTGATATTACATTTGGCGAAAAAGGTCAAAATTGATCTGACAACCCTGCTTTGGATTACAAAGAATTAGTCATAAAGCTACTCCATGGTATACTCAAGGGGATTAGTTTTGAAACGAAAACATGTCGTTAAAAAACGAAGACATGACGTCTCACTACAAACACTTTTTAACAATGACATGGTCCATGCTTGCATTTCATACATAATATACATACATATGGGTAATTCCATGTCAAGAGTGGGACCCGACCCGTTTCGATTTTAATGATGGTGAGAAGATAGAGAACATATATGGACGAACATTTTTTTTTAACTTTTTTTCAAAATTTATGTCATACTCAAAATGTCATAATTTCGCCGAATAAGTCGATGTGTTTTTTTTTTTTTTTTTAAGATATAACTTTTTTCTTTCACAACATTTAAAAAATAATCTTAAAATACAATTTTAATATTGTAATTTTGAGCAATAAGTACTTTGTGCTATGTTTATGTAAAATACTCAAGCCGGGCACCTGGCGTTTTAACCTAATTGGGGCACGCTGAATCCAGTGGTGCTTACCGTTTTCTAGGTTAGCTTTTGTTTTCAAGATATACCGTTATTTCGAAAATGTAGGAGGTTGCACAGTGTATGGCTGACTTCCAAAACGTCAAATGCTTTGTATAAGACCAAAGTATAATGTTTCATTACGCCGCAGTACAATATATATGCAATGTCCCTTCCAAAACATCAATGGTAAGTATTAGTAGCGCAGCAAAAAGCAATCAGAGCAGAGATACAGATTTATTTTAATATTATGCATTGCATCACTTTCGTTTCAAAACTTTTAAATAAACAGAACACATAGTTGCATTGTTTTGGTACTTTGTACATGTGCATGGTTAAAATACAGTAGTAAAACTGTATACAAACTTTGTATTAGTACGTTTTGGAAGTCAGCCTATATTCGCGTAGCTCATCTTTTTTCAATATACTGTTTGTGGCCCCAAGTATTCTCTTTAAAATGACATAAAAATCATCTTCGTATGTAAAGTAGTTTTCGAGATATTGAAGAAATAAGCTCAACACATTCGGCTAATTCGGCGAAATTATGACATTTGAATCACCAAATTTGATTAAAATCGATAGGGGTCGGGTCCCACTCTTGCACGATTTTACATGGAATTACCGATATGTATGAACATACAAATATCTATAAAATATATAAATATAAATTGAATTCATCCATTCGTTTAATATCACGTTTTAAACTCTTACATTATTGAATGAACTAAACTGATCGAATATTGATTTTTTACAAAATATAACAACACTTATTTAAGCTACTTAAATTTCAGAAAAGCTTTTTGTATCTCAAAAACTGACAAAACAACACATAAATATTACGATATGACAACGCTGGTCACAAGTTACTTTATGTAAACGAAGGCAATTATACCCCTACAGATAATATTGGACTACGTGGTCCAGTGTGGCTTAAATGGACTACTTACAACATGGTCCAATGAACTGTTGTATGGACCATGTTATAGGAAATTAACATGCAGTGCTGCCAACAACTGCTCGATGTATACTTTTTTATGGTTTTATGGTCCCCTCCTAGGACATCGTAATGTTAAATGGACCACCTTTGACCCATATGTTTGGAGTAGTTTTAGAGTACTCCTACTCCTTTATGGACTACTCTTTACATGCATGTATGGACTAGTCTCGCTTTCTGCAGGGACTTGATTAAATTCGCATAGATCTTTTTATGATCGTTCTTTCAATATACATACAAATCATATGCAAAACTCGCTGTAACCTGCTTAAATCTGTGCAAAATGGCATTCTTACAGCCTTACCTAAACAAGAGCGGAAGGCGGAACGTTTTCTTCCGATAAGCATTTTCGCTAATATGACATACCTAAACAAGAGCATCAACGTTGTGCCACAAACAGTAGTGTTACTTTCTTGTTTATAAAACCCACATAATAGAAATAACAAGTAAGAAAGTATAGTCGGACAAGCCCGACCATATGATACCCTACACCACAGTATTAAAAAACACATCATGCTTATATGTCCATATAAATATGGATTTATCTATGTTTATTAAAATCGGGTTAAAAGTTTGTGAGGGGCAGAAATTGCCCCCTACCTCCCCTTGTGGTCCTATATTTTAAAAACTGTATAGCTTATGTGTCCATATAGATATGGATCTATCAATGTTTTAAATTTCATACAAATCGGTTTGCGAGGCAGAAATTTGCCCTATCTCCCCTCGTGGTCCTATTTTTTAAAAAATACATCCCTTTTGTGTCCATGAAGATATGGTTCTATGTAAGTTTTAAATATCATTAAAATCGGTTTGATAGTTTCTGAGAGGAAGAAATTTCCCCCTATCTTCCCTCGTGGTCCTACGATTTGGCCCATTTTCAATAGGCTTGGTCCTTGTGTCAATAAGAACCTCTGTCCTAAATTTTATCAAATTATCTCCAAAATTGCGATCTGTACTTTGCGCACAAGGTTACATGGACATCCAACCAGCCAGCCAGCCGGACGGACATCGTTAGTTCGACTCAGAAAGTGATTCTGAGTCGATCGGTATACTTTAAGGTGGGTCTAGGACCAATATTTTAAGGCGTTACACATATCAGCACAAATGCATAATACCCTCTCCGCTATTGTGGTGTGTGTATGAAAAGAAGAGAAAAAACCGCTAGATTGACAAAAAATAGCTAAATTGCCATTATTAATTAACAATAGTGGCCAACAAAATCGGATTTTCCAATTGTAAAGTGTTGACGCCGTGCTTTTTAGGGATGCTTCATACAAATTGTATGGGCATGAGAATTTTTGACAGCTAGAAAACGCTTTCCGCTCTTGTTTAGGTATGGCTGTTAGGTTGAAGTCTGGCGACTCCGTGTTATATCCATATACATATCTTCAGTTCATTATTAATTTGGCCTCTTGGTATGCTTGCTACCCTCCTACTATACTTGACTTTTCCATGTCTGGATAGTCTGACTTGCTTACGACTTCCTTGGGGGTTCCACTCAATTATATGGTTATCTTTTCTAAAAAAAGCCATAAGACTTTTTTATAAATCCTAATATGCCATATAGCTCAGAAATACTTTTTATGAAAAATAAAAATATACGCTACTTTTTAATTTTCCTTTATAAAGCATTTTACATACATTACACGAACTTTTGGTTATTATATTCTAAGAAAAGAATCGCATACAATTCTACTGAAGACATCAAAAATCATTTTTTAGCTTAGAAGTACATAAAGTAATTTTTTTTTTACTTATACCAAATGCCTTTTCAAAAAATTTAAAAACTTCAGGGGCAGAAATTTTGGAAACCCGAGCTAACTTTTCGAAACCATTTAGCAGATTTGCTCTACACTGCACTGTGTTATATTCTACTGAGCCGCCATATGATGTTTATATACTGTCAATGTTACAGAAAGGCATTTCATATTCAAGCACTAGGCTTTTGATGTAAGGGGCAGAGGTGTTTGAGATATGCCTGCATGTCGTCTTGCCCATTATAAGTAAGTTTGAAAAAACACTAGATCCAACTTGTTACGCTTAGGTACGCGAGGAACAACACGTGTTAAAACATTACGTTTACAACAAAATCAAGAGGAACGCGCAGCAGAAAATGAGCAAATTAGATATCGAGCATCACGTTTCCAAGAAAACAAACTGCAACAACGCAAATTATGAATTGAAGAACAACGTCTAAGAACATTCATAACACTAACCGAACAACATTTACAAATCTGGCATTAAGATACGACCTAACAATTGATTACAATTCCCATCACAATATTGATATTGGTAGCATGGATCAAGTCTGCGCCTATTGTAACGCACTCAAATACAACTAGGGAGTGACAGGTTTGTGATGCGTTAATGGAAAATAATATTTTCAGAATTAAATAGACAACCAGAATCATCGCAATTTTGATGATTTTTTTTTTATTTTATGGATTTCCTCTTTTATTACATGAAGTACCTTGTGGTAAATTGTTGTTACTTTTTTAATAAAATTTTTATGTTAAAAAATATAATATTGGTCTTATTTTTAAACCGCCAAACTAGACAAAATTAAAATTACTCGATTAACCGAATAATTTTAAATTGTTCGATTATTATTCGAATAAAATTTTACCGATTAATTGAATACCCTAATACATATACACAAATATTTATTTATGAGTATGTATCTAAAGCTTAGTCTAGACGATATGTTGAATCAGCAAATGTATGCTTATACTCATATGCTTAAAAATAATAACAAATGTCTCTATCAGCATATGCAATATGCTAGGTGTCTAGACGATATGCTGAAAATACTTAATTTTTCAAATTCATCATATGCTAGCAAATGATATTTCAACAAATAAGTTAGCATACAATTTTTGTGTCTACACGATATGTTGAATTTCGTATGTTGTTATGTATGTTGAGTAAAGAGAACATTTGTTTAAAAATTCATTTGACAATTCTATTTTTTTATTATTTTATTTAAAATTTGTTATCAATTATCGCCTTTATTGCAAAAATGAATAGTTTTAGTGTAATTAACACTTAAAAAGTAAGAGTGCTTTATTGGGCTTGGTTAAATCCGCAAAAAATTAAAATATTTAAGGACTGTATTGATCTTAAAATTATTAGTAAAGTCTCACAGTTTATTAATTTATTTCAGTTCTACCCCTATGGTAAATTATGTGCAGACCAGAATGTTTTATGGATTTATTTGATACCCACACCACTATAGTGTCTGTAACACCTAAAAATATTGGTCCTATAACCATCGTTAAGTATACTGATCGACTCAGTCGATATAAGGATGTCCGTCCGGCCGGCTGGCGGACTGTCCACTTTGTAGTGCGCAAAGTACTTGTCGCAATAATTTGATGAAATTTGGTGCATTGGTTCTATTATTTATTGTAATTAAACGATAAGGAACGGTCCATAATTTCTCAAAGATCCCATAAAAACTTCTTTCCGAATAAGAGTCTTTGCGCTCATAAACCATTAAGACTAAATCTGGGTCAAAAAGTTTTATTGTAAATCTATTGTTCCCATACAAATACCACTCCCAAAAATATTACCAATACCATAACGTCCTTAAAAATCTTGATCGGTTGAGTAATTTTTAGTATTAAAAACATAAATAAGACCAAATTTCAATACAAAACACTTGTATGTTTCAACCGTTTTAAAGTCCAAATTTTACTATAATAGCGTTATTAGGTACGTCTTAGGCATATTTAAGTATTTCCGAGAATGGGTTTAACATGGGGCCTATGGTAAATTATGGAACGATCATCTTAGTGTGATATCTAGTCATATAAAGTTCTTGCAAAATTAAATAGCAATCGGTTCATTCTGTCGCGAATTTTTGTTAGTTTCTTTAACAGAAACATCAATTTTTAAGGGTGTTGGGGTTCTGGTTAAAAAGAAGAAAATTTACTCAGCTGAGCGAAGTCGTTGCTTGATATACCATTAAATTAAGAACCTGGCAATAAGGAAAAAATTTATTAAGCGAAGCTGATGTTTGTCATACCATATAGTTAATACCTATATTGAAGCAATTACATAAAGTAAATTAAATATTACCACATGTTTACTCAAACCTAATATATTAAACAAAAAGATTTATTAGAATATAAATGGTTAACTTTAATAGCTTCAGAATTTTATACGCTACTGTACCATGCATTATATTATATGAAAGCTTGAAGATTTCTCTAGAAAATATTATATGTAAATAAAAATACCTTAATTTTGAGATAAGAGCCATTTTGACAAATTACATTAGTAACTAAAAATATTTTTTGAAATTGGTTCTTAATGGGTTAATAATTCAGCATGTTTTATATACCACGTAAAAGATATTTGGAAACACGCTTCAGCGCTACCCATATTGCTGAGATCAAATTTATACTTCAAGAGATATTGGTAAAGAATTTTTCAACTTTTATGATCTATATCTCTAAAACAAAGTTCGTTGACCAACATTTTTATTTTCAAAGCACTTCTAAATGCAATTTTTTGTTTGCCGATGAGCTAGAAATCTTGATAAGTTCCTGGGTTAAATACAAAATTAAACAAGTAATTGAAAGAATACCAATTTTTATCTATTTTATATGCTACCAAATTTGCCGTATGCTGAAAAGCTTGCATACGACTTTCAACAAATAACATATTTGTCAACATACGTAGAAAGTTTGTTGAAAAGTAAAATTATTGTGTCTAGACGATATGCTATAATTGTGAACAAACGTTTGCTGACTTCGTTAACAAATGCCTGTCATATGTTAGTAAGCATACGTTTGTTGAAAAAATTTGGTGTCTACACGATATGTTGGCGCCGAAAGCAAATTTTTCAACATAAATTTGCTGATTCAACATATCGTGTAGACTAAGCTTAATATATAAACAATTGTTTATTGTTTATTTTATAATTTAATTACAATGCGAAGCACACTTGGTGAAGCTGTAATTTCATTAAATAAAAACATACTTTTATAAGGAAATTTTTTGTAAATTTTTATGATTTTCTTGTGTCCATTAGAATATCCAGAAATTAAATAATTTACAATATAGAATTTTTCTTTGAAATGAAGTATTCAACATTCACAAGAAAGCAACATTTTTTTCACAACTACCTTCACCGAAGGTAAGAGGGTATACATAACTTTGTCATTCCGTTTGTATGTTCCACAATATTGATCCTACACCCTATAAAGTATATATATTCTGGGTCCTTATGAAAAGCGAAGTTCAAATCCGGTGGTCCGTCTGACCGTCTGTCCGTGTGTATGTTGAAATGGGTTTTCCGAAAACCCCAGAAATGATGTGGACTAGGTTGATGTATATTTATGTCAAATATACACCGCTTAAGTTTGCTATTAAAATTCAGCCAGATCCGTCCAAAAATGACGGAGATATGAGCAAAAAACCACGACTACCTCCAAATTTTTCCAAAAATCCCTTGTTGTTGTATTTTTTTTATTTCTGTATATCTTGAGAACGGCAAGAGCCAAAGTTTCCAAATTAGGTACACACATTTAGGTTGCCAATACACACCATCCTACAAAATGTGGGCGGGATTTGAGAAGTGGGCGTGGTACCACCCGTCCAAAAAAAATTTTAGGGCTGCCATATGTCCTATGGATATGACTTATATATCAAAATATCGGAAATTTTTAGTAGAACATATTTTATAAAAAACTCGGGAAAATCGGTTCAGATACAAAAAAGTTATGACCAAAATTAAATTAAATTAAATTAAATTTTTTAAATACCCACTTTCGGGAACCATAGATCTCCCCGAGTCCAAGCTTTATAACTAAAGTAAATGGTAAATTTCTTCTTCAACACGTCGGTATATAAATCTGCCAAATCGGTTAAAAAATGGCTGAGTTATAACCGAAATACTGAATCCCCAAAAATTACTCATTTTTATAATTAACTTTGTTAAAATATATATTTACAAGTTTATATAAATATAACTTAAGTAAATGGTTAAATTCTTCCTTAACACGTCGGTATATAAAACTATCAAATCAGTTAGACAATGGGTAATTTATGAGCAAAATACTCCAAAAATGGGCTAAAAAACATCAACATTTTTATAAAAACCTAAATTTTAGGGCTGCCATATGTTCTATGTATATGACTTATATACCAAAATGTCGGAAATTTGTATGAGTTATAACCGAAATACTGGGGTCTAATCACCGCATACGATATCGAGCAAAATTCATCGAAATTATTTATTTTGGTATCTTGAAACTCGATATCGAATGAAATGTATTGAATTTGAAATAATAGCATTCGACATCGAGTAACTCAACATTACATTTATCGAGTTTTCATTCGATACGCCAGTGTCTATCGTATGCAAAAAAATTTAATAGTTTATTCAATACGATAGTATCGAATGCAGTGATTAGACCCCTGAATTCCCGAAAATTACTATTTTTATACCCTTCACCGAAGGTAAAAAGGTATATACAATATTGATCCTACACCCTATAAAGTATATATATTCTGGGCCCTTATGAAAAGCGAAGTTCAAAACCGGTTGTCTCTTATTTAAAAAAAAAATATTTACCAGTTTTATTTAGTTTTTGTCTAGTTGCTCTGTATTCTGCTCGCACATTGGTGAAGGGTATATAAGATTCGGCAGAGCCGAATATAGCACTCTTGCTTGTTATTTAAGAAAACGTGTTCAAATTTTGCCCACAACAATATTATTATTATTTTTTTTTTAAATTTGGATAAAATTTTTATTAAAAACTAAAAAAAGTTATTATTTTTTGGAATACAAAATATATTAATAAGTTTACTGTATAACGTGCTAAATTCACAATTTTTATTTTTGATTAATACACTGACATTTATTGTTGGGGGAAAGCTAGTTTCTTGCAAATGATATCAAAGCTTAGACAGAAACCCAACAATAAACATTGAGTTTATCTTTTCTTACATTCCCCTACAAAAATTATTATAAACGTCATTTACAATTTCATACAAATTGTAACTGAAGTAGAAGTAGACTCGAAAAAAGAAAGGAAAATATATGAAATACTTTGGAAAAAATAAGATAGAAGAAAAGACGACCCTATCTACAAAATTATATGATAAACTCCAAAAGGCCCAACAAACGGCTTATATAATATGCAGCATTATTAATTGGCAAAACAACTGGTAGGTTTTACAAGAAAAAAAAGAAGTTAAATCAATTATAAACAGTTTACTGCAATTATTAATTCATCATATTAAATAGTTTTTTGCTTCTCCTGTAAAATTTTAGAAATGTTAGATAGGGCCTTTTGCATTTTAGGTGACGATATGTATAATTTTGGATTTAATGTTCCAAAGTTGCAAAGAAAATGCGTTCACCTCAAATATAACATACTACATCGTAAAAATTCTCCAACATTTTTCACCAATTAATGCATTATTTAATAATAAAATCAGTTTTAATTTAAAATTTAATCAAGTGAATTAAACGTTTAATAATGGTTATTACCGTTTAGTCAAGTGAATTAAACGTTTAATTTATAATATTATTTTGTTTGCTGGTGCAAATTTAATTAATTTTTGAATTAATATCACTAATTTTTTAATTAAAATCAATTTTTATTTTTTTCTGTGTGTAATATAATTTGGCGGTCACAGCTTTTGTTTAAAGTCCACTACAGAATAATCATTTTAGTCCACTTAAATAATATTATCAAGATAAAATAAAGCACAAATAACTTTAACGCAAACAAATGTTATAAGAATCGGTCCATAACTCTGAAAAACTATTTAAAAGCATAAAAATGACTTTGAACTTTTTAATAGAAAAACTTTTTTATAAATTTTATGTTTACTTTACCCCACTGTACACTGCTGCACATACACTAGCAATTGAAATACAATACGTATTGCAAAAAAAAAGGAAAAAAGCATTATAAAATTTAAATATTAAATAATCACGCACTAATCGTATAAGGAAATTTAATTTTTTTTAGTTGTCTCAGGCGTGCTAGAGTGGGAGTCAAAAGTAAAAAGACCACCATGATAGAATTAAAACAAATTAAATTGTTAATTACTAGGGTATTCTTTAATCGACCTTTTGCTTTGATCGGTTTATCGCCCGATTAATTAACCGAGTTATTGGTTTAATCGGTTAATTTTGTTTTTGATCGGTTAACCGTTTTTTTTTTATAAATAATTAATTCATTGTTTATTTTTTGGAGTTTATTAGTAAAAAATAAAACAATAACATATCAAACATAGCAGTTCTTGAACTAAAACTACTAGTGCACAAAAAAACAATTCATAAATATGTAATATGCATTTTTCATTTTTAATACACAAGGTGTGCTATCAAGTGATATCGTCATAATATCCTAAATAATATTTTACAATTGTTTAAAATAAATAAATAAAGGTTGTCTTGAAAGGTTTTTAAGAAATGTATGTTAAAGGCCTTTCAATTAATGGCTCTTAAAGACCTTTTAGACCATCCTTCTACAAATGCCTTTGTTTAAAGGTCATATTGAAGGGCTATCAGTCTAAAACATTAAGGAATATTTCCTTACAAATTAAATTAGAAGACTGAATAGGTTTTATGTACATACCTACATATTAGATCTCCAATATAGAAAATGAAACAACACTTAACTTTTTATTTTATTAAACTTATTGTAGTTTAATAACACATGAGATATTTTTTTATTGAAATAATCAAATTTGCTAAATATTGTAAAATAATAAAAATAAAACTTTTAAGCACAAGTACCTATCTTTCATAATGAACACAACTCAACTAAAATGATTTACATTATTGTTTTTATTTTGTATTTTAATATGTACCTACTTTGTTTTTATAACGGGATCTGAATTCTTTCGCTTTGGCGAAAAAAACAAAACAAAAAATTTTACTCTTTCTCTTTTCAACTTAAAAAAAAAATGATTTACAACATATGTTACTTTGTTTTTGTAAAGGGATCTGAATTATTTTGCTTTTGCTTGTGCAAAAAAAAACAAAACAAAAAATGTTACTCCTTCTTTTATACCAAAGAGCCGAGGCCTTCTATGGGGCATTCTTTAGCAATTACGTAAGAATAGTAATTAAATCAAAAAATTTTTCAAGCAGGCCTTTAAAAAGGCCTGAAGTAAGAAGGTCTTCTGAGTTTTACCGCTGGGAAATAATTAAACACATATGTAGGTATATACATATAAAAAGAACGAGAAACAAAAAAAGTGTTGGCAATCAAAAATTTAACCCATTTTTCGCCACATGTTTATCGATGATGAAGATAAAAAAACATTGAAAAACATTGTAATTTTAGTCACCATTCGGCGAAAAATGGATTAAAATTAAGATCACTGAACGTCTTCTTAGTTGTATGAAAAAATATTTTTTAGCCACTAAATGGCTAAATTGGCAACACTGGTTGGTAGTCTTGTTATCTTTAAAAAGGTAATATTTGCGACTGTTGTGTTATTTATATTTGAGATGTTAGGACATATTTTCTAAACTACTATATTTTTGTTAAATTTCAACTTTAGTAGAATAGAACTTTTGCGGATCAAATGGCATTAAGAAGGTAAAACCACTGATAGAAAGGTGAAAGTGTTTTCTTTAACCCTATATATACTCTTGTACCCGTTTGGACCCGTCTGTTTAACACTTTTTAAATTTTAATGAAATAACTCAAAAAAAAAAAATTTCTAAACTACTATATTTTTGTCAAATTTCAACTTTAGTAGAATAGAACTTTTGCGGATCAAAAGGGATTAAGAAGTTAAAACCACTGATAGAAAGGTGAAAGTGTTTTCTTTACCCCTGTATATACTCTTGGACCCGTCTGTTTAACACTTTTTTAATTTTAATGAAATTACTTGAATTCAAAAAAGAAACTCATGATGCCATTAACAAAGAAGTTAGTGATATCAAGGCCTAAATTGCAATACTACAGCCATTACAGTTAGATTTAGATGGGCAGCAAATTGAAGTTAGCTACCAATTAATGCTAACAATGAAAGATGGAAAAGTAGGCCAGGCTTTGACTAACACGAAGGCTGCATCCAGCTGCATCATATGCCATGAAACATCAAGCTAATTAAACCAAGTCCCGACAAAATCATTAGATAATACTGATGCATATGAATTTGGATTATCACCACTACATGCAAGAATACGACTTATGGAACACATAATTAAAATCAGTTATGATTTGGATTTCGGATCTTCAGGATCAATAAGAAACAACGAAACCAACAAGGAGTTAAGAAGTTCAAAAAGGAAACATGTTCAAGATGAATATCGCAAATTTGGGTTGATTATAGATCAGCCGAAACAAGGGTCAGGCAATACAAATGATGGCAATACCGCAAGAAGATTGTTTTCAGATCCAGAAACAGCATCTGGAATAACAGGTGTTGATTTTAACTTCATTTTTAGATTTAAAATAATCCTAGAAGTACTTGCGTGCAATGAACAAATTGACTCTAGAAAATTTGGAGATTTTGCTAGGGAAACTGCAAAAATATATACAACCAAGTACCCATGGAGAAATATGTCTGCTACAGTTCACAAAATCCTTTATCATGGAGAAGAAGTCATTATATATCAGTTGGTGCCACTTGAAAATTTATCAGAGGAAGCGCAGGAAAAAAGGAATAAGGATTACAGATTTTATAGAGAGCACAGTACTAGAAAAATTTCACGAAATTCCACTAATGAAGATCTATTGAATATATTATTGGCAACGTCAGATCCGTTCATCTCCAGTATTCGAAATCAATGGAAAGTGGAACATTGGGATTTAGATGAAGCTGTCAAAAAACTACTAAAGAACAGAAATAACACAGAACAGTGCCCATGTTCTGTAACTCTCGCGTCGAGAAAGTTTTCGATTGAAATGTGTGAAATGAAACAAAAATGCCATAAATTGAAACAAACAGCTGTTTTTGTCACTTAACTGTGTCTGTAACTTTTTTTTGGCGAGTACAAGCTGTCACGTAAGGAAATTATTCGCCAATTTACAGAAAAAGTGTGTCTGTAACATTTTGGTGAGAAAAGTTCCCGCTTTGAACTGTCAAATAAACTCACGAATAAAAATGGGGCGAGAAAAAATTTTAACACTAAAAAACAGTTAAAAATGCAAAATGCAAAGAATAATAATAATAATATTTTATTCTTGGCACATTTTTCATGGTTTTATTATTTTGCTTTTAACATTTTTATAAAATATACGAATGTCTTCAAAGCTCGTTTGCAAACAACAAACATTAAAGTCGCTCTTTACACAATTTGGCATAGCCGACGGTTGTGTTTTCGCCGCCGTCGTTGAAAAATTTTCAATTTAAGCAAATTTTGGTCGCCGTTAACGATATGTGTTACTGGCGTTCTGAACGTCTGCAATGTCACATCGGCTTCGAGTGCAATATTGTGACATTTATAACGTAACGACGTAATCTCTTTTGATAGTTTTCGACATGATTTACAGACACACATTTTTCTCACTTTTCGAGAAACGATGGAATATTTTGTTTCACATCTTTTCGATGCAAGTAGTTCTCACTAAAGTTACAGAACATGGGTACAGAATATGGAATATTTGCAATCAATCTTTCAAGTAAATAAACAATAATTATAAATCATTAGATCTAAGACAGACATTGTATTAGTAAAAAATAATAATAAACAGAAACTCACAATGTTACAAAAGCTATTAAAATCTATTGCTGCTATTCAAGGCCCATTGAAAAGGTCTGCGCAAGAAGCCTGATGATCATTGTTTTCGTTCTTCCCAACAAACACGGAGGTTTGACTTCAAATTGAAAATGATTTGAAATCAACGTTTTCTCAAACGACAAACGTTTTATAATGATTTGAAAATCATTTGAAAATCATAGCGTTCTCAACAAAAAGGGAAAATTATTTTCAAATTGAAAAATGCCTTTATTTTCAACTTGCTTTCAAACGTAATTCTCAAATTTTTTTCAAATGTGGATTACAATACAATGTGGAATATAAATAAAAATATTTTATTTTTTTTAATTTAAATTTATTATTTATTTAAATAAACTGTTAGATAAACATTCAGCACCATAGCTTAAAGATGAAATAATGTTCTTTCCGTTTCTAATTCTTGGAAAGACAAACTACTTGGCTCCCTTTTATTTTGAGGATTGCAGCACCGCGATCGTTTAACAAACTTTCTTCACTTTCCCGTTTTATTTTCCTTTTTTTCGTATTTTTAATCATTGTAATTACTCACAAATAATTTTTATTTTTCACAAGAAATAAGCTGTTCACTTTATATTAAAATTTATTTTTAATAGTAAAACACATTTAATCACAAAGTAAAAAATGTAACTTTAATCGCCATTTTTAATGATACCATTTATTTTTCGCTTAAGTATTGCCAAGTTTATTTTTGATTTGAATTTAACATTTGACATCAAATTGATAAAACATTTGATATCAATTTAAATTTAAATGTTAAATCAAACAATTGAAAAAAGTTTGAGAATTGTGTTTGATGTCAAATGATAAAGTCATTTCATATCAAAGGTTTGACTTCGTGTTTGTTGGGTTTTGAGCTTTCAAAAGTTGTTTACATACACGTTTTTTCCTTTTGCTTTGTATATGTGGTAGTAAGTTTAGTAAGTTTTTGACAGTTAAAAAAAAAAAGTTTTTTGTTTTTGTACAAGTAAGCAGACCTGATAGATGGGCCTTGCTGCTATTATTTTTAAAAGGTTTTTTTTATCCACATATGTATGAAATGTTTGAATAAATAAATAAGAATAAACAAGTGTAAACAAATTTGAAAGCAAAAAATTGTTTATTTTTCAGCAATAAAAGCAAAATTTCCAGTGGATTTAACTATTTTTTTTTGAATGTTTAAATTTTTTTTATAGTGTAAACATTTAATTACATTTTTAAATAATTAAAAGAAATAAAAAAAACTATATTGCACGTTAAAGTTAAAAAAAATCTAAAGTTCCACTTTGCCCTTAAATTCCCCAATAACTACTCAATCGATTTTAATGAAATTTAAAGTAGAGAAAGTTTAAGAATCTATCTGTCGATTAAAAAAAAATTTCACTAAAATATCTCCTTCGGTTCAAGTTCAAGTTACAGATTTTTGGCCAATGAAAAACGATTTTCACCCACTGAAATCAATCGGTTTAATCGTTAATCGAAATTAACCGATCAGTTAATCGGGTTAACCGAATGAATACCCTATTAATTACTAAACTGAAAATACAATTTCTGTTTTGTATTAAATTCTATAACAAAAACCGCAGTTACACACATTTGTAAAAATAAGCTGAAATTTTTAATAAAAAATATTTCCTCTCATACCCAAGATGCTAAATTTGCACTTGCAGTATTTAATTGTATTATTATTCAAAAAATGTTTGAAGCACTTGACAAAAGCAATAAATAAAAGTGGACTTATATCATATCATATCATATCATATAGTTAAAATAAATAAAATATAATTATATAAAACTTTTAATAAGGCGTAATATGGTTTGTATAATTAAATTTTGTTGTATAGCCCGAATTAAAAGAACCCAACCAATTGTAGAGGGATGTAAGAAAAGATAAACTCACAGTTTATTGTTGGTGTTTTGTTTAAGCTTTGATATTGTTACAAGTAAGACTTTGAGTGTTTAAAATTCTTATTCGCTTTAGGCCCGTTTTCACAACTTACCGATAGCTAAAGGTACGATTGCATCAACTCACAGTTTATTGTTGGTGTTTTGTTTAAGCTTTGATATTGTTACAAGTAAGACTTTGAGTGTTTAAAATTCTTATTCGCTTTAGGCCCGTTTTCACAACTTACCGATAGCTAAAGGTACGATTGCATCAACCGTATAAAAACTGTTCGACTATTGCAACTTTGCTTTAACCTACCAGGTAGGATGAACCTTTATTAACATTATCGCTTACTTTAGGTTAAAGTAACGTTTTAGTAATGGGACACTTTTTATCAGGCCATATAAAGTCTACTTTTAGCTATCGGTTAGTTGTGAAAACGGGCCTTAGGGTTTTATTTGTATAATATTTTTAGCTTTTCTAAAATCTTTGGAAAAGGTTTCCTGATGATCTGGCCTAAGTAACCAGTGAAATGCGCATAGAAGCTAGCTTTCCCTCAACAATAAATTTCAGTGTATTTATCAAATATGAAAAATTGGGAATTTAGCACGTCATACGAAAATCTTAATAATAAAATCTAGAAGATTTGATTTGAAATCTTCCTTAAAATCTAGTGCCTTTCTTAGTTTAATATTATAAACAATTTAAGAAGAACCAACTGTAGAAGGGAAAAGGTAATGAAAGAAATTTAATTTTCCCCTTTTTAAGTATAAAAAATTTACGCATAAACAGTTTAAGGTAATTTATTAATTAACTATTTTAAATAGTATTTTGCTTCTCCATTTAAATTTTCAAAATATTTGATAGGGCCTTTTTCGTTTTGGGTGATGATATGTATCTATATTTGAAAAGAGTGATGTCGGCATGATATTGGCAACAATTCACGGTTTGCTATTGTAGACCTTGTACATCTTGTATGTCTTATAAATCTTGATTTTTAACACGACAACAACATAATGCATCCCAGTAAAAAATTTGGGTTTTTTGAAGTACATATGAGAAAAAGCGCTTCAAAAAGAGAGCTGTTATACAGCAGTAAATAATAAAGAATAAAATATGTATACAAAAAAGCAGCTATATTAGTCCTGCCAACGAAGAAGGTTTTAAACCGAAAAAAATATATTATAGTTTACGAAAATGATTGAAAAAGGCATTTAAGCTAGCAAAAGCAAAACATTAATTGAATATGTTAATATAGTTAGCCCGTTAGCCCTTAAAAAAGCACTTTAGGAGTGCTTTGTTTGCATGTTAAGAAAGCGCTTATTGTCAGCGGAAAATAGCCCTCCAAGTCGGGAACACTCAATACAAAAAACAGGGATCATATCAGCAGGTTTGAAGCGATTTGAGGTATGGATACATACATAAAACCTGCTCCTTTTGGAGCACATTTTTTACTAGGATACAGTTTAAATTTAAGTACATATTGTAGATGGCGTTAACATAGTAAATTTTAAATTTATACATAGTAAATTGTATTCCGATTATATTATAATTACTTTAATATACAAAAGCGCGTTCGTCTTTATATCGTTCTATGGTTTATTGGGAAGAAGCATACAAAAAGTAATGCCTACATATGTATATATGTTAATCTAAAAAAACCAGTTAACAATAAACCATAGAACGATATAAAGACGAACGATATAAAGACGAATTATTATAAATTTATAGGTAAATAGTTTTAACATTTTTAAAGTAAAAAAATTTAAGACAACCCAGGTTTTTTAAGACTGGTGTGCTAGATGAGATTGTATCTTTTTACCAAAAACTGCCCGCTATTGAAAATGCTCTTTCGATTTCCCTTAAAGACGGCCTTATAGTTTGAACTGCTTTGTACAATAAGGAAATATTTTTTGATTTGTAATATGCTCTACTATTTAAAACAAACTCTTGGCGCGAAATCTCAAAACTCCAAGTTTCAAATCTACAAGTAAAATACGTTTAAAAACAGCAACAATTTGTTTTTCTACGAAAGTGCCAAAATTTAAAAAGAAAACACAAAAATGTATTTCAAGTTCAATTTGTTTAAAAATTGTAAAAAATTTGAGGCTAGTTATGCTAATACAATGTATTACGACTTTGTAGAATCAAAGTAATAGGAAATTCTCTTCGTTCAAAAGAAAAAAGATAAATGATTTTTGTTATCAATACACACATCCGTCAAAATACGGGAGGGATTGGTGAAGTGGGCGTTGCACAAAATAGATTTATTTATAGCTAAAGAACGGCCTTAGTATAACTTTCTGTTCTTATTACACCATGGCGAAGGGTATTTAAGATTCAGTATAGCCGAATAAAGCACTCTTACTTGCGTTAATTTAAATTGTTTAAGAAACAAAGTATTTAAATGTTAATTTTTTTAATAATAATCGCGTTAAATCTTATGCGGTTACGATTAAACAGAGCATACAGAGATAAAAAAGTGACGTAAGAAAAATGCCCAAATCATTTGCGAGGGCAGCCTTCGAAGAAAGAGAAAGAAAGCGTTTTTTGGTAGTGAAGTGGCAATGTGTAAAAACAGGACGATTGAATCAACATAAATTGCGTGATCAAAACAAAACTGCAAAAAGGGCAGCTTTCGAAGAAAGTCATAGGAAAAAACAGAATATTTTCAATCTCGTGACGCCTCTGTGTGGATTAAAAGGTGCAATTAATCGCGATTGCGAATATAATAATCGTGCAAACCATAATTTGTAGGGTCGTTGCTGATTATTCCGAATGCATAATATGTATGTATGTTTAAGAAAAAACATTATAACTTCCCAGGAAAAGTTATTACATACGTTACCTGGTAAGTAGTTGTCATTACAATTGTCATTATTATGAAAACTTCAATAAGTACTGACCTCAGCAACTACTAATTACTTCTATTATTTTCACTGCTGAATATTTGCTTACTAATAATCAGCTCAATAACTACTTATTAGTTGTGTTGTTTTCAGTACTGAATATTTACTTACTGGTAACGCCCTCAATAACTACTTATTAGGTCTATTAACTAGTGATTTATTTGCTTCTAGTAAGTATATTGAAAGTACTTACAATTCAACTTATTCGTATTTAAATACTAGCTAAAAATTTTTTGACTTCTAGTAATTCTGTGGAAACCTATAACAAAAATAAGTAGTTATTCAGCCGAAAAATAAGTAGTGTTTATTTTCTCCAACATTACTTGCTAACTAAAGTAAAGTTTTTGCTGGGTTATTTAAGCTTCTGATATGTACCTTGTCTCAAAGTATTGGCTTTACTTGCATTAAACAAAATTAATCAATCAATTCTTTCGAAAGTTTATATAAAGTTTATCTTTTTACAACTTTCTGAAACTTCCAATCCCTTTTCTCGATAATCGTGTACCCGTTTATGTAGTATCTCAGTCTGTCATTACATTATTATTTTACATTTGTCTGCTGTAGATTATGATGACGGTGACCAAGTCCTAATTATTTTATTTTACCGCATGAACGCATGTAACACTAACAAATAAATGGCATGAGAATTTTTTTTAACACAAGTCGACGACTTGAATGTTTGTTTAAAAGTTAATTATTTTTGTTAAATTTAATTGTTTATTTTGTAAAAAATTAACATAAAGTAAATATGATTGAAATTATTGGAAAAATAGAGTTGCCATAGAAAGGACAACTAAAGGTATTCGTTTAGTGCTGATTCACACTCTTCAAGTCTTGAGTTTTGAGGTAAGTGCTGGTTCACACAGGTCAAGTTTGACTCTTCAAGTCTCGAGCTTTTAGGAGAGAGGGGTAAAGAGAATGGAAAGGGGTACATACTTGACCGTACCAGTCAGTTTTGTATTTTTCTTTTCTTTTTTCATCCGTAATATAATAAAAAGCTACAAAGTTGAAGGAAAAGAAAACAAAAATTAATTTTGTGCATGAACGTGAACGCAAGTTCAAAAGAAAATTTAAATAAAACTGTTCAAGTAAACTTAACCTGTGTGAACCAGCACTAACTGCCGGTTCACACACGTCAAGTTTGACTCGTCAAGTCTCTAGTTTTTAGGAGAGAGGGGCAAAGAAATGACATTCTCTTTTCCCTTCTCTCCTAAAAACTCAAGACTTGACGGCTAAAACTTGAAGAGTGTGAACCCGCACTTACTATTTGACATTTTGTGCCGGTTCACACACATCAAGTTTGACTCGTCAACAGGGGTGCCAGATAATTTTGATAAAAAATCGGCATATTTAAAAAAAAAATCGGCATTAATTAAAAAAACCTATTTTAAATACAATAAAACCTATTCTTACTTACAAATAAGAACAATTCAGAATTATCTAATGCTTATAACTTATGAAATTTCAAAAGAATCAATCAAAATAAACGTTTTACAAAGAAATTGTAGTTAAATTTAACTTTTTTATAATTAAGTATATTCCATATACAAATATTTGAGTTTGACATTTTTATTAAATCCGTTTTAATATTAATATCAAAACAGTTTAAGTTATTAATTTTTAAATAATCTTTAAAAAACGAATAACTTGCAAAGATAAATTTTCCAGTGAACATCAAAACTCTGTTACATTAAAAAATTCTTTCCACATTTGCGGAAGAATGTGGAAGGAACAAAAATTGTACCAAATGCTGCCATAAAATGTTCACGTTATAAATCTGAAATTTTTTGCCAAAAAGTTTGCAAACTTATTTAATTTTCCTTACATAAGAATTGGCTATTTAATTTATGTACTAACTTCGTCCTCAATTGCGTTATATTCTTAAAAAAAAAATTATTTAATTATCAAAGTAATTATTATTTAAATTATATTCATTGATAGTGAATATAAATTTATCTTACCTTTATTCTTTTGTAAGTATTTATCTATCCATTTTCAAACACAAAAATAAAGTGTTTTATATTTTTCTAATAGAAAAAGAAATTTTAACTGAATTATTTTAGGTTTAAAAATTATTTCTTTATTAACTTTGGCCTTTAATTCTTCATAGTGGAATATTTTTCAAATAAAAATGTATTAATCCAACACATATTACAAACACTGCATTTAATATTGAATAAAACTAACCCCTTTTTCTTTAGTAGAAGCGCTGAATTAATAACAGTTGTCTGTTCTCAATGTTACAACTGTTTCTGTATCGCTTAAAGTTAGTGTATTATTATCAAACAAACAAAAAGTAATCGCCTTTTACGTGCTAGTCAAAAAATCGGCATTTTTGGAGCAATAATCGGCACTTTGATAATTTAGGGGCAAAAAATCGCCAAAATGCCGGCAAAAATGGCAGGCCTGCTCGTCAAGTCTTGCGCTTTTAGAAGAGTAGTGAAAAGAGATTTTTATTTCTTTTCCCCTCTCTCCTAAAAACTCAAGACTTGACGAGTCAAACTTGAAGAGTGTGAACCGGAACTTTGTCAACAAGTTTTATTATTCGTCTGGCAGCCTTTTTTAAACAAATTTTTAGTAGATTTTATACATAATTATCATCATTTTTCATGAGAGTTTTATAATTATTTTAATGCAACTATTCAATTCTATTTGTCTTCGTTTTTTATTAATGATACATTCATTTGTTCGTCCATTCATTATTTCACTGTTTTTGTTTTAAATTCTATATGACGAAAAGCTATTATTTAAATATTTTATGAATGAGTAATTAGAATTTTGAATATGCTTTCAATCAACAATATCCGCAGTAGATGTAGACTTAAATCTGGTTTTAAAAACTATTTCTAAAAGGGTGTGGTTTTGTAAATTAATAAAGAAATTTTTTGAATTTTTGAAATTCTTGGCATTTGTATTCTGCTTTTTAAAAAAAGCAGTAGGTCAAGTATTGTACTATGTCGTATACATATTTTATTTTAAGATGTTAGTACCAATAACTCCTTTTTATAACCTCCACCACTGGTGTTCAATGGTGGTATACTAAGTTTGTCATTTCGTGTTAAACTTTTTTTGATAGTATATATATATATATATGTTCCTTTAACTCCCACTGGAGCATAGGGCGCCACTTTTTTTGAGTTCATCATATATTATATATATTCTGGGTCCCTGAGTGGCGATTTCGTCTGTCTTTCCGTGAAAAAAAAGATTATCAAATTGTTTCTAGTTATCCTTAGCAGTTTGGGACTTAAATCCAGCAAAATAGATTCAGTGGGAATAATTTTGTTACAAAAACTAACATAAATCGTGGCGGAATGCACGGGCTGATGTAAAGTTGTGCACAAATTCGTTTTATATAACTACAAATTGTAATATGAACTTAATCTCGTGAAGATCGGTTCATAATTTACTGTTGGCCCCATACAAAGCAAACTCTCGGAAAACACTTAAGTACGTATAAAACCGTAACGGTTTAATTTTATTATTTCATCCTAATTTCATAATGCTAACAATTTTATTTCATTTCACGTTGTATGCGCCTTCCTAAGTTCATCTTGAACTTGTCGTCTTCACGCTTGAGCGGGACTGCCTTTTCGCCAGCTGCCTTGTGGGTTCCATTTTAGGGCTTCTTTGGCAATATTTCCTTCAGGCTGCCTCAATGTATGACCTATCCAAAGCCACTTTCTGCTTTTAATTTCATTATACATTGGCTTTTCGATATTATGTTTGGCCCGTGGATTCGCAAGATTCTCCTAAGACATCTGCTTACGAAACACCTGGATTCTGCTCATTATTCTTGCAGATGTATTCCATGTTTCGCACCCATAGAGCAATATGGATTTTACATTAGAGTTTAATATACGTATTTTGGTGCTGCGTTTAATCTGTGATGATTTCCAGACAAACATAATTTAAGGCTCCAAATGCTTGTCCTGCTTTTTTCATACGATAATTTATGTGCATTTCGGTGCTCCCGGTGGATGTTGATATGCTACCAAGATAATTAAATACCTATATGGTTTTTGTAATCATTCTACTTTGAAAATTTGATTTAAATAACTGAATAATTTAAGCAAATAGAATATGGGAATTATTGCTTCTTATTTTACTTATTAAACATGATCTATAATGTTAAGAAAACACAAAATTTTATAATATTATGATGACGTTAATAATTGTATTTTATGCGCCCCATACACAGTTCAATTCAGGTCAATGTATAACATTAAATGTTATTAATTAAAAATATGATCATTTTTTCGGATTATTAAAAAAGGTCACGCAGGGATCGGATTGAAGTTTGAAAACAACCATTTTTATCTCACGGAAATTTTAAAAAATATACACCTAATATTTGTATATATTCCTATATAGGAATGGGCAAATTGAAAAAATATATCGATATATATCGAAACGATATTTTTTAAGAGTATCGATATTTATTTTTTAAAAAATATCGATGTATCGATATATCAAACGTATTACCAAATTAAAAAATTTAATATATATGCCCAAATCTTATTATTATTCCAAATGTATATAGGCACATATATTATTCCAAACCCGCATAAAAAAAACTTTTCAAGTTCGTTTGACTTTACTGTTTAAATTAGAAATTTGCAAGGTAAAACCCCTGCTTCTTTCTTAATTCTTCTTCTAATACATGCAGTCTACAACTAACATGAAATGCTAAACATTAACACTAATATGATGTAAGTGTCAAGTATATACTCATCATGTTAGGGGTTTTCTCATGTTGGAACACGTTTGTTAATGCAAATGTTTTAACTACGCTTTTATAACTATGTCATAACAGCAAATTATGTCAGTTGAAGACGGGGAGTTATTGATCTTAATATTAGTTTAAAAAAAACATATGATGCTTGCAGTGATGCCAATTTTTAAATACATATTGTTTGAAAAAACGGCTAAAATTTTGAGTTTTTAATGAAAACTGACTTCTGACTGAAGAAATATCGAATTCGATAGTCTTATTTCAATATCGATACATCGATATATCGGTATTTTAAATATCGGCGATATATATCGATTATTTTTTTAAAAATATTCCTATACGTATCACTTTAGTGTTATTTTGGAATTTATCCACCGCTTTAGATTTAAAAATTTTCCTACGGTTTACAATTCATCGCGGTTCAAAACTTCTTGGAAGGTTTTAGAAATTTGCTTCCCTGCGTGAGGTTTTTTTCGCCAAACGACGTGAGACAGGTGTTTTCATTACTAAAAAATTCTTGGCCACTTCGTAGTACTATGCCAAATATTTGGTTATGGACCTAACCCTGCCTTTACACATGCAAGTAATTACTTGCAAGTAGTATATACGTATTATCAACGAAAAAGTCGAAGAAAAAGCCGAAAGTCTTGCAAGTAGCTTGAGTGTTTACACAGTCAGTTGTAAGTTCATTTTTCAAATGTTCTCGAAGCGAAAACATCATATAAAAAAAACTTTGTTCTTTGGTTTAACAACATTACCATGTTAAAAATATTAACAAGTTATAACAAAATAAATTAAACAATTCCTTCTTTATTTAATTTTCGGTCCATCTTGATGAAAAAATTTTGTTTATTTTATAAAATGTCTGACTCCAGTATTGCCGTAGTGGCGATTTCATAATATTACGGAGAAAATATTTTCATTAACAATTTTTTTTTCAAAATGCTTGAAATTTATAATAAAATTACCATTGAGATGGGTTTTTGTATAGTTGTTCTCTTTTTTACGTGTTATTTTGTATAAATACACAAAAAATCCGATATAAACATAACTTTTATATTGCTAAGTACTAGTAAATTGATATAAAAGTCATCCATGGTGATACTGTTTCTTCATTTGTCATTTTACTTGCTGCAAGTGTCAAAAATTTACTTGCAAGCAAATTCTCTTGCAAGTTGGGCTGCTAGTACGAAAAATGTGATGGTGTTAGTAAAAATGTGTGAGTGTATTGAGTTTTTCGAACTTGCACTTGCAAGTGTAAACCCTAGGTAATGCACATATACATAAATTCGTATCTATGTGTTTATGACATACATGTATTTAACTACATGTTGGATTTTCTGGCACATTTATGTGCTGACATTAGTTTGTTAGTAACTAACTTTTATATGTACACGTAACTTAAACACTTTTAATTTCTTTGAACCCGTCACACACCCTTTTCTATTTAGATTGACATTTTTTGCTTGTGTAAATCCTTAAATGAGTTGAATGTTTTTACGAGTATTTAAAAAAAAAGAGAAAACAGGTACAGCCTAAATTAATTTACATGTGCAAAATTGTTTAAGACAAAACATTAAACATTTCAAATTTTTTAAGATGGTTATAAAAAGTGGGTACTGAATAGTTGAGTGCAAAACAATAGCACTTATTAGACAAATAAACGATAAAATTGGATTCAGCCAAAAGACGTGTTATGCAAGATATACATCTTATACATCTTTTTACAGGAAATTACTTACATGCTCGGTTTTAAAATAGGGGGATAAAGCTTGACATATGTCAGGTCCTAACAAGGGCAGTGTTGCCAAAAGTGGGTAAAAATCTAAACACGAAGGTTTTTCGATACTAAATAGAAGCGTAGGGAACATCGGACGGATTTTTTATATTCACCAAGATGTAGGTATTTATTATTTTCTCATATGTATTGCATTATTTGTGAAATAAATGCTAAAAATTTATTTTTAATATTGATTTAATATTTAAGGAAATGAGACTCTTGAGTCCAGAACCAGGCGTTAAAAACAGCAGTCGAACAAAAAACGAAATTTGTGTACAACTTTTTACTTTTTGAGTTGGTTTGACAGCGACAGTTTACATTTAATGAATCACAAGTAAAAGCAACAGTTTTTTTTGGCCAATGTTAAATAAAGAAATGGCGGTTTTTCTACTTTGATTGCAGTTTTTCAAACGCTGTCCAAAACATGTCTTAGAAGAAAAAAATATGCGTACAAATTTAAACTATTGTCTAAACAATTTAATTTAAGACTCAATGATTTTGTTTATGAGGGGAGAACAAACGAATACAATCAATGTTTCTGAAATTGTGAAATCAATATGTGAAACTGTGAAATTAAAATGTTTTTAAACATGGATTTGTGACCGTTTTGGATAAAAAGAGTAAAAATAAAAAAACTGAAAGACGAGGTTGTGTTTCCATATGAGTAGGTGAGTTGCAAAACTCGTTCGTTTCAAAAATTAAAAAATTGAGATAACAATCGATTTTGGCAGATCTTTTAGCACGTTATGAGAATAAAACTATATGTTGTATGGAATCATGTCCTTTTCTATGTTTTTATGTGACATAAAATTGCGGTTGGTAACAAAACTAGTTCGTTCCACTCAACAGACATTTTCAAAACTATCTCTTTGCATTTTGTGTAACAAAACTCGCTGGTTAATTGTTTTAAACTTTCTGTTGGAAGTGCGCCAATATATCGTTGCTTAAATAGAGTCGAATTAGGGAATTTAAAAATGCAAATTTGTAAACAAGTTCCCTTTGACATATTTGTTTTTAATAGATCGTATATTGAAATAAATTTTTGTAGGGATGTTCTTATATACGACTGGAAATCTGCTGTAGCTCCTGTGGTGAAAGCACTAAGTGAGCTACATTTTAAATTCCAACCTTCAAAGCGAATGCTAATAGAATTAACATGGAAAAGGAACTCGGAAAAAATGCAAGACATTGTTCCAGATATATTTCCTATCAATGTGGAGGTTTACCCGAAAAATTATTTGAGAATACTTTTATCTACTCACTTTGGGAAAAGTTGGGGAGAAAATAAAAACTTGCAATTTCATATTCTTGCAGAAACTTTACAGCAGACCGCAAAAATTTTAAATTTAAAAATTTGATTTGCCCGAATATTTTATAGGACTCTAGTATGTTTTTTATGTCGATGATATCCTTAATAAAATAACGCCATATAAGGTAACATACGTTTACTTATTAAATTGGACTTGGTGTTTTTTACCTCCCATGTTGGTATTGATACTGTTCAATCCCTTGAGACAACAGCACTAAGTCCAACAAAAGGTCTGCTATTTCCGAAAAATAATACAAGGCTTACACAAATTTTTTTACCTTACTTTTTTCTTCAAAATGTGTTAAAAAAAATTTTACAATTAAAAATTAAAGGGGCATCTGTATGTTTAAATAAAAACGGAAATCGTATTGATAATGAACTTTATATTCCCGAAGATAACTTTGATAATATAATTGCACGTGCCCGTGCATAAAACTGAATTGTCAAATTGTTTTTTTTTTCGTTATTTTCTTACGAATACAATAGAGTGAAGCGGTTGGTTTTTTAATTTTGTTTTTTCTTTTAATCCACTTACAACTACAATTCGAGTCGGAAAGAACCCAACCAATTGTAGGGGGATGTAAGAAAAGATAAACTCACTGTTTATTGTTGGTGTTTTGTTTAAGCTTTGATATTGTTACAGGTAAGACTAATGGTGTTTTCTTTTCTAGTACATTATAGTTTTGTAATATATTTATTAGGTTACACGAACCCTAACTAAGTGATACATTTTTATACCCTTCACCGAAGGTAAAAGGGTATATATAACTTTGTCATTCCGTTTGTAATTTCTACAATATTGATCCTACACCCTATAAAGTATATATATTCTGGGTCCTTATGAAAAGCGAAGTTCAAATCCGGTTGTCCGTCTGTCCGTCTGTCTGTTGAAATGGGGTTTCCGAAGCCCCCAGACATGATGGGGACTTGGTTGGGGTATCTTTATGTCAGGTATTCTTATTATAATTTTGCTATTGAAATTCAGCCAGATCGGTCCACAAATGGCTGAGATATGAGCAAAAAACCACGACTACCTCTAATTTTTTCCAAAAATCCCTTGTGTTTGTTGTATTTTTATTACTTTTTGCTGTATATCTGGGGAACGGCAAAAGCCAAAGTTACCAAATTAGGTACACACATTAAGATTGCCAATACACACCATCCTACAAAATGTGGGCGGGATTGGAGAAGTGGGCGTGGTACCTCCCGTACAAAAAAAATTAAAAATTGTATAAAAACCTAAATTTTAAGGCTGCCATATGTGCTATGGATATGACTTACATACCAAAATATTGGAAATTTTTAGTAGAAGATATTTTACATAAGACTCGGGAAAATCGGTTCAGACACAAAAAAGTTATGGCCAAAATAAAAATATTAAATTTAAATAAATTATTAAAATACCCACTTTCGGGAACCATAGATCTCCCCGAGTCCAAGCTTTATAACTAAAGTAAACGGTAAATTTCTTCTTTAACACGTCGGTATATTAATCTGTCAAATCGGTTAAAAAATGGCTGAGTTATGAGCAAAAAACCACAACTACCTCTATTTTTTTAAAAAAATACATTGTTGTTGTTGTATTTTTATTACTTTTTGCTGTATATCTGGTGAACGGAAAAAGCCAAAGTTTCCAAATTAGGTACACACAATAAGGTTGTCAATACACACCATCCTACAAAATGTGGGCGGGATAGGAGAAGTGGGAGTGGTACCTCCCGTACAAAAAATATCAAAAACTTCATAAAATCCTGAATTTGTGCACTGTTATATGACCGATGGTTACACCTTATATACCAAAAGACCGAAAATCTTTAGTAGAAAATATTTTCTGAAAATTTCGGAAAAATCGGTTCAGATGCAAAAAAGTTATGGCCAAAATTAAATTTTTTTTATTAAAATACCCACTTTCGGGAACCATAGATCTCCCCGAGTCCAAGCTTTATAACTAAAGTAAACGGTAAATTTCTTCTTTAACACGTCGGTATATTAATCTGTCAAATCGGTTAAAAAATGGCTGAGTTATGAGCAAAAAACCACAACTACCTCTATTTTTTAAAAAAAATCCATTGTTGTTGTTGTATTTTTATTACTTTTTGCTGTATATCTGGTGAACGGAAAAAGCCAAAGTTTCCAAATTAGGTACACACAATTAGGTTGTCAAAACACACCATCCTACAAAATGTGGGCGGGATTGGAGAAGTGGGAGTGGTACCTCCCGTACAAAAAATATCAAAAACTTCATAAAAACCTACATTTGTGCACTGTTATATGACCGATGGTTACACCTTATATATCAAAAGACCGAAAATCTTTAGTAGAAAATATTTTCTGAAAATTTAGGAAAAATCGGTTCAGATGCAAAAAAGTTATGGCCAAAATAAAATGTTTTTTATTAAAATACCCACTTTTGGGAACCATAGATCACCCCGAGTCCAAGCTTTATAACTAAAGTAAATGGCAAATTTCTTCCTTAACACGTCGGTATACAAATCTTTTAAATCGGCAAAAAAATGGCTGAGTTTTAACCGAAATACTGCATCACCAAAAAATACTCTTAATTTTTATACCCTTCACCGAAGGTAGAAAGGGTATATATAACTTTGTCATTCCGTTTGTAATTTCTACAATATTGATCCTACACCCTATAAAGTATATATATTCTGGGTTCTTATGAAAAGCGAAGTTCAAAACCGGTTGTCCGTCTGTCCGTCTGTCTGTTGAAATGGGTTTTCCGAAGCCCCCAGATATGATGGGGACTTGGTTGGCCAGATCGGTCCACAAATGGCTGAGATATGACTACCTCTAATTTTTTCCAAAAATCCCTTGTGTTTGTTGTATTTTTATTACTTTTTGCTGTATATCTGGGGAACGGCAAAAGCCAAAGTTACCAAATTAGGTACACACATTAAGATTGCCTACACACCATCCTACAAAATGTGGGCGGGATTGGAGAAGTGGGCGTGGTACCTCCCGTACAAAAAAAATTAAAAATTGTATAAAAACCTAAATTTTAAGGCTGCCATATGTCCTATGGATATATACCAAAATATTGGAAATTTTTAGTAGAACATATTTTACATAAGACTCGGGAAAATCGGTTCAGATACAAAAAAGTTATGACCAAAATTAAATTTTTTTTTTTTTAAATACCCATTTTTTTTCAAATACCCCCTTTCGGGAACTATAGATCTCCCCGAGTCCAAGCTTTATAACTAAAGTAAACCGTAAATTTCTTCTTAAACACGTCGGTATATAAATCTGCCAAATCGGTTAAAAAATGGCTGAGTTATGAGCAAAAAACAACGACTACCTCTATTTTTTAAAAAAAAATCCCTTGTTGTTGTATTTTTATTGCTTTTTTCTGTATATCTGGAGAGCGGTAAGAGCCAAAGTTTCCAAATTAGGTACACACATTAAGGTTGTCAATACACACCACCCTACAAAATGTGGGCGGGATTGGAGAAGTGGGCGTGGTACCTCCCGTACAAAAAAAATTAAAAATTGTATAAAAACCTAAATTTTAGGGCTGTCATATGTCCTATGGATATGACTTATATACCAAAATATCGGAAATTTTTAGTAGAACATATTTTATAAAAAACTCGGGAAAATCGGTTCAGATACAAAAAAGTTATGACCAAAATTAAATTTTTTTTTTTTTAAATACCCATTTTCGGTAACCATGGATCTTCCCGAGTCCAAGTTTTATAACACAAATAAATGGTAAATTTCTTGCTTAGCACGTCGGTATATAAATCTGTCAAATCGGTTAAAAAATGGCTGAGTTATAATCAAAATACTGAAATCCCAAAAGTTACTCTTTTTTATAATTAAGTTTGTTTTTTATAATTAAGTTTGCTTAAATATATGTACATATATGTAGGTATACATATATACATATATGCCTATAAGCTAATTTAATGGAAATATTATTTTTAAGCACGTTGGTATATAAATCTGCCAAATCGGTTAAAAATGGTTAAGTTATGTGCAAAATACTCCAAAAAAGAACTAAAAACATTAAAATTTTTATAAAAACTAAAATTTTAGAGCTGTATTATGACCTATTCATTCGTTTTAGATATTAAAATATCGGAAATCTTTAGAAAAACTCGGAATATCGGTAAAAAAAAGTAATGTCAAAAATATAGTTTTTTTTTAAATACCTATTTTCGTGAACCATAGAACTTCCCGACTAGAAGTTTTATCACCAAAGTAAATGGTAGTTTTATACTTTAAGATGTCGGTATGACCAAATACTGAAATTCGATCAAAACTTAACGTGCTATATATTAATTAAACTTTTAATATATATATTAGCACGCAATCATGTGCAAAAAATTAAATAAAACTAAACGATATATATTTTATAAATATACATGTATATATACATATATTTAAATATATATATAAACTTCTGTTCTTTCCAAACCATGGTGAAGGGTATATAAGATTCGGCATAGCCGAATATAGCACTCTTACTTGTTTTAAATTACAATGGAACTAAATAATAGCTACGTTTTACACTCAACACTAATGTGTATTTTGCGTGTTAAATATTGAATGCAAAGTTTGTACTAAAAGCGATATTCACCACGCTTGAAGCAATTTTCAACATTAAATTTTCTTACAATTCCAAAGCGTTAACAGCACTGATTTTCAATAATTAATGTCAGCTGTTGATAACAATCTTGTGACAAAAAAATATAATAAAAGTAAAACAAAAAGTTTTTATATCCATCACAATATAACTTAAAATCACAATAAAACGCAAATTGTCCGCAAACACAAGAAAAACTTAATAAAAAAAAATACTTGCTTGCATAAAAATGTACTTTACGCAGATGCAAAAAATGGTATTATCTCACACTCAGTTAGTGCTGGTTCACACAGGTCAAGTTTACTTGAACAGGTTATAGGACTTCCAACGATTCCAACTGTATAAAAAACGTATTTTGAAAAAATGTTGTGGTCGGGATTGTAAGAAAAGATAAACTCACTGTTTATTGTTGTTGTTTTTGTTTAAGCATTGATATTGTTACAAGTAAAACTGGGGCTTTTAATTTTTATTCGCTTAACAGTTTTATTTGTATAATTTCATTAGTTTTTCTAAATTCTTTGGATGAAGTTTCCTGACGATCTGGCCTAAGCAACCAGTGAAATGCGCATAGGAATAGCTTATCCCATCAACAATAAACTTCAGTTTGTCAATAGTATGAAATGGGAATTTAGCACATTATAACGAAACCTTGATAAGTGAGTTGTGGTAGTTTATCTCCCACCAACAGAACTGTTATTACATTTTTAATAAATTTATTAAACTTTCAAAATGTACTAAAGTTCAATGATTAATTTCCCTGGTGGTCTAAAGTGCGTTGCAAAACTAGTTCGATCCCATATGGTTTGTAGCAAAACTAGTTTCTTTCGGAAATTCGTAGCAAAACTCGTTCGTTACAAAATTAAATCTATTATTTTTTTATATTTAAGTTGGTTTCAATTTTTATACTGTTGAGTTATTAACGAAGAATGGCATAACACTTCAAAATCAAAAAAATTCACTTAATTTGGTCCATTTAATCCGGCGCTATATGTTTTTTACATTTTCTCAAAATTCGAAAAAAGGTGTAACGAACGAGTTTTGTATCTCATCTACTCATATATATCGAAACTGCTATGGAGTTTTTTTCTTTACCCTAAAGCTACACGTCAATAAATCACTATTAAGTTGGTCACACATGCTGCTTGTCAAAACTCGTTTGAATTGACAGCCGAGGCATAGGCCGCATACAAATTGATAGTCGATTTAAAAATGCCCCAGACGAAAAAACAAATTAAAATGATAGCTTGTATTAAATGTATTTATTTTGTAAAAAATTACAAGAATTTTTAGAAAAAATAATTTGTGATCAGCTGTTAAATCGAACGTAAAATTGCCAAACAAATGGAAAGGTAAAATTGAAAGCAATCTCGTGGTCAATTGTAAATTGAAAGGAATTAAAAGGCAAAACTTGATCTTGTGGCCTCTAATGTTTTGTTTCCAGGTGACAAACAATTGATTGTGCAGTAAAATTTATATTAAAAGCACTCAAAAAACTGAGCGATTTTCATATAAATTTTTCTGCACAATCAATTGCTTGTCACCTGGAAACAGCACATAAGTTACTCAATGCAAATGCCGATGTGACGTCACATTAAACAGCTAATTTTGTAAACATGCGCAATGCGTAATCTTGTTTTTATCGTTCTTGACAGATGTTTGCGAAACGAAATAAATTTAAGTTTAATTTATACATATAATAAGATCAATTATCCAAAACAGTGGAAAACATTTTTAAAATAGTCTCTTGTTTTTGTACCTGAATTCAATTAATAGCCTGTTCGTCGATTTCGAACGAAGACTTCGTTCGCTTAACTTACATGCAAAACAAAAACAATATTTTATAATTTGTATATCGATATTTATAGATATTTACCAGAACAATTTTTATACCCTTCACTTCAGGTGGAAAAGGGTATATATAAGTTTGTCATTCCGTTTGTAATTTCTACAATATTGATTTAAGACCCTATAAAGTATATATATTCTGGGTCCTTATGAGGAAAGAACTTGATTTAACGATGTCCGTCCGTCTGTACGTCCGTCCGTCTTACGTTTGATATGTGTTTTCCGGAGACTCCAGACATGATAGAGGCTAGGTTGTGTTACATTTATGTCACATATAGTCCACCATTTCGTGCTATTGAAATTCAGCAAGATCGGTCCACAAATGGCTGAGATATGACCAAAAAACCACGACTGCCTCTAATTTTTTCCAAAAATCCCTTGTTGTTGTATTTTTATTGCTTTTATCTGTATATCTGCAGAACGGCAAAAGCCAAAGTCTCCAAATTAGGTGCAAACATTCAAGTTATAAATACACACCAACCCAAATGTGGGCGCGGTTGGAGAAGTGGGCGTGGTACCTCCTATACAAAAAATTTCAAAAATTTTATAATAATCTGAATTTTTTGACTGTAATATGACCTATGGTTACGCCTTATATATTATATTATATTATAAAATATTTTCTGAAAAACTCGAGAAAATCGGTTCAGATACGAAAAAGTTATGACCAACATATTAATTTTTTTTTAAATACCCATTTTCGGGAACCATAGATCTTGCCGAGTCCAAGTCTTATAACCCAACTAACTGGCAAATTTCTTCTTAAACACGTCGGTATATAAATCTGTCAAATCGGTTAAAAAATACCTGAATTATAATCAAAATACTGAAATCCCAAAAATTACTCTTTTTATACCCTTCACCTCAGGTGGAAAAGGGTATATATTAGTTTGTCATTCCATTTGTAATTTCTACAATATTGATCTAGGACCCTTTAAAGTATATATTTTCTGGGTCCTTATGAGGAGAGAACTTAATTTAACCATGTGATGGCCCTCTATCCCCCCCCCCCCTTTCAATTGTTTACATATACTAGCATAATGCCCAATATGATTTTCGTTATCACCCTTCTTTATTATTTCATCTATTTAACGAAATAATTTTTACAAATAGAAACTAGGAATTTTTGTGTTTCTTGCTACTTAAAAACTCGCCAAAAAAGATAAAAGAAAACAAACACACATACATGGCACAAACTATTTTGGTGAATATATATTATATTCTTACTTTATATTATATTCAACATTTTTATTTTTCTGAAAAATTTAGGGAATAGAACTATTACAAAAAAGCTTTATAAAATACATAACTGAAATTAAGCTCATAGAATAAATTCGAAAAATGAAAAATAGTGAATATATTTCCCAACTTTGCTATTGCGGTGAACAAAAACATCAAAAGTAATTACAACTCAACTGTGTTGAATTTTGTGAACAGTAAACCTGCCATATTTCATTTTAATGATATTCGATTAACGTTCCTTCATGGTTCAGTTGTCTAGGGGGTGTGTTAAGTTAGATACTGAGAGTTCCCTGGTTCGAATCTTGTTTTTTTCCAAAATTTTTTTTTTTTTAATATTTTTATTTTTTTTATGTTCTTAAAACGATTTAAAAAAAATATTTACCAGTTTTCGCTTTTTAAATTTTATTTATAATGAAGTTTTAAGTATTGTAAATATGTATGTATATGTAAAAATTATTTAGTTTTTGTCTAGTTGCTCTGTATTCTGCTCGCACAATGGTGAAGGTTATATAAGATTCGGCACAGCCGAATATAGCACTCTTACTTGTTAAAACTACCATCGATTTAAATTCCCGAACATGCCCGTATATTTTGAAATGAATTGTTTTTTTCTAAATAAACTACTTAAAAATGTAATAAATGTGTTGTTGAAGATTTTTAATATCACTACGTAGATTTTGCAGACTTGTTGATGAAAAATTATGGTTTTTTGCTGATTTTTCCTCTAAAAGTTCTGGCAGAACTGGCCAACACAGCGGGCGCTACAATTGATTAACTCAAAGAAACTTTTGATGAAAAATAATTTCACGTAGTAGCCCAAATAATTGGCCACCAAGATCGTGTGATTAAACCCCATTGGATTATTTTCTTTGGGGTTATGTTAAGTCACTTGCCTACGTCGATAAAGCACAAACAATTGAACACCTGGAAATCAACTTTCAAAGCGTTATCGGCGAAAAGTTGTTGAAAATTGGTGTTCCATGTCCACATGACAGAAATCATATTTAAACATTAATTTCATAAAATATTATTTTCAAGAAAGTCCGTTGCATTGATATTTAAAACATATTTCCTTGTTTTATTATGATTTAAACTTGTGTCACCCTATAAAAACACCCTTTACATACCTATACGGAATGGCAACCTTTATTCACCACTTGCGTTGTTGTTGCACTTAACCTCCGTAAACACTGCTATTTTGATCCACCTAACTGTATGTTACATATGTCACGTTTATGGTTAATTTTAACATCGACAAAGGTATATATGTAATTTAAAATGTACAACTTAAATTAGTTGGTAACTTTAATTGTATGTGTTTTTGCGATTTAAAAAAATTGTTACAAATCCATAAATGAAATCAGGTAGGCAGACAGAAAGACAGACATGTTGTGTTAATAGCAGGTAAACAAAATACCAACGTTCATGCACATAATGAGTCTCTATTTAGTACTGTCCAAAATTTTAATGGGTCTGTTAGTTTTTCTGCTAATTGTTTTTTTTTTATCAGTTTACGACAATATTTTGTATTAAGCCTCTCTTTTAAGTAGAGTGACTTAAAGTGAGAATAGTTTTTAAAAGGTTTGAAAATTTATAGCATGCTAGAAATACGCAAAAGTGTTAATCACTCTCTGGTTTTTAATCACTTCTTTTCAAGGTTTTAAAAAGGCTGGCAACCGAAACGAATTTCGGTATCGGTAATAAAATATTTGTTATTTCGGTGTTGGTATCGGTTTCGGTATTAACCTATTTTGGTATTGGTATCGGTATTTTAATTATAATATATACAAATTGTGTCCATCTTCACACATACTCATTTGGCATGATCAAATGTTTCTTTAACGAAAATACCCTTAAGAAAGATATTTCCACATGGATCCAAAAGAAATGCACCTTGGAAGGCTTTATTCTCAGAAAATGTTTAAACTTTTAATTTTTTCCTACTCTTTGAAAAATTTTTTATTATTATTTATTACCGAAACGGTTATACCAGTATGGGAACGCTACACGTTGCCGGTGTTTTACGCAAAAAATTATTTCGGTATATTAGTTTAACGGTATTGCTATCGGTTGCCAACTTTGGTTTTAAATGAGAAAATAAACAACTGTATATCGAATTATTCATGTAAACGTGTATGCTTGTAGAAAGTAGTGGTGGGCAGGTGAATCTAAATTGAATCACTTGATATAAAAATTAAAACATTTTAAAAAAATATCCAGGTTGAGGGTGAACTAGAGCTGCAATACAATCGATAAGTTATCAGGTTGTCAGTCGTCTAAAAACTTGTATACTGTACATAATCTAAAGAGTGTTTCCTTGTTTGACTAATTCATTCGGCTTTGAATTGTAAGTTGTGATCTTCGAAGCGAATGATAAACAATGCGTTAACTAACCGCGCGTGTGTAAGAGCAATGAACAAATACCGGTAGCACTCGCCCCTTGTTTAGAAGCTAGAGCGATCTAACCTCTACTGCGGGTTTTAAGCCAGCAATATCCGTTTAGAAGAAGCAGCACCTAGGAAGATCCGCCAGCAGGCCGAATTTTCCCACAAGTGGTGTAGAATCAGCCCTTGAAGCTGAGCATAGCTTTAAGCCAAAACCACCACGCGATCGCCTAAGGTTACTGACTTCCGTGGTACCAGATAGGATATCTGGTCAGCCGCGATCTCAAGAGATCTGTCAATTTTTAATTCTGTTGAATTAACTGCACCTTATACAAACTCGCAAGGTAATTCTTTATTTATTAATTTTTACGATCTAATTTCTGCAAAAAATTTAAGTACATATTCTTGTCGTTTTTTTGTTTCGAAAAACTGCGCTAATTGCTACATAGCTTAAAGGCTTTATTTCAAAACTGTTTGATGAAATGATTTGGAGCCTGTAATTGCCCTTCTATCTTTGCATTAGGCATTTTATTAGTTCCATAGTTTAAACTTTAAGCAATTCCGAATAAATCTAAGAAGTTCTATAACAAAACACAATCATACCTATCGTTTATAAAAAGTGAACAGTCTTTTACCTCTGAATTTTACTTTTCCACAAACATTTTTAAAGGATACTTTTTTTATTCACGATAGTGGTAAATTGTTTCTTCCATATACTGAAATCATAATTGGGGGTTGTGCACTAAATATTGATTTAAAACAGCAATGCACTATTAGTTTGCACTCTTTTTTACCAGCTTTAGTGATAATTGTGATTTTTAAACTACCACTTAAAAAAATTTAGTGATATTGCAAACTTTTCACTATCACTAAACGCAGATTGATTGCAAAAATCTGCAGTCAATTCAAATAGCTGCATACAAATTTTGTCTCACTAACATTTAAGAAATGTTACTTTGTATGTGCATTGTTTTTGATTTTTTTTTGAGGATATGCATAAGCAAAGAACATTTAACAAAATGAAATTTTGTCAATAACGGTATAATAATTGGCTTTAATCATGAAAAAACAAGTTTTTGATTTTAAATTTAGTGCAACATTTTTAGTTGCACCTAAATGAGTGAAGAAAAAAAAGTTGGAATAAACTGATGCTTACTTTTTTTTAAATCAAACTATTTTTTTAGAGTGCAAAATTTTTTAATATCACTATCACTCATGTTTAGTGAGGCAGCAAATTTTCAATTCATCACTCAACATCAAAAAATGATTGCAAAATATTTGCACTATGTATCATTAAGTTTAAACTGCAAAATGAGTGCACCACCATCTATGACTGAACTATATATAAGGTGTGATCCCGTACTCAACGTTGGGAGCCCGCGGGATCCCAATCTTACCGAAAACTGTTCCCGTAACCAAAGTTTGGTAAAGTGAGGGAGCTTTTAAGAGAAAAATATTTTTCTTCTTCTTCTTGCACGAAGTAGCCCGTACTTTTCCTTTGGGCTATTTGGGAAAATTGTTAAAGAATCAGCTGCGCCAAAAAATAAACATTAAAAAACTACAAACATATACATACTTAGGTATTACCAAAAGAATTAAAATAAAAAATATGAATAAAATAGCAAAAAGAAAATGTTAAAAAAGCTTACATTTTTCATTGTTTCATTTAAGTTTTTATTTGAACGTTTTCAGTGCTGGTTCACACTCTTCAAGTTTTGGCCGTCAAGTCTTGAGTTTTTAGGAGAGAGAGGAAAAGAAATGGCAATCTCTTTTCCCTTCTCTCCTAAAAGCGCAAGACTTGACGAGTCAAACTTGCCTAGTGTGAACCGGCACTTATTGTTCAGTACTTTTGTACATTTTTGTCTTTTAGTGAGATAAATCTCTTTTAACTCTCCTTTTACCGAACTTAACCCAAAAAGTACGGGATCGCTCCCAAACAAATTCCTATAAATCATGCCAACATTTAATAACTTTTTAATAAGATATTTCCATATCTCTGACATTAACAACTTTGAGATATTATTGAAATATGAACCTTTTTAATATCAATTAGAAGACTTTTGTTTTCCAATTTATTTTAATACTAATGTTCGTACAATCAAACTCAATCGTACAATTTAATAGTTTGTACAACCTTGCGTTTATTGTTAATAGTTTTGAAAACGTGTTAGTAACGTTTAACTTATGTCCCGCTACCATCTCTATTTTAAAAAATGTTTTGTTGTGAATTTTAACCAAATGTGTAAACGTGTAGAAGAGAGAAAAAAAGTAGCAAAACAAATGTTTATACCTATTCCAGTATTTCTTCGTGCTCGAAGAAAATATTGTTTGTGTTGTGTTTTTCCACAATAATAATATTTTCAGTTGCGATTGAAACGTTAAAACGTGAAGTTGTTTTACGAGGTGGCTAAATTGAACAAAACGCTTGAATTTTATTATTTACAAAAAAAAAAAAAAAATCAAGCGAACATTAAAAGTGTTGTTATTAATAAAAACGAAATTCATATGATAAAAATCTTAAGAAAATAAATAAAATTAAATAATACAAAGTGCTTCAAAAGTTATAAAAAACATGTCTTTTACCGCCACCATGGATATAGAAAAAAATATTAGTTCGGAAAAATCCAATGCAAATATGATGACAGTAGAAATTCCAGTCATTAATCCGGCTGCAATACAAGTGGAAACGACCACAATATCAACCACCAAAACCCCACCTCCAACACCTGCTATTATCACTGACACGGTTGATTTTAAAACAAAATCAACCTTAACTCCCTTAGCTCAAATGGATACTATAGATCCACAACAACAACAACAACAAATGCAATCCTCATCAACAACCACCACAACCATGACCAGTACTAAAGGTAAACGTAGTTCCAAATATAAAGTGTCTGAAACGGAGAAAAAAAAATTCCTGGTGAAACTGAAACATTTTGAAAAAATTGAAAGCACAAACATAAAATTGCGTTAAAAGTATAACCAATTTCGAGAATTTTCCTTTTAGTTTTCGTCCTAAATTTAAAATAAATAAGTACAAAATATTTTATTACATTTTGGTCCCGAGGTAATATTTCCGAACCAAAGCATACTTGGCTAAATTCGAATACCTATGGAATTTGATTTTTTTTTTCAATATTGCTTCTAATTGTTCAGCAGAATAATCAACTCCTATATGAGCGTGAGGCAAAAATATGTATGCGTTTCAATGCACAGTAGGTAATTTGACTCGAAATCATGGCCAAAACTAATTTTTGGCACTAAGATAGGCCTGCCATACGTCCTGGTTTTCCAGGATTGTCCTGGTTTTAGACTACTTGTCCTAGTGTCCTGGTCCAATATTAAAATGTCCTGGTTTTTTGTACAGGCCAAGACAAACAAATTAGTTTTTTGCTAGTTTTTGTTGTTAACACTGCTAACATAAGGTAATTGTATAAACACATTTAATTAAATTCAACTGTTATCTGGTATAAAGCTGGTAAAAGCTTTCAATAATATTAGATGATAGTCAATCCTCTTTCAAATTTTCTTTCACCTAGTTGCTGTAAAAAGTTATACCGTCTAAACAACTTTTATAAGTAATCGAAAACCGATAACAAATTGCTTTCTCTAAGGCAGCCCATACACGTTTTAATTCAATTGTCAACTGAGTCGGTTGTTGTCCAAATCAAAGCGTGTATGGCTTTGTCAATTGATTAGTTTCACAGTTGTCCAACTCGACAACAGAAAAATCAAAAGATTTTGATTTTTTTCAAGTTGAGTACTTAATCTGCTCAATGGACTAAAGAAAGAAACTCGTTAAAGACTAAAACACTGGAGAGTATTATTCAATTGAAGTTTTATTTTAATATGCCATGCTGCCTGTTTTATAACTATGTATATCAAAGACCGAAATGAAGTTCTAGAAAAAGAACATTTGAAGCTCAACTTTTTATTCTTTTTCATCATTTTTATGTACATGAAGTACACGTTAATTTTTTTTATATATATTTTTTTTTTTTTTTTTTTTTTTTTTTAATTCCCTATGCTAATCCTCGCGAAGCTATACAGTTGTCTGCAGGAAAGAAACCAGAGTCTCTGGCGGGAATCGAACCCGCAACCCTGGGGTTGATAGACTAGCTAGGCTACCGGGATTTTGGATTTAAAAATAAAAATTCTTAAATTTTTAGGAGAGCAAAAATTAGTTCCCTTATGAAAAAATGTCCAATTTGAAGAAAGTTTTGCTATGCCTTTTTAAATATTGTAAGTATCTAGAGATGTGAAATGAGAATTAATTTATGAAAAAAAGTTATTTTGAGTTGTGACCCTTTAGTATTTAGGGTGCGATATACTACATACATACATATGGGTATAAATAACTTTTCTGTTGGTGTAATTTTTTATCCATTTTTTCCATGTGTCCTGGTTGATAGGTTCAAACTTCTGGAAGCCCTACACTAACAATAATAATGTTTTTGTTGATGACGTTCGATTAAGAATATAAAACAAAAATCAGCTGATTTATGGGCAGTCAAAGTTGACATTTGCAAGCAACGTGCACATGCAGCATAAAAAATGTAGTTTTGATATAAATTAAAATGTTTTTATCAGTTACTAGCGTGTTTCTACGCCTAAAAAAGAAATACGTTTTGTTTATTTATTAAAAAAGGATTTTTTGTTTATTTACTTACCTTTTTATCTTAATGCTAACTGATAAACGACGTTTTTCGTTTCTTCATTTGGTTTGCAAACGTAAAGATTTTTCGGTGTTCCAACTCTGGAGCAAGCAACATATAATTGGCCGTGTAAAAAAACATGAATTCTTTAAGTTCAAACCAGCAACACTGAGCGATTGGCCTTGAGCCTTGTTGAAGGTTGTGGCAAAAGCCAGACGCACTGGAAACCGTAATCGCTTAAAGGCGAAGGGTAGGTCGGTTGAAGTCATCGAATCCGTGGTATCAGGACATCTTTTCCTTAACATTTGCCGTTGATGACTGTGGCTTCAATTAAATTAGGCGATAGTTTTTTAGCAGCAAGTCTTGTTCCGTTTCACAATTTGGGTGGATTTAAGTTGCGAATGAGCATCAATGGTGAGCCAACAATTCCAGATGGTTCCAAAGAAATCAGAAACTCTACTGGATAGCTTTTTCAATCGATTTATAATTGACAGCTTCGCCGGGTAGTTTCAACTGAATTAGATTGTTTCTTTTGTTGACATCCTCATTCTTCGGAGCCAAAATTGCTCGTTCGCAAAGCCAATCATGTTTTTTGAAATTTCGGAAAAAACTCTCTGTACAACATTTTGAATCGATGACTGCATTGGATCAAACGGAAGTTCCCATCGCCCATATTCAAAAGCTGTTTGGTGAACATTCGAACAGTAGTATCTTGGAGTAAATGTACGCGCATATTTGTCGTCAATGTAAGATAAGTGAGCTTGATTTTAATACTGCAGCCATGCCCGAATTTTAACCGATGTTGCATGTTGGTGTTTCAGCATGATTAAGTTCGAATGGTAGCTTAAGAGCCGAGTGCGCTGTACGTCTCCCTCTTCGAGCTATTGCCTTTTTAATGAAGGCTGCTTTGGGTACATCAGTAGGATTGTTTCAAAATCTGTAATGAACTTAGATAGAAACAATGTTTGTGTTTTTTTTAAACGGTGTGTGCTTCTGTGTTCCCCCTCCTCGTAAGCGCATTGAAAAAAAAATTGTATAGCTAATGTGTCGGTATTAGAAGGAATCTATCTATGTTTTAAATTTCATTACAACTACTATTTTACAACTCTATTTTAAAGCCTATTTAAACTATGGGGCACTGCCTCGGCCTCAAATATCGAAAAAATTCAAAGGCGTCAAAATAAACTTCTTCGTATAATCACAGCAGAAGGATCTCAATGTGCCACTGGTAAGGACTATTATTACGAAGTATGCGGTAAATCCACTAGCTCGAAATATTTTAAATGAAAGTGGCCACACTCGCTTAAGAAGAAGGGACACTGCAGCACTTACCCATTAAGATGAGCGATAAACACATGTGTATATAAATGAGAACAGAACCCGTGATGAAGAAAATTTTTGTCTGGCACTGGTAGGACATAAAATAAAGAGTTAGGATAAGATTTTTTTAATTATTGTTAGTTCATATTTAATATATGAAGATTTAATAAATAAATAATGAAAAAAAAAATTTCATTAAAATCTCCTCCCTTCGTGGTCCTATTTTTCAAAAAATATCTTACCAATTTGACGATATAAGTAGTCATCCAGCTAATTTCAAATTTCTTTAAAATCTGTTGGATACCTCCGGTGGGGCGGTAATTGCCCCAAACTCCTCTCCTTATCCGAGTTTTGGAAGAATATATAGACTAAAACCATCTTTACTTTTCCTATGTTTTAAATTTCATTAAAATCTATGAGGTAATTTCGGGCGGACAGAATTTGACCCCAAACTCCTCTCGTGGTCCGAATTTTAAAAAAAAGTGAAGCCTAAAACCATCCTTAGGAAATTACCTATCTAATGAAACCTGTTTGAATCGCATCGGTTGGGTGGTTCCAGAGTCTATAGAGGACATAACAAACATTTTTTCTATTTTATATACATACATATGTATATATGTACATATGTATATAGATTAGGCTTTGTTTCATAGCGCTATTAGCAAATTTTTGCGAATTTCCGCTAATTTAGCAATTTTATTCGAATTTTTGCTATTGCTTATACTTTTAGGCACTTTTAATAATTTTTATGGCTTGTTTGAAATATCTAAATTTTTCACCAATTTTCACTATTTTTTCGACAATTTTTTTTTTGTTGTTTTCCCGACATTTTGTTTTTTAACCGATTTAGCGATTTCAAATATGTATGTGTATTTTAGAGTTTGTATCCAAGTTTGCAATTTTTCGCAAATTTTAGCCATGTTCCCGTTACCCATTGTCTTCTAGTTTTTTTTTTCTTTTACATTCTCCTAACACTATAAGACATGCTGCTCCACAGAATAAAACAAACAATTAGCTTTTGTGCTCATTTTTAATAGTTATTTGTGAAATATATTTTTATCTTTGAACACTTTCATTAAATAATTATTTGATGCAAATATTTGTTTTATGGTGTTTTCTTTTCTACAAAAAATGTGACATTTTATTTAAAAAAAAAATGCAATTTGTTGGATGTTTCTTTCTTCCCGTAAAGGGTGGCTTGCTTTATTCTAAAAAAATTCACCCTTTTCGGGAATAAAATTTTTAAGAAACAGAGACTAACACGTAAATCTAACACTCAATTCACTTGAGGGCTTTTACGACGTCGTTTTATCTTGATTCCCTTTTAAAGCAACTTCCAAAATCTCTTTGCGTTCATACGATGATTTTTGGTTGCATGTCTTTTTTTTATTTACAGTATGGCCTTGATTACCCGTCATTCGATTAACCGGCAGCTTCAATAAAATGAAAAACAAAAATTTTTTTGCACTGATTTAAATTGCCTCTATTATCCGAAATTATAAACAAATTATCTTTTTTTCGTTAAATTTTGAACAATCAAAATAAATTTAAATAAACGAAGAAAGAGAATATCTTAACGGTGTGGAAGCATGTTCTGCCAAATTTACTTTTTTCCTCATGTTAACATAATAAAACGTTATATATTTACATAAAATAAGAAACACACCAAAAAAAATAAATAATCAAGAATTCTGCCGATCCCGTCTATTATCGATAATCGAGGTCTCACTGTATTTTCAACCACACACTTCAAAGTAAGAAAAAGAATAAAACGTAAACAGAAAAAGTTAAAAGAGAAATGTAAAAAACGACATGCAAAATACAAAGCGAGACATTTTGTTAACCCCTCTTTCTTTTCTACACCGCTCACCAACAAACCAAAAGAGACGTCGACAAAGCGACGTCGTAAAAGCCCTCATCTAAACTGAGTGTAAATTGCATTTTTTTAAATAAAATGTCACATTTTTTTGTAGAAAAGAAAACACCATTAGTCTGAACGCATGGCAAACATGATTTATTTTATTTGACACTATTTGCCAACTGTTTTAACAAGCAAAAATTGTCAAAGATTTGTGCTTAGTTTAGACATAAAACAAAATATTTTTTGGTTTCACATGTTAGAAGCAAATATTTTCGTCAAATATTTCATTAGTCTGAACGTACCTTAAGTTAATTAGTGAGAGGAACGAGAAGAATAACTTGTTCTCTTCCCCTATTATCAATAAACTCGGACTTTCTGAAGGAAAACTTTCATAGTGTGAACCCAGAAACACATTGCACTTGATCATAAAGAGAATATTAACTAAAAATTTTTATTGTTTTACTTTTTGAAAGAAATCGACACGTGAATAATCATGTAAATGCTTTAATCCAAAAAGTTTAAAACAAGATTTTATTTTGGTTCGTTTGCGTTTTTGTTCTAAATTCAATTTTATGGATGGAACTCTGTATTTAAATGACAGTAAACTAATTTTTTTTTTTTGGAAAGTGAATGTTATAAATTTGGTTGTGATTGTTCAATGGCGATGGAATGTTTGACTTTTCAATTGTGATGGAACAATTTTTGTGCTCATTTTAAACTTTTAAACTGTGCATATCTAAGAATTTTTTACATACAATTTAAAAAAAAATATTTTATTACGTTAAAAATGTAAATGCATATACACATAAATTATTTGTGATTGCTGAATGTTGTAAACGTAAAATGTTAAATGTACATCTCCTTCAACAGCGAAAAAGAACGAAAAATAAGACAATTTCTGTCTGCCGACTGCGACTGAAAAGGTTCAGGAAAGTTCAAAAAGGAACTTTCAATTCAAATCTGTTGTAAAAGTAGAATTTGTAAACTAACATAATCAGGTATTTTCTAGGTTTTTTTAAATCCGCATAATTCATAAATTGGTGTTCTCAAATCCGCATGTTTTTGTGTATTCGAAGTTTTTTTTCGAAAAAACTTTATTTGGACTAAAGATCGCTAATTTGCTAACCGCAGCATGATAGCAATGTTTAATATTTTTTTAAAATCGTGAATGCTGTAAAGAAATGCAGGAAAAATAGCTTCTATCGCGAACATGGCTAAAATTCGCGAAAAGTTGCAAACTTTTAAACAAACACTAAAATTTATTTGAAATCGCTAAATCGGTAAAAAAAACACAAAATGTCGGAAAATAACAAAAAAAATTGCAAAAATAGCGAAAAATCGCGGAAATTTTTAATATTTCAAACCACCCATATAATTGATTAAAAGTCCCTAAAACTATAAGGATTGGCAAAACTTAGGTAAAAATTGCTAAACTCGCAAAAATTTGCTAACATCGGCATGATAGCAAAGTCTACTATTTATTATAAATCGTTAAAGCTGTAAAGAATCAGAAAAATTACTGAAACAAATCGCTTTTATCGCGAACATGGCTTAAATTTGCGAAAAATCGCAAAATTTTAAACAAACAAAAAAATAATTTGAGATCGCTAAATCGATTAAAAAAACAAATTGTCTGAAAATAACATAAAAATCGTTAAAAAAAAAATAAGCTGTAATTACATCAAAATAATGAAAAAGTCGATTTTAAATTTAGTGTAAGTTAGGGACTTTTGCATTTTAGATAACGATATATTTTTGATTTAATTGGATAAAGGAGAATTTAAGGTAAAAACAAAATTTATTTTTTTGTTAAAAATTTTATCAAATATTAGAATAAAAGTCGATTCGTTTTACTTTCACCAACCCATTACTACTCTAATTGACAACGAATAAAAACTTGTGGATGTGAAATGCAGAACACCAAAAATGCTAAAGTAATCCACTTTCGAGTGGATTCGGATTCTAGAACACACCCGAATACAAGATATGTTCTTGTTAACTGCCCGTCTATACCAGAGATAATTATTGCGACATATATTGCAGTAAATGTCAAAATTATGTTATCTTTAATGTAGACAGCAATTTCTTGTACATATTTATTGCCGACAATTTATGTTGCAATAATTGTTAGTCCATTTTCGTTGACAATTATTGCTTACATAAAACGCCAAATTTGGTTATCAATTGAGAAAAAAGAAGCAAAAATGAAAAATATAAAAGCAAATTGTGTGAGAAAGAAATTGAATTTGTGAAATGGTAGCAAATTATAATTGTAGTAAAAGAATTAAATTAATGAATTTAATATAAAATTACAAAAATTATTTGTATTAATATAATTTTTTTCTTATTCGACCTTTTTTATTTATATTAGTTTGATTAAGTTTGAGTTCTTTTTTATATAAAAATATTAATTTTAATTAGTATTGTGGTTATTTTGTTGAAATATTTATGGTTTTTAATCCAAATTTTTTAATATTTTTAATTAGGCTTAAGTTCATCAAATTTAATTTTCATTAAATTATTTTTATGAAGAAAGGAATTTTACCACGGTCAAGAATGAAAGATTATCAATAACAATTTTAATTAATTTTTATGTTGTTAAATTCCTTTCTTCATAAAAATAATTTAATGAAAATTAAATTTGATGAACTTAAGCCTAATTAAAAATATTAAAAAATATTAATTTTATTAATTTTTTTTTTTTTTTGTTAATGTAAAATTAATATTTTTATATAAAAAAGAAATCAAGCTTAAACAAATTAATATACATTTTAATAATAAAGTCGAATAAGAAAGAATTTATATCAATAAAAATAAGTTTTGCAAGAAAGTGCCAGTTTTCACACTGCACCTTCTTCCTTGATGTTTTTCAAATTATGAGTTAACATAAATACGTTTTCCCATGCCTTTAACATAAGCTGAGCAATAAGCAATATTGCTTTGTTATTCTGCCGACGTTATTGCCAACTGGCTGAGATATTTATCTTTAGTTTAGGGTAACCACATTCCAACAAAATGTTAAAGAAATTATTATATACATACATTTGTACATATACATAATATGTATAATATACATTTTACATTGTACAATATGTACACTCAAAATATTATGTAGGAATTTTGCTAAGGAAACTCATTTTGAACAACTTAAAGTTTATTTTAAAAACGGATTATTTACATTTCATTTAAAATAAATGAATTTTACATTACAGCATATTCGGTAAAATTAAGAAGTTGTTGCTTTTAAAAAATATACAGTGCCATTTTCCATTGCGGACAGCGGATACCTCCTTTATACGGACACTGTTAGCCGGTCCCGGTTACGTTTCATAAGCAATGCATTGTAACCATTTCCCCTTGAACGGTCTTTTCTCATGAGCGGACCCGGACATCCGCTTGACAAAACCAAATTCTCTTAGACGGACATTTCATATGTTTTTGTCCGATTTGTCGTGTCAAAATTTACAAATAAGCTTGTCAAGGCTCATTAAAACACACTTATGTATGTATGTCTGTTTTTCTAAAAGTGTGTTCACAATGTATTAATACCGTGTTGATGCATTGTGTACTAAAATGTTCACCTACTTTGTATTGTATATGAATATGGTTTGCATCTACATTATTTGAACTGCTTTATTTGCTTTTCTCTGCGCAGTGACAACTACAAACTTGCATTTCGGAACTAAATGCATTGTCAAAATTTTTATGGTTGCATTTAATAACATGTTGCCATGTATTACAACAATGCAACAGGCGTTTAGGAAAACAGCCTATTACAGCATATGAAATCAAACAGCAAATCGTGGATGACGTCTGAAATTATTCAATTTTAACAGTTCGAAACCCGAATGTAATAACCCACAATCAGTTGCTGTAATAAATTTATGAGTGTTTATGTATACAAATAGTACATTTTTATAAAAACTGTAATTAGTTCAAAAAAATAAGTTGCTTTTAGTCTCACGCCTTGTTGAAAGAATCGATTAGGCAATGTAGAAGGTAATTAGCTCTTCATAAAGTCCTTAATTATTCTATTGAATTTTGTTGATTAGTTTTTAAGAGACATATGTAACATAGGGGGCATTTATACAATGTCTTTTCTGACCAAAAAATTTTGCATTTACACGATGTCTTTCCAAACATGTCTGTTTTCATCTATAATTGCCATAGTTGGGGGTTGTGCACTAAATATTGATTTAAATCAGCAAAGTACTATCACTAAATAAAACTGCAAAAAAATTTGGCAGCTTTAGTGATGATTGTTATTTTTAAGTACCACTAAAAAAAAATTAGTGATATTGCAAATTTTTCCACTTTAATTGTGAAAAAACAAGTTTTTTGATTTTAAATTGAGTAAAACATTTTTTGTTGCCCTCAAATGAGTGAAGAAAAAAAAGTTGCAATAAATTGATGCTTACTTTTTTTTAAATCAAACTATTTTTTTTTGAGTGCAAAATTTTTTAACATCACTATCACTCATGTTGAGTGAGGCTGCACGTTTTCAATTTATCACTCAACATCAACAAAATGATTGCAATACTTTTGCACTATCACTAAAGGCTAGATTACACTATCTCACAAGTCTTACGTATTCCATAATACTTTATGAGATAGAAATCTAATGAGTTTTGTTGCGACTGGCAAAAAATCTAATGTAACATGACAGTTTGTGTTCACGCCATCACACAAAGTATAAACACTCACACATGAAATAAAATGCAACCCTGATCCAATGAAAAGTATTATTGTTTAGAAATTTTTCAAAAAACGATGAAGTCGCATGGGATGTCAAACTTTTTTCATAATACTTATCGTTTTCGTGACACATTGCATTCACACTGTCACACTTGTCATATTACTTGAGTTTTTGACATGTATTAATACAAAGTATAATAGTGTAATCTAGCCTTAAGTTTGAGTTGAAACTGCAAAATGAGTGCACTACCCCCATCTATGATAATTGTCTAATCTTCTTTTTATACACATTGAGAAACATGAAAAATCGTATAAACAAACATAAAAACTAGTTTCGCGTCTGTTTAACAACCCCTCTTTCTTCTCTTACCCGATTGCCAACAAACAAAACAAACGTATTTGTAAGACATGTCTAAAAAGACATCGTGTAAATTTGCTTATAGAACAAATCTTGGGAATGGGTCCTAATAGGAGTTTTGGCTAATTGTTAATCTATCTTAAGGCGTAATTTATTTATACATTAAAAACACTCGTGTTTTCTCAACATAAATGAAGAGGATTGTGCCGGCAAAAGTAAATTTCATTTAAAAATTTCTTTCTTTAATTTGATATTCTTTAGAAAATTTACAGGACCTTAGCTTATCCAAGAGATCACTTTTACAAGGGGTAAAATAATACATGAATCGAGTTTTACCAATTTAGTCTTGAACAAACCATAAAAATCTTGTGTAAAATATACTATTTAAGAGATTTGTGCAGACAAGAGTAAAATTCAAGAAAGGTTATTATGCTGTCAAACATGAAATTATACCTATTAAAACTTTACTCTATTATTTTATGATTTCGAAAGAATTTGAACAATTTTTATTTTTACTGCCCTCATATAAAAAAAACCAACCCAATAAGGTTCCTATACCATATGGCTCTTAGAAGTGTTGGTTTAAAAAAACGGGAAGTATCGAATTTTCCTATTATGTATATATAATCGCTTATAAGCGATAACAATGAAATTCGTCTTTTCAAATTATTTCATTAAATTAAATATTAAATGGCTACCAGCAAATTTTTTTTAAGATTATTTAAAAAATAAATATTTCCTATTGAAATGCGAATTAAAAACCTTTATCGTCAAAACCTCTAATTTCAACTGTCTCTTCTTAAAAACGTAGAATTAAAATATGTTTGAAAAACCTTAATTAATTCAATATATTCCAAAGTATTTGTGGTCAAACTGCATTTTTTTTTGGTTTTTTTAAAAACATGCAACACTCAAAGTCAATACTTTTAGTACAAGTCCAACTAAAATATTAAAAAAAACATTTGCTTACCACAGTGCAACAACAAACAAACAACTATTTTTATTATTACTAAACACGCTTAACCAACAAAACCACATCATTATCGTCCTACCGCAAACTAACATCATAATCATCATCATTGTGGTTAACTTAATTGTAGCACATGGAGTGCGTTTAGCAGAAGTTGTATGTGGTTCGTGTAGAGCGGTGGTGGTGGTTACCCATCCACCATTATGACCATAATAATTATTATGATCGTCTAGTAAAAGTTGTTGATGTTTTAAAATAATTTTCACTTTATTTTCAATTTGTTTTAAAAACGAAATAAAATAAATACAAAAGATTTATGGGGAAGATTTTCCATGTGGAGTAGTTAAAAAAGTAATTTCGATGAACAGTAAATGATAGATGATTATTGGAACAACTTGGCAAATTGAGTAAATTTTTCAAAAAGGCTTTGGACATTAATTTGGTTTAATGTACTTTGGGGTTTTTAAAAAATTGTTTTTATAAAAAGAAAAATTTATTGCAATTAATTGATAGTATATTATTAGCACTATTCCCAGCATCTTTGAAGATTTAATATGCTTTTTATACTCTCCAGCACTAGTGGTGAATGTGGGTATATTAAGTTTGTCATTTCGTGTGAAACTTTTTAAATATTGATCTAAGACCCCATAAAGTATAGATATTCTGATCCTTGAGAAATTCTAAAGTGCCAACCATATTGTGCATAAATATGAGAAAATCCATATTGAACTTATGAAAACTTTTTGGTAAGTTTTATGAAACTGTCATAAGCAAAGTGTGAAACTGGTCGCACATTATGTACGAAATCATTGGTTCTTAATTTTGTAGAGGCTTTCCCCTACTTGTGGCAACACTGCTAAGAAACCGGAATTACCTAACAAAAAATTAAAAGAAAGAGAAATCAAGCATAACTTCCGGGGGAAATAAACGAAAACAGTGATCGCTTTACATATGTGTAACCAAAACGTTCAGAAATGTATTGAATTAGCACGTAACTTACTTTATTTTTTTGGAAATATTCAGACAAATAAAATTTCTTTCAAGCAGGATACCTTCCTCTTAAAATACTATTTAGACTATTACTGTTAGACACTAAACAAGTTTAACTTTAAATACAACACAAATTTATTTTTAACAAGTAAAATACAATAAAGGAACTCGTTTCTCCCCGTATCAATATAAAATTTTCTTCTTATGACTCGACTCAATATCTGTTTGCATTTTTTCGCTATCTCTACACAAGTGTAACAATACAAAAACATACAGACAGACAGACAGACATATTTGTAGAGAGTATAGTGTTTATTTAAAAAAAAAGAAAATAAAAAATTTTTGTTGCAACGTTATTGTTATGTTTAATAAATTAAAAAGAGAAAAATAAATACACAACAACTTTTAATAAATAAATAAAGTTAAATCGCAATTGGATTTCAAGTTGTTGAACGAACGAATGAGCAGGCACCTCTTCAACTCACATAATCGCATTTTGTTAAATGAAATCATCAAAATGTATTTTATGGATGCAACCGTATTACATATATTTTGTGCGTTTTAAAACAAATTTGTTAATTTAATTTATTTTTTCGTAATGCCTTTTGAGTTGAATTTTATTTAACTCCAAGCCAACAAATTTCCAAATTTTTATTTTCTTTTATTTAGGCCTAACCCTTCACATTTCTTTTATTTAACTTCAAACACCGACAATGTTTACACGCTTTTACAAACATTAAGATTTGAAAGCGAAAGTCTACTCAAGATTACTGTAATTATAGTGTGAGAGTGTGAATAAGGGATGGGAAATTATCGATGGCAATATTGATAATATCGATAGTTAAGAAGTATCGAATGCCATTTAAACTAAAAAATGGCAGTACAACGGTATTTGTTTAGCATCACAAAATTTTTTTTCCCTAACTTGGGGATTACCTAAACCTATATTTTTTGTAGTTTGTAACGTGTTTCCGGATATTTACTACAAGACTCGAGTCGCCCCGATTTAGGCAGTTCCAATCGGCTAAAAAAGCCGGCAAGTTTTTAACTTTGCTGACAAGATCAAAAAAAGCTTTAGATTTTTTTTGGCAACATTAAAAAAAACTTACCTTTTAAAGCAAATATCGAAAAAATTCCTGTTAACTTTTCTGCAAATAAAATTATAAATTATAAATGAAATTCACTTTCAGCTAGTGAATAGTGAAATAAAGATTTACAGGAACAAAAATTATACTAAAATCATAAAGACTTCTGATCCGATTCTGTAACAGAAGAGGTTTTTAGAATACATGTCTAAAAATATAAAACTTGACCAGAAAATGCTCAGAAAAAAACAAATATTAAAGAATATGCTAAACTTTTTTGGACATTAACACACTTCTAACAAAATAGTGCTAGAAAATTAAATTTTTGCAATATTTGCTTTGATCCCAACGAAACTGTGTTAAAAAAACAAAACAGTTGCGCAACCTACGCCTGGGTTAACTTTAGTGTATATTGTAAGCTATATATAAGCTTATAGCTTATCTACTATTGTAGATAAGCTAACATCGTCTGAAAGCGCAGGATTGCTGTCGTTTGCACAAGAAACATAAGCGCCTTTAATTCGCACACTTACAACAGATACAATTATAAGCGTAAGATAATACATTGAATGCATGTTCTAAAAATCGAAATAAAATGAAATTGAAATCGAACGATCGGTGCCTTCCGAGGGAAGTTTAAATTTCTACAAATCACCAACTTTTTACCGATTAAAATTGTTAGTGAGTATGTAAAATTTTTTGACGGTCTTGATACCCTTCATGACCCTTTTTTTAAATTACCCTTTTGTATCAATTTTAACTATTTTGTGACACTTTTCGGAAAAGCACTAACATTTTGTTTTTTGTCAATTCTGCTGAACAGTAGTGCTTCAGCTAAACAAGTGTTTTTTAATTAAAACTAAACTTTGCAACAGAATCAAAGTAGAAACTTACAATTCCATGCCTTGTCGCAATTTAGACTATGGACATTTCTTGCCGGACAGAAAAAGTTTGCTGGCGAGAGAGGTAAGAAGTAAAGTGTGTCACGCATACAGCGTCACCCCCTTACCATCAAACTTTTTCTGTCCGGCAAGAAATGTTCATAGTGTAAATTGCGACATTCTTCCCACAATTTGTTTAAAGCGAATACGGGGGAATGGACTTCAATTGAAGATTTAATAATGAATAATGAATGAATAGCTTCTTTAACCCATTATTTAGTAGCTTTCTCCTATAACTACATCTATAACAACTTCTATAACTACTTTTTTCTGGATGTATTAAAGTGCCAATTCACACGTTGCAAGTCTTATTGATCAGCTTGCTACCTTATAGGCGAGAGAGAGTGAGAGAGAAACGTTTATTTTCCTCTCTTTACTCTCGTTATAATGTAGCAAGCTGATCAATAAGACATGCAACGTGTGAATTGGGACTAAGTTAAAAAAATAATGACTTACTTTTGAATGCGTTAATTTTGGGACAGCCCTTATAAAATTCATTGGTTCTTTCAGTAGAATTGTAAGTAGTGCTCTTTTGTTTTTCTGATTACTCAACACATTATTTTGTAGGCGAAGTTTTACTGGGTTACTTTTCAAAATGAATAGCTTCTTTACACAGAAAAAATTATTTTTCCAATTCAAACAAAAAATTTGTAGAATCAAACAATTTTTTGTCTAAAATCGGTCCTACAAACAAATTCGCATATTCAAACAATTTATTTGCATTTTGTTTATTGAAAAAAACTCCAATTTTTTCAAACAAATAATTTTACAGAATCAAACAAAAAAGTTTTGGCACAAGCAATGACGCGCACACAAGCAAGCACTGTTGGCGAAGATGAAGCAGAGCAGAGCAGCCGGCTGGCTTTGATACACATTTTTTTGTGGGAATAATTTTTGAACGAAGTCATATTTATACTCACAGTGTTTTTCTTCATCACTCACTGTTGCTTTATCCTTTCCTTTGCTAATGAAGAAGAAATGTAACCAAAAACGGCGGCAGACCGACTCGATATGTTTTCCCGCATCATTCTATTTTTGTATTTGATGTATTTAAACAAACTATTTGAAAAAATTGAATACGGGATTTTGTTTTTTTTTACCAACTTTGAACCCAACCAAAAATTTATTTTGTTTCTTATAATGTGTTTTTTCTGTTGTTTAAAAAAATGAAACGTTTTTTTTACCTGCTATTGTTTTTGTTGTTTTTTTACTACAAACCTCGTCACGCTATTTTATCATTTTTCTTATTGCTGTACTTTTTTAAAGCGTCCAAAAATAGACTGCATGTGTTTTTTGTTGTAGTTCTTATATTTCACATAAAGAAGTGTTGCTTACAATCAATAAAAAAATGCAAAAAGACGACAACATTAAAGAGCGTTAAATATTTCATACAAAATTATGAAAACTTCAAACCAATAGCGCGCTTATTAAATTTTTAAAGAGTTGTCCACATTTTTGTTGGTTAAATAAAAATCAAACAAAAATATTGATTGAATCAGTAAAAAAATTTGTAGAAATTAAAAAAATGTTCAAACAAGCGTTTGTTTGAAAATAATTCGGCAAGAATTTTTTCTGTGTAACTCATTATTTTGTAGCTTTCTTCTATAACTACATCAACAACTACTTTTTTCTGAATGTATGCAGGTAAAAAAAATAATGACTTACTTTTTAATGCGTTCATTTTGGGACTTCCCAGTTGAACTGTAAGCAGTACTCTTATGTTTTTCTGATTACTCAACACATTATTTTGTAGGCGAAGTTTTTCTGGGTAGTTCAAAAAGAAAGAACTCATGACCATGTATGAAGAAAAAAAGGGTAGAAAAAGTAATAAATTACATTACAGTCTTTACCGGTGGTGTGACACATTTTTTTGGAACTTTCTAAAATTTTGTTATTAACTGCCTGTTTTAGAAAACGTAACCAAGTGAGTGAGTGAGAAATTATATTGAAAACAAAAACAAATATTCGTTTTTTATTGTTGTTTTCAATATAGTTTCTCACTCACTCACTTGTATACGTTTTCTAAAAACAGGCAGTAAATTTAGTTCTAGGACTTGTTTTATTGAGATAATACTACATTGTACTGAAAAAATACTACATTGTTGTAACTAACACTAAACACGTACATTGTGAATAGATGTGTGACTGGTCAAATGGTGTCAATTGACCCCCTCCAATGACAACCCCATGTAAAAGTGGTAGGTCTTATTTATATTAAGTGTTAGAACTAGAACCGGTCCCTACTATCAAAGATCTTTCACGGGACTTCTTTGGTGTCAGTTCGCTTCCCTCTAGGGAAAATACAGAACGCACGCAAGTTTGTGTTAAAACATTTTTTAAGACTTCTTAATTAGATTTTCTATAGAAAAGTACAAATTAAAGTACAATTTCTCTAATAGCAAACATAACTCAAACATACATACTTGTTATTTTATATATACATATATATTTTTTGTACTTATTGAATAACTTATGGGTTTCTTTGTCAACAAAAAATGTGACATTTTATTTTAAAAAAATGGTGTTCGTTTCTTAAAAATGTTTTGCTTTGGGAACAATTGCAAAATTGGAAACAAACCATACAATTTCTTTGAAATCGGTAAACAAAATGTCGGAATATAACATAAAAAGCATTAAATAAATTAACTACATATATTAATGAAAAACAAACTTTTTTTGTCTGGTGTTAAAAACAGGAAAGGGCATTCCAAAAAAAGTTGAGTTTTTTGAGCACTTCGTACGTGAAACAAATATTTTTTGTTTGTTTATAAAATATATTTGTTCCTTTTACTCCTCTGGGGAGCATAGGGCTGTTGATAAAAAACTTGGTCTTATTATTTTCCTTAAAATGGGAATACTTCTTATTAAAAACTTGACACTTTTTTAATTGAAATACCCTTTTTTGATCGCTTTTTCTGGAAAATCCCCTTTTTGTGACCCGTTTCTAAAATTTCCAACGGTAGTCCTGATTCGCACCGTGAATCTCAAAGTGCTCTATAAGTTTGGCGAGCAGAGTGCGAATTTTGGAAATAAATGAAATTTCAAGTCGGAATAGCAAATGTTAAGCGTTTTGCGATTTTCAGAATATGCCCATAAGTCTTTAATTTTTTTACAGAAATAAATCTCAAAAGCATCATTTGTAATAAAATTCTGCCAGAAGTTTTAAATAAGGGCTAAAGGACTTATTGCCTAAAAATTAGGGAAGCAAATTTTCTACCCAGAAGTTTTCGTCTACATTCTTGAAGGACAGGAAAAATTTGAAAAAAATTTCGTTCCGGGGGAACTGAATGTGTCTACCAACGCCTTCATGTAGGAGTAAAGACACATCCCCCCAAATATGAGGCCATAAAATCCGCAAAGCAAGCCCCAAATAGCGTTTTGTTAGTTTCGAGAAATTGCAAACAAAAATGAGTTTGCAATTTATGTGTTGCACTTTGTGATAAAGAGGAGTTAGGTGTTCCACAAAAATATTTGCCCTAACATTTTCTACAAAGTTGCTGAACACACCCTATACCTGAAAAGTAAAGAACAGAGAGTTTTACATACCGATATGCTGCACGAACTGGCAAAAAAGGGGTAAACTTTAACACACCTAAAATAATAGTCCGATGTGCTCTTCCAAAACGTAGACACACGTTCATTTTCTTGTCTCCTCTACCAGAATCCATAGATAGAAAATTTGTATGAAAAACATTCAGTTTTAAAAGTATTTTCCATATTTAATTCTATGCGAACGTTAAC